>VZRE01013956.1:206498-274027 GCA_013396775.1 Cephalopterus ornatus
CCCTCCACTGCACCCTCTCCCCTCCCCACACCAGCCACCCCTGAGGCAGCACTCTGGAGTGCCCCGGGGTTGCCCCGTCCTGCCAGGGCCTCTGCCTATTTTCCCTTGCATCCTCCTCCCCTCCCCAGCTGGTTTCTGTCCCCTCATCCAGGGCTTGTGCCCACCATGCAAAACTGCCAGCGCAGACAGGTCACCCCACAGGGTCCATGGTCAAAAGCTTGGGTGGGTTTGGCCACCAAGGATCCTTGCCAGCATTCCAATGTTCTTCCATGGTGATCCACGGGGCAGGAGGAATTATCCTTACCCTTCCCACGGCATCCACTCCCATCTGCCTTCCCCTCTGCTCTCCACCATCCCCGCAGGGTCTGCAGCCCTGCCTTCTCCAGTGGCCACTCAGCACCCCCTCATCTGCCCCAGCTTCCCCAGGGCCCCTCTGCTGCACTTGAGTGCTGCCTGGTGCTCCCTACCCAGGTTCTGGACCCTTTGAGGTGCAGCCAAAGCTGCTCCAAACCTGGCTCCAGCCACCTGCCCCTTTGCAGCATCACCTCAGGGGGGCTGCCAAAATTCAGGGGCTGTCCTGTCCCTCCAAAACACCTCTGCCAGCACCGTCGGACCTGCAGCCCCCTTTGGAGCGGAGCCATCAAGCCAAACACCCCCTCCTGTTAAAAACAGCTCTTTGACATCTCTAATAACCCCAGCCTGCAGAGGTGGTGGCTTCAGGGAGCAGAGTGCCACTGGTGGGAGCTCAGCATCTCAGCCGAGCCCTGCATGGTGCTCCCCGGGCTCTCTGAGCTCTTCGCTGCTGAGTTTGCCTGTGAGGATAACCAGTTCCGTGCATCGCTGCCACATCTTATCACATGCCGAGTGTCTGCAAAGCCCTCTACCCTGTGTCCTGCTTTTCCCAGGGCTGAGGCTCAGTTCCTCCCCTTCACCTTTCTCCTTGGCCGTCTGCACAGCTCCTGTCTCTGTGCTTTGCGGGGGACTGGGGAGTGCAGGCGTGGAGGCAATTACAGGCAAAGCCTGGTAAAGACCTGCATTCCCATGCCCTGACCTTGGCCTTGCCCAAACACCTTGAAGCATTCCAGCACTGAGCTCAAAAGGACAAATAGTCCCACGGTGAGTTAAAGGCTTGCAAGCCTGAGCCTCTTCTGCGCTGTGCTGACTCGGCTCCTGAGAGTCCCTGGAGGTATTTTAAGCACCGGTCTACAAATGTTTTAAAATACGGGAACAGCCGTGAGCGGTTTCAAAATAAATAGTGAAAATTAGAAAGAGCCCCCTCCTAAAAAAAACCAAGAGCAGCAATGGTCTGCATCTGGTGGTGAGGAGCAGGACCCCTGCCCAGGCACGGGGGGGGTCTCACCACAGCTCTGAAATAAGGTGATGCTCTGGCCATGCTGGGCACCAACAGAGTCATTCAGAGAGGTTTATGAAATAGGAAGTTCGTAAAGCCCCTCTCAGAGCTTGGTGTCCAGATTCCCTTAAGCTGGGATGCAGTGAAAGCTGATGAATGCACACATGGTGCAGGAGAGGTGGAAGGTGCTGGAAGGGCTGCAAAAAGCTGGGGAAGGCAGAAATGCCCCAATGTGCAAACAGTGGAGGCCGGGGATGCAGGAAGCCAAGAAAAGAGAATCATGGTGACCAGGGCTGTGTTCTTCAGCCAACCCTCCTGGATATCCACACAGTGCCCTCTGTGCTGAGGGGTGCTCAGAGGCTTCATGGGCAGAGCTCCCCCTCCACTGCCCTCCAGCACCCCCAGCAAGCTCACAGCGACTTTGGGGTGATGTTGGCTACTGGTGTCCCTTTCCTGCTCCTTGTAGGACCTGTACCAGCTCTGAGGTGTCTGAGATGCCCTTCCATGCTCAACAGAGGTCTCCTCCCAGCCTGCTGAGGACTCTGGGAGCGGTAGCTCCAGCTTATGCCACCCACTCCAGCTGGAGGGGGCAGCGTGTCCCACTGCACTTAGATCTCTTTGGATCACTGTGCCCACACCAAAGGCAAAGGGTCTTGAAAACTCCCTTCTCCTGCTCCAGACTCAGTCATCTCCGGAGCACCCACTTATAGGTGCTCATCTGTGATGAAGGGGATCTGTTGTGCTTCTCTGCCATCACGTTCCTTGGAAGAGGGAAAAACAAGAGCAGATTTGTCCTTCCATGGTAGAACATGGAATGCTAATCCTAAGGGAGCAAGACAGAGTTGAAGAAAAACATGATTGGAACCAAAATATCTCCAGGAAGGGAGACTATGGCTGAGCAAAAGCTGTGAAAATGCTGAGAGAAGCAGGAAACAGACTGATCTCAGAGGTGACAACAGAGCAAGACTTCTTAGGGACACAGAGAGGGAATGCCACAAGGCCACTGAATACTAAAGGAAGGGCAGAAAGGGCAAGGGCAGATGGGCCTACAGACCTCGATTTTTGGTTCTTATCTTCTTTAACCTAAAGTTCTGCATTTTCTTTCTTTACCTCTTCCAATTTATATCCTAAAAATACCTTGTGACTGGACCTAGGGAAGGCTTGGCTTGATAGGAGAGGTCTGGTCAGCACATGGTCCCATCTCTGCACAGCACTGCCAGCCCTCAGCTTTCTGGAGCTGTCGAAACAACAGCCTGGGAACCCCAACAGGCTTATTTCTCCAACCCCTCTTTCACCTTTTACCACTTGATTCATGCCTGGGCAGAGATGTAGGAGAAAGAGCATCTGAGTGTCATCTGAACCTTTTGGTCAAGGCCCAAAATGGAGCACTGACCTTTGGTACGTGAGCTGTGCGAAGGAGCCCTGTGAGCGTTTCACAGCGCTCCTGAGGTGCTTCCCACCTCCTGGTCCAGCAGAATTGCTGCATGGCACAGCCTACCATTAACCAGCTCATGGCCAGAGGCAGAAGGTGCCTCATTTTGTTGTCCAGAAGCAATGGAACGGCTGCTTGGCATCGTCACGCTGCAGCAGCACCCGAGCTCAGTGAACCCTGTCCCTGCAGTCAGCTGAGAGTCTGGGGATGGAGCCATTCAACTTAGCATCTGCTTTTTCACCTCCAGGTCCCCATCCCTCCAGTCTGTAGGTGGCTGAGGACGTGGCCTCAGAGTTACTCATCATGGTTCAGGAGCTTTTTCTCTTCATCAGCACATTGCCCTGAGCTCTTTGGATTTCCTATGGCTGCGGTCCCATCTTCCCAGCTCCCCAGTATGAACTCAGATCCCCGTGCCCATGAGGAGTTAGCTTCTTTTGTCCTTCTTGACACAACCAGAGATGTCCCACAAGTCTGAGGCCCTGATCCATTTTCCCACCACTTGGGATGCTTGGAGGATCATGGAACCATGGAATCTCCCGAGTTGGAAGGGACCCATAAGGGTCATTGAGTCCAACTCCTGGCCCTGCACAGAGCACCCCAACAATCCCACCATGTGCCGTTGTCCAAACGCTCCTTGAACTCTGGCAGCCTTAGGGCCGTGACCATTTTGAAGATGGGCTGATCGTGGTGCCCTCAGCCAGGGTTTTGGTATATGTGGTCACCCCATGTAGCTGCCATTCCCTTTGCTGCCATGTGCATTTTCCTTCGCACCAAAGCACTTAGTCCTCGGAGGTTCAGGGATCTTTTTGCATCTAGATTATTTCCTCCCCACCCCATGCAATGTCCTGAGCTCCTGTTTCTCAGCCAGACAAAACTAGAATATTCCTACCAGCCTCCCATTGAGCTGGATTTAGGAAACACCTGTCAAGGGCAAGAAAAAAAGAGCTATCTGCAGAAATGCCTGATGTCCCTCTCAGACCTCTCCCAACATCATGTCAGCTCCTGTGCCAGTCACCTCCCTGTCTTTCCTTGGCTAGAGTGTTTCTGCTGTGAGCTTCTTGCTCCAACCCTGGCACAATCTGGTTGTTCTTGCTGGGTCTTCAACACAGGCCATGTTACCAGGGCCTTTATTTGCAGGTAGGCTTCAATCTTCCTCTGGGGTTGTGGTGGAGGTTATTCAGCGGCAGGATTATTTTTTGACACATAGTGGATAGCTGCATCTGGAGGCCATCCAGACCAACACTTTGTCATGCACGGAGCTGTATGAACACAAACACCTTCATGGGAGAGATCAACATTTGTGCAGATGAGTCACCAACAGAGGCAACAGACTATGGATACCAAACAGTTGAAGGAGGTGTCTAGAGAAGGGGTACAGCCTGTGGACACTCCCTGGGCAGACTGGCTGATTTAACAGCACTGCTTTGTGGGGGGGAAGAAAAGCTGATATGTTGGGGTTTGTTTCATTTTCTGCCCCTTTTTTACAACTAAACTTTGGAGAAGGAACAGTCTGGAGGGTCACCACCCTTGTCCTCGCTCAGTCTGCTCCCCAACCCCTACAAAGCAGCAAGACCACAGTATTTCAACTGTGTCCCTCTGCCTCCATGTCTCAGTGTTGGAAAAAGAAGAAGGAAGAAGAACAGAATTTTAAAGGAGTGAGAAATGCAGGGCTCAGCTTGCCCTGCCAGAGGGTTTCATGTACAGGATGCCATAAAAATCTCTTCTTTGTGGTGTCTGTAGGAAGGCTTCACCTCTGTCACCAGTGTCCCCTCTGCCCAGCTTGCCAGAATGGGGTTTACTCCGTGGCTCCTTGCCTCTTGCCCTCCTGCCTGGTTTCCCAGTCATCCCAGTCGTTACATTTTTTCCAGCCCCTTGTCTGTATGACCTGTTCCATAACAAGCTCAGTCTCGCACTGATAATGTTCAGCTCAAGGTTTTTAGGGCCGCAGAGACTGGTCCCAGTAAACCTCCCCTTCACCTTCCAAACCTCGTTGTTCTCCCCAGGGCCTTGGCTGTCCAAGCATCCCTTGCCCTGGTTTGCATTGGGGTTTACAGCCCAGCTGTTCTCTCCAGCTGAGAGCAGCTGTGCCGTGAGAGGGGACGTGTCACCGGCCCCTTACGTGCTGGGTGACATGGACAGAAAAGTTTTGCCCCCCAGTCTGCAAACACAGTGAAAAAATTACAAATAAGGCATAAGCAACTCAGCCAGTGGTAACAGTGTGAGTGGTAACAGCGTGAGTGCAGATGGTGGCAGACTGAGGAAGACAAATATCTCCTACATGGTCCTGTAAGAGTGTCTTCAGCCAAGTCTTGCAGGAAACTCAATAAGCAGAGCCCCCAGGCTCTGTGTATCTTAGCAAACTCAGATCTTGGGTTTGCCAAACAAGCCCAGGAGATTTCGGAGGGCTCAGATGTGTACTCTGTCAGGAAGAAGTCTCCCAGGTTTGCAAGGAAACATTATCCAAGGGCAGGTGCTTATCCAGAGTGCTTCCAACGTGAAGTGGACTCCAGCAGGGTGTAGTCTGGGGGCTGTGTGGAAGCACAGGGCCTCATGGGTCATGTGAAGCTATGATTTTGGAGAGTAAAGCAGGCTGTGAGGCTTTGTAGAGGAAAGAATTGCCAGAAGCAGGGCTGAATCTGCCCCAGCAATACTGCATGAGCATCGTCCAGCCCAGGAGAAATGGGCATTTCACCTTCTACCCTCTGGGAGCCATCTCAGCTGCCTACTAACAGCTGTGTGGGAGCGAGGAGAGCTCTGCAGAGGCAGCAGATCCCCTCCCTGGGGCACTGGGACGTGTCAATATTGGTTTCACCACAATTTGGACGCAGACCTAGAAATCTCCAAGTTCCCCATGATGGAGCCAGGCTCTGGCAGGCAGCCCTCAGCAAGGTGGGCGGCTGGAAGGGTTCAGGCACGTCTCCTTTGGCCCTCTGCCTACTTCCCATCAGAAATGCAGAAAACTGAACTCTATCCTCAAAAACTTTTCAATTTTGATGAGTCAGCGAAGGTGCTGGCAGGTTTTGTGACTTGCCTGCAAGTGAATGCTGGTTGATTCTCGCCCTCCTCCAGGAGGTCCAGGCTGACCTCGGGCTTTGCCTTCCCCATAAACACGTCACATCATGCAGGTACTGGCCCAGTGTTATGCCTGGATGAGGGCTGGAGGTTTGCAGCAGAAACTCTAGGGTTAAAACAGGTTTCATGCTAATATTGTCTATAAGCTCCTGCGAGAGATGAAAGCAAGTGCAGGAAGCTGCCTTTATCACCCCATACTGATAGTGTGTCAGGAGGCAGCCGCTGCTCCTTTGCCAGCCTGGGAAAAGAGGGAATGTCAAAGCCTGGTGCCTGTGGGAGGTTGTGCTCGGGGGCTGTGCCCTGCACTGCTGGCCTGCAAGTGCAGTGACCCAGCACAGAGACGGTGGGAGAAACGGGCCGGAGCCACCTTGGCTCCACAGCTTTGACAGCACCCTCTGTGCGGGCAGCAAGGCCACCACCCTCTGGGTACAGCCACATCTGGAGAGCAGAGGAGGGTTACTTTTATCAGTGATACCAGTGGGCAGAGCTGTGCCCTCCAGCTTGCCCCGGCTTGTCCATCCTCCCATCCCACCCACACAGAAAGAACTGGTTGCCTCCCCAGGGCAGGAGAGCAGCCCCAGCTTGGTGCAAAGGGCAACTGGGCAGAACAGGAGCTGGGCATGAAGTTCAACCCCTCTGCTCAGGAAACCCTGTGTCCATCCTGCTGACCCTGTCCCTTGGACCTCAGCATCTCCTGTTGGAGAAGCACCCCTGATGGTGCTGCTGTCACGTAGGGAAGAGCTTTCCGTGAGGCTGAAAGGGGAAGGGGCGGAGAAGCCCATGTCCCTGTGTGCACATGCTCCCCTCATGGCCCCAGCACAACGTCCTCAAGTGGGTGAGTGGCCAGGCCAGTGCCTTGCTTGACAGTGACCCACAAAATGTTTGAGAGCCACTCAACCCATCTTGGAGTGCTGAGGTGCAGGCTTGGTGCCCCTCCCCAAACTCAGCTGGCTCCAAAGGAGCTTTCTTCTGCTTGGGACTTGATATCCAGACTTCCCTGTGGCCACCGTGCCCAGCAAGGCCAGCATCTGCCCTCCTCCACAGCCCTCCCTGCACGTGTTCCCACGGCACATCCAGCCCTGGGCTGTCTCCCTGCTTCCAGCACCATCTCCTGCCACCACAGCCCATCCCACCCAGCTCCCCAGCACATCCTGGATGATTAAACCCGGCTGGTGTTGCTGTCTTCCTCCCACACCCATCCCGGGCATACGCCTTCTGGGGCCAGTGAGGGCAGCCCAGATCCCAGGGCTCTTGGAAAAGGTCTGTCATGGGAGATAAGCAGCTGTGTGCCACTGTGGTGGCAGGGAGGAGCCCTGCCAGACTGTGCTTTATCCCAAACCAAACAGCCTGGCCAGCTCCAGGAGTTATAAACAGATGCTGAGGCAAGGCTCTGGCTCTGGGAGGGTCTGGGAAGAGGAGAGGATTTGGTATCTGGCTTCCTGGAGAGCCACAGCCCCGGGGAATCTGCTGAGCCTCCCACGGCAACACCCCAAATAGTCCTGGGAGGAAGCAGCTGCCCTGGGGCGGCTGCAGGGATGGGCACAGGGAGGACAAGGAGCCAGCTGGATGGTGAGCTCGATGCTTGCACTGATATGGGCTTCTTCTGGACAGGGTGGGAAGCATGAGGTCTGGGCCATGGTGGCCAAGCTGGAGCTGTCCAGGCGGGTTAAAGACAAGAAGTGAGATCCTCAAACACTCACTCCTGCCTTTGCTGTGCTGCTGTAACCCACTTTCTGGGCATTTCCAATGGGTTTGAAAACCTGAGCTGGAACAGCAGAGTGAGCAGAATCGCAAAGCTTCACACCAGAGACCACAGGCACAGTGAGAGATGTTCCTGACTCCCCACCACTGTTAAAGAAAAGCCATCCTTTTGCCTTTATTTTGTCCCCTTTGCCTTTATTTCCCAACAACACAAGAATTCAGAAAACTCAGGAAATTAAAGAGAGGTCTACACTATAGAAAAAACATGTTCCCCTTGAGCCCTGCCTGAGGATCTCCTCTGCTGCTCCAGGCACCAGCCCCTGCTGAAGCAGGGGATAATTTAACATTTAATTAAAAGTGGGACAGGTAGGGGACCCGCAAGGGATTTATGCCATGGGCTTATGCCTTCCCCTCCTTCTTTCTGATACTTGGAAAAAGACTGGCAGGAATTTGCATTTCATGAAGAGATAATTTTGTTCAATTTTCCCCCTAGAAGGTAGAATGGAAGGTAGAAATGGGGCCACCTGGGTGAGTGGGATTTAAGGAGGAATAAGGGGATGCTACATGTTGTGTCTTTACAGCTCCGTGACAAGAAGGGAGAATTTGTCCTTCAAGGTTCCCTTTAGTCAAAATATTAATTAGGCCGCTGCAGTTCACAGAAACCTCAGATAAAGGAGTCTGGAAAAGTCCGTTGCCTTATGAGTACCTTAGATTTCATCCCCTCCTGCTCAGCAGTGTCAGTGTTTTACTTTCCTTGTCATCATCCAGTCTACCAGCCTAAACAAGGACTGAGATGCGAAGGCAAACATGCAGTTGTGGGGGGGGAAACAGCCCAAGAGAACGGAGCAGAGCAGCAGTTCTCAGACCATCTGCTCCCGCAATAACAGAACAGGGTGGGATGGCAGCCAAGGCCGTTTTCTTCCCCTTGCAGGTTGTCTCCAGCTGGCCTTTCACCTACCCCTCCGGGCTGGGTTCTGCTCAGTCCTTCCTTTCCAGTCTCACCCTGGCAATGTGGTATCCAGGAGCCTCCAATGCCCAGAAGCCTCTCCTGAGAGTTTTGAGCAGAAGTGGGCTGAGTTTTCCATTTGCGTCCATGCCCACGCCATTACCTCTTATCCTGTTGCCAGATCACACTGCAGATTTATTCTCTGTCTTTGCTTTGCTGTGTTCCAGCTCCTTCTGCTTCCAGGTTTCTTCCTCCACGTCCCACCAGTGACCATCCTACCAGAACCCGGTTGCGCTGTCAGTCAGCATGAGCTTCTCTGCACTCCCAAAACAGGAACTTGCGTGCATTATCTAGAGGACAAAAACACTCCTTCGGGGAGCTGGTGTTTAGGAATTGAACAGACAGGCACGGGCAGGAAATACACAGCCAAGACAGGCGTCCTTGAAGGCAGACACCGTGGGTTTGACTGGCGATAAGGGCAGGTTACAGTGGCACAGAGGGAGATTCACCTTAGCCTCCAGCATCTCCGAGAAAATGCTGTGCTTGATTGAATTCAGGGTGGCTCTCCTGCAGGCAGGTTACAGTGGCCTGTGGGAATGTGAGGGCTGAAGGTCTGTGGAGGAGCTTTACATGATGGGAAGTCACCATCTTTTCCATTCCAACTGGATTTCGGGCAGCGTCGTCGGTGCCTGGCCCCTGAGCACCAGGCACCTTTCCCGTTGAGCAGCCCTGCTAAACCTGTGGCACCTCCCCAGATGAAGAAGATGCCCAGTTTGGAGGATGTTATTGTTATTCTCAATGATTCCTAGCGCTCAGAGTCACCCTTCCTGAGTACAGCAGTGGCCAGGGTGTGTGTGTGGCTGTGACTCTCTGCCCACCTGCCTCCGGATGCAATGTCTGCATGACCAGCATACCCCCTGCTGCAACCACAGTGTGTTGGGGAAAACACCCACAGAGTCAGAAGGTCCCCACAGAAACAACCCACATCTCCTCAAACAACTGTTTCAAGCTCTCTGTGGTTTCAGGAGAGCTTTGGTTTTCTGTCACTGCTGGCTTCCCAAGTTCTTCTGGACCAAAGGTAGATTTGGGATCCCAGTTCAGTTGCTACCTGGGATGGGGGTACCCCTTTATGTCTCCCTCTGACAACCTCTCCCAAGGGAGGCTCAGGCAGCAGAGCTGGCAGCATCCAGGGGCTCTGTGGTAGTATGTAGCTGCTGATCCATCCCTCCCTGCCTCTCCTGCGAGCAGGCTGCACACTCAGCTACAGCGGCCGACGAGACGGCCAGCCTTAAAATTTTAACAAGAGCGCTGGGCTCCATAAGGAGAGCTTTACACCCTGTGCTGGTCAGCCAGCATTCCCAGCTTTCCCCGGCTTCACACACTCGCTGGATAACCGGGCCCTGCCCTCCGCCGGTAACAAAAGCAGTAAATTACCAGCCAGGTTGCAGCCACCCAGGCCAGCCCTGCGCTGCAGCCTCCCGGCGCTAAACCCTGCCCAACTCCTCCCACACACAGACCACCCCACGGACCTGCCGGGGGGAACGGGGCAATATCTGCCAGTCCTCCTCCAGACAAGCAGCTTTTATCGTCGTGTGTAAGTGAGGACTGAGAACTCCCTGCGGCAGGATTATGTAGGGGGGCTTTCCAGCTGCAAGTCACAGTGACCCCAGCACCAGCACCACAGACGTGCCCTGGACGCAGGGAGTTGCGAGAGGCTTCCAGGGACCTTGGTCTCAACCCTTCCTGTCCTAACCTTGGCACCAGCTTTGCTCCGCACTATTCTCAGATAATCTTGCACATGCAAGCACCCCCAGCATCCCCAAACCCCCAACACCCTCTCTCGTCTTGCAAAAGCATCCACGCCCGGGGTTCACTTTGGGAGGATCCCCCACAGATCCCGGGGGAGGCTGTGGGCCAGCGGGGCAGCCCTTGGTGTGTGTGTGGGAGTGTTGTCGGAGGTGCCTTTGCTCCCACGGGGCCCCGGGGATCCGGAGGAGCCCAAGCCTGATCAGCGGGTGTCAGTTTGTGTCCTTGGGGCTCTGGCGGGGAAGGGATCAGCTGCGGTAATTGAGGCAGCAGGAATGACAGGTATGCTCCAAAACGCCGGGCGGGGGGTGCCAGGGGCTGCACCGGGATCAACGCGACCCGGAGCCCACGGTGGTTTCCCAAACGCACCCTCCTTCCGAGCCCACCCCGAGCCTCACAGACCCTAGGAAGAGCCTCCCAAGAACAACCAGCGCTTTGAGAAACCTAAACCACTTTCTCCAACACCTCTGAACTCTGTCAGGAACATCCTTCGTCAGAAAGCTACAAGTGCCAAGCAGTTTTCCCTCGAGGGCAAATCTCCCTCGCGCTGTCAGGAGCAAAGCCGCCCGGGTTCACATTGCTTCTTAAGGTGAATGCATGGTGTGTTTTCCCAACTAATTGTGAAATTGCAGTCTGCTCCAGAGGCAAAGGAGAAGCACTTTATTGTGAGCAGGAGAATTAATCATACCTGGGGCAGTACAGATGTCAGCAAAAAAACAATGCAGAAAGGATTTCTCGGGAAGACTGCTTGACATGAATAGGAAGGGGGTTTTTCAGGTCTTTTTAGATATGAATGAAAGATTCTCGGTGGCTGTTGTGACCCCTGTTTTTACCCTTGCTCTCTAGATCCAAGAGAGGGATGTGTGTGCTGAAACCGCAAAACCATAAGGGGAAGCAATGTTTTATTCAAGAAATGGAAACTCCCCAAGCCAAGGCGTCTGCTGCAGCACTGATTCATGACGTGCCCTGTATAGTTTATGGCAGAGATTAAACAATACAAAGGATAAAACATTTCAAAAATGGCATTCAACTGGGAAAACAAGAACAGACTAGACTCCAACCTGCCACTTGTGCAAGACTGAGTTGTTGAGCTCTCAGCCCTGAGCATTCAGGTCCTGCTCGAGGAAATACCTCCGTCTGCTGTTTGCATGTGTGCAACCCAGCGTTGCACCACACCTTTTTGTTTGTTTTGGAGTGAATCCCCTAGGTAACGTGGCCACCCCCTTTTCCTCCCTTAATCCCAGTTTTTCTCTGCCTGGGACTTGTTAGTTAGCCTGGTCCCAAGCAAGACACTCTCCCATGGCTGTTGCCCCTTTGGAGGCTATGTATGTGTGCCCTGAGCAGTGGAAGAAGAGAGAGACTCGCACTTCTGACCCACTGCAGCCTTTCCCTATGTTTTAAAAGGATACTGGTTATGGTCAGCCAAGCTCTGCTGAGTTCAGGTTTATATCCTGACTCTCAGCTTGCCTCCATCAGCCAGGCCCACTCTGCAAGGCAGAGGAGGCAGTGGCAGGTCTGGGATGTAGCAGAAGGGGATGCAGCGTCTTCCCGGCAGTATTGAAACTGTTGCTGCCGCCAGGGAGGGGAAGAAGAAATATTGATATGTGCAAGAATAGAGGTTAAAAGAGCAAAGAAAGAAGAAAGTTTGAAGTGTCTTATGTGAAACCAAGCTACATACAGGGGAGGTGAGGAAAGAAAGAGAGAGGATGCAGGCAACACTGAGTGGGGCTGTATAAAGAACTGGGATAATGATGCTTCATAATGGGAGATGCATTTGGTGATAGATTCCCAAAGTTTGCCATGAAACCTCTCTCACAGTTCCAGGTGCAGGTGGCCACAAACCTGGTGCTGAGGAAAAAAAAAAAGGAGCCCCTCATCTTCCTTGTGCCTCCCTCACCCATACTCCTGAACATGCCCAACATCAGGGTTACCCTGCACATGGACTTCACCTAAAATCAGTAGAACTTGTCCAAGTGAAAATCAGTAACAAAGCGAAGAGGATGGGAAACAGATCCAAGAGCAATAGCAGGACATGTTAGGGACACAAGACTCCTCCAGACATACGCCCTGATCAGCAGGTGAAGATGCTGAACACTGCATGTTCACAAATCTGGCATTTTCTCCTCCAGGTTTTCTTACCAAGCATCACATTTGCTTTTTTCGAGGCTCTGCCCACGCTCTACGGCATAGGATAGGGATGCCAAAGTCAGTTCAAACCACAGAGGAGACATTGCCATGAGAAGTCTGACCTTTCCCTCGTTATTATCCTTATTTGCCACATCCGGATGATGCAGGACATGACACAAGTTCACAGTGACGTCGTTTACCTGCACGTGCTCCCATAGCAGCACCAATGACATCAGTCTTGGGGTTTGCTCAGGGGACCCACTACCAGGAAATGACTTCTCTTTAAACACGAGGAAAGCTCGGTGCAGCCTTTGTAGCTTCTAGTCCAACAAGCCCGTAATATTCACAGGCATGAGACTCAAATTTCTAATTATTGGCTGAGTTATTTGTAGCTTCATATATTTTTAGGCCAGAAGGGACCATCATCTAGTCTGGCCTCCTTAAATGGAAAGCTCCACAACCAACAACCAATTCCCCAAGCTTCATTACAGTAATGAGCTCAGGAGTCCTGTCGTCTCGTCTCCGGCTCTAACCACTAGACCCCGCCATGCCAAACACAGCTGCTCAGATCTGCCTCCAGCTCCAAAGGGAAGTCTAAGAGTTCCTCCTGAATAGGTAATAAATCAAATACCAATGTCCACAGCTATGGGGAAGGGTGACTGCCTGCACATGCTGGCTCGGCCTGCCCATTGGGGATCTCGGGTCCTGTGTGCCTTGCCCAGGGGAAAGCACCATCAAGGACGTGCATGCAGCCAGCAGGCTGGGACGGAGGGAGTTACTTTTCCATGATATTGTTTCCCCATCGCGTGGGTTATTTTGAGGAAGGGAAAAGGAACCACTGACACTTGCCTGGTTTCACAACCTGGCCAGTGCATCTCACCCCGCTGGGATGGTTTCAAGGCACTCAGTGGTAACCAGAGGCCCGGTGGGGCTGTGTGGCAGCTCTGGCAGGCTTTGTCCCTGCCTGGGCTCTTTAGATCAAATAGCATCAGGAACAATATGGCAACTATTCTCCTCTGTGCCATGTGTCAGGGGCACATGCTGAAAAAACACCCGGCACCTGATACATGAAAAAAGCATGCTGAAAAAACACCAACACGGGCTGCACTAACCACCTCCCTCCATGGGACAAGGCAAGGTGGCCTGCAACTGCAGCCACAGGACCCTGGAAGAGACAGCCCAGCTCTCTGTGCATTCACAGGAAACCACCTGGATTTGGAGCTCACCCAACGTGAACAACACGTAGTGGGTCAGCAGCCCCATACCCACACCCTCAGGGTGCCCCAGGAGCCACCAGCCAAGGGCAGAAGCCCATGCTTTCATTAAGGAGGGAAAGCTTGATGGACAGGACACTAGCAGTTCACAGCTTTTTGCAGGTGTCCTCTCTTGCCACTATAGCAATTTGCCTTTTCAGAGGCATTAGTGGCTCAAGAGAGCACCTCGGGGTCTTCTCTGCTTCCCATTCAGGCAGGGAGAATGGGAAGAGAAATCAGATGTGACATGTGACATGTGTCACTGTCACAGCTTATGGCCACCAGTAGCAACCACAGCTATGGGTAGATGGATGGGATGGGATGGGATGGGATGGGATGAGGCAAACACAGCTTCATGAAAACTGGAGGCCACCCACCTCATGACCAGTTCCTGGAGAAAGAAGCAGGAAGGAGGTGCTCCAGGTCCTTGGCCAGGACTCTAACCACAGACTGCCTGCAACATGACAACTGGGAAGAGGCAGGGAAACAACAAGCCAGCAAAACCAGAGCTTTGGACATGTTCCCTGGGGGCAGCCATAAATATAATCAGCAGAAGAACACTCATCCCATCAATCAGCAAGGCTTCTCCAAGCACCATGGGTAATTTCCACACACCAGCTTGGACCACGCTGGCTGTGACACCCTGATGAGTCACTGCCCTGGGGTCTACCTGGTGGGATGAGTTGGCTGCTGGTCACACACTGCACAGCACAAGCTGCTTACTGGCATTGCCAGGGCTACCACCCATCCTTCCCCGCTGCCATGGTGTTTGTGGTGATAACAGAGGCAGCTCAAGACTTCTCCTTCCTGCAGGCAAGAGGCAATTTAGTGGCAGTGGAGAAGCACTGGGGAGGAGGAGGGCTGGATTAGAGGTATGGCAGAGAAAGCGTGGAAATTTTGGGAGCTCTGCTTGTCCATGCCTTGAATTGGACCAGCCCACACCCTGTGTGTCCTTGGATGTGCCTATCACCTCTTTGGGTGTGAGACACAGAGGCAGAGCATACCAGATGTGCTGGCACAAAGCACAGTGAGAGATCTGCTGCTCATCCCATACCTGTTCACATGACTCAGCTCCTACCTCAGGAGCCTGAACAGGCAGACTCATGTGGTATGCAGAGCCCTGCAAAACCCAGCCCAGTCCCTTCAGGGCCTATAAGAAGCATTCCCATGGACAGGATTTCTGTGTGGAGATGGAAGATAGAGACAGGCAGGGCTTCCTCCCAGCCTGGCTGCCCTCAGAGGCTGGCAGAGCACTTTACAAGGACTGGGCACCCTTCACCCTCTCATCGAAGCAGCAACAGGCAGGGGCAGGAGCCTGGCACCTGTGCAAGGTGTAAAGTTCTGCTGTTCTCAGCAGCACTATGTGAAAGTCTGGGCAGGAGGCTGGGGAGTGGTGGAGAACAGAACAGGAGGTCTAAGCCTCCCCACTACCTGAGCAAAACATCCTGCCTTCATCGTCCATACCTTGGACATGGTGTCCCAGGGGAATGCACAGTACAGGACAAGGTCTGCAGTAGTGATGCACAGACAGACATATGCCGAAAGCCCGGCTCCTGGAGCCCTGCTGAATGGACAGGGCAGCCTCTGCCAGTACAGTGGGACCCTAAACTGGTCCTGTCAGGACCTGTCTCATCAGCCCTTATGCTTTTCCAGAGCAGGGAACATCAGCAAAATGTGGACGCTGAGTCTCAGTGACACCCGAGGCTGGACTTTGAGGGCATCTCATCACAGAATCACTTTGCACCGGCATCCTCCCTGAGCCTAACTCTCCTCACTTGAACCATGGCCTCATCATGAGGCTCAGCCAGATGAGCTCTCTCTGTACCAGGGGAAGGCAGATATTTGTCCAAGACCCTTGTCTTGAATCCAAGAGCATCAAACAAGTTGGGTAAAATGGTGGAGAGAGGAGCAGAGGAAGCTTTGCACCCTGTCTGGCACGGAGCATGGCTGGACCTTCTTCTGCAAGGTATGATCAACCACACCCCAAAGCGTCTGCTCCTACCCCAGAGCCAACCAGGGTTTGCTGCCCAGCAGGAGCAGGACAAGCAGGGCTGTGAGGACCCTGGGAGCCCAGGACAGCAGGGAAGGAGCAGCCTCCTCCACCCTGAGCTCACAACAAAGGCTAGATGGTCGCCTAATTGCCTACCCATGGGAAAGAGGAGACTTGCTCTCTGGAAACAGAGGGGCTGGGCAGTCTCAGGCAGCCGATTGACTTATTGCAGGCTCCTGGGGTGATAAATCGTGGCTAATTGTGGGCAGGTGACAAAGGCAGACTAAGGGAAAGGGAGCGGGGACATTCACTCTCTGGCAGCTGCTGCCCAGCCCTGCCCCCTCCCTTTACTGCTCCTTTCAGGCCACTTGAATTGTGCAAACGCAGTTCTTTCCAAAACCTGCCGAACCTCCCTCTCAGGACTCCTACCCCCTCCCTTCCCGCTCCCTGCCTTGCTGCCTGCTCTCATTACAGGCTCTGGGATAGAAGGCCGGGGGCGGGGACGGTGCAGAGCAGCCCTGCCAGCACAGGGCAGCCCTTACGATGCCACAGCACAAGACTCTGGAGGGCGTTTGCCCATCCCCATGAGACCAATGTGTCTTCTCCAGGTCCTGCTCCCAGCCCTGGTGCAGGTGGCTCACCTGGGGAGAGGGAACAATACCGTGTTCTGGGTATCTTCAGCGTCCACTAAAGGAAACACTATTTGAAGCAGCCCTGGGGTGGCTCCGATTTGGATCCCAATGAAGGGAAAAAGGCCCTTTGATCTTGGGTCACTGTAGGGTTAAGTTGAAAGCAGAGTCTGTGAGAGGAGGATCCAAGGGTTCTGCTTGAGGAGATGGGCTTTGTCCAGCAAGCACTGAAAGGCCAGGAGCAGCAGGTGCCTACCAGCCCCAGCTGGACCCTGCAGGGATGTCTGGCCTTATCCCACACTTCTGGGTAGCTCTTTCCTCCTTGCTCCATCACGTGCCCTGGTGAGATAGAAAAACGGGCAATAATGGAGAAAAAACCAGCAGCAGAGGTTTCACTGCATCACCAAGCCCTGGCTGTCCAGAAACTCCTCTGGGAAGAGCCAGATCGAGGCTCACTACAGCCTGGGTGAAAGCATCCCACAGGTGTGACAGGAAAGGCGATGGCCCTTAGGAGAGGCTGGGTGACACACAGGACAGCATCAAGCAAGGTCCTTAGCCCAGCTGAGCCCACTCTAAGAGCCCAGTGCTTCTGTGGGGTCTGCAGTCCTGGACATGTTTGGGACTGGATCTTTGAACAGGTTGGATGGGTCAATCAAGGCAGACACTTCCCACCCCACCCACTCCAGGCTGCTTTCCTGAGGGGTGTCCTCAATTTCTCTGGGCTGCCTTTGAAGACAATATTGGCGATTCTCCACTTCTCACTTCCCCTCACTCACACTCTCTTGCTTCTTCTCAGCTTGTCAGAAGATGATACCCACGCTGGAAAAGCAGTTTAAAATCAAGTTGGAGCAGGAAGCTGAAAATTAGCAAGCGAAATGCTATGCAAAAGAGCTGGAATTAACTCTTTCCTTCACTCTACAGGATCTGCTCCACTCCACACACCCACCACCAACCCAAAGCCACTGACCATTCTGACTCACATCAGTAGTGATAGCAATTAGTTGGAGAGAAGCAGCTGGCAACCATCAGCTACGTGGAACCCATGCATTCATTAACTGGATTTATCACAGGCTTGGAAATCATGAGTATTTGCCTGTAAATTCACCAGTTCCATTTCACTCAGCCACAGATACCCAAAAGTTAAAAGTCCATATCTAAGTACATCCCTCAGCTCCCTTGGTACCGATCTGCTTGGAAGCAGCTGATCTCTCTGCTTGCTAAAACTCATTTTCAATAGTGAGGGACTTGCTCAGCACCTTCCATACCCAAGACAAGGTTGTCCTGGAACTGGACTGTGATGAAAGAGGAGAGCAATCCCTGTCTGATGAGCATGCTGTTCACATCCTAATGATGGAGATTGGTGGACCAGCATCCCCTCAGAAGCAGTCAGAGGTCCAACCAACACAGAAACCTAACTAAATGTGACAAGGAGATGGCTTTATCCACATCACTTCCAGCCAGAGAAATGGTTTCATGAAGGCAAAGGACTATCTGAAGCTGTTTGGCAGCCCAGGCATTAACTCGTGGCCTTGCATCACTTGTGTGATGAGAAGCTTTAGCCTGAGAAGGTGCCTCCACACGCCCATTCCAGTAAAGCCCCGGCAGCTTTGCCACCCATCCCACAAAGCTGCAGTCCCCACTTGGGCCAGAAAAGTGCCACTCTGAAAGGCCACAATGTCCCTGTGGCACTGCTCTGTCCCCTGGGTGGCATGGGAGGGGGCTTTTCACTTCCAGCAGCTCTTTGCTGGCCCAAGGCATTGCTGCTCTGAGGGCACACTTGGGCACACCAGATATTTATCACCTGCCCTCACCCTGGGAACACAAACCAGGCAGACTGAGCTTAGGGGGTACCCTGTGGTTTTTGAGGCTGGTCCTGTCAGCCTTGTCCCGTGCTGGCTTGCAGATATCCAGGGGAGGGGAGACATTTCAACATCCCTGTCCTCCATACCAAGGCCTGAGCACCCTGTAGCCACTGCCTGGGCCGGGGGAGATTTGCATTGCAACATGACTTAATTAAACCTCTGCAATTTCCGGGGCAGCAGGACAGCTCTTCCCCGAGGGCACATCTGCCTCCCCTGCTCCACAGATCTGCTCACCGAGGCAGGCCATGGCTGCTGAGCTTAACCACCATCCTTTTTATGGAAATTCAAGTCACTCCTCATGGTCTGGTCTCTGCACCCTGCAGAAAATGCAGACAGAGCCCTGCTCCTTGCTTCCCTTCTCACACCCCACCTGGTCCCTCTTGCATCCGTGCCAGCCAGCTGCAAACCCCACCATGGCTCTTTGCAGGGATCTTTCTGCCTGGATTGTAGATGCAGGGTGAGGCCTCTGTGGCAGAAATGCACTCCCCCAGCACAGCCCTAACCGCAGGATGCTGGTAACCACCCTGGCCTCTTGCGCATGGAGCATCCTTTCGCCTCCAGGGATGGAAAGTGCCATGCACTGTGGAATGAGACGCATCAGATCCCTCTTCTAAATATTTCCTTGCTACCTCTGGTTTCCTGTGACTGCCTGCAGAGCTGTAGATGGCCAGATATCATCCCTCCCATTGCCACAATGCTCCAGTCCCCAACCCGGGGAGACAGCTGTGATCTGCCCCATCTCCTCCGGTAGCTCATTTAACTAATGAACTATTAACTAACCAATAGCCCTATTTAACTACCTGCATTGCTGCCCAAGGCTGTGGGTATTCAGCAAAAGTCCTTCCAGGGGGCTCAAGCATCACAGGAATCACCCCCTTGGCTGGCTGGCTGTGCTCCCCACAGCCCCACACTGGGGTCACAGCAGCTGCTGCAACCAGCCCAGCCAGCACCAGGCCTTGCAGGAGCATCCAGACCCCAGCTCCTGCCAGCACCCGGCACCACTGGGTGGGTGTTTGTCTGCCTCTCTCCTTTGAAAGGAGTTTCCATAGGAACAGGCAGGCCAGCAGCCCGCTGCAGCCTGGTTCTGGTGCATTACCCAGCGTGAAAGCTCACAGCTGCCCAGCGTTGTCCAGCAGCTGTTCCCACATCCCCCAGCGCCCGCTCGGCAGCGGCGTTGGAGCATCGAGGGGGCCACCCGGCTCTGGAGACTGTGGGGCTTGTCCCCCACACGCTGGGACCTGGGCAGAGCTGGAGGTGTCCTTCCTTGCCACGTCTGTTCCACTCCTTCACCTGCAGCATCTGGGGGCTTCCCAGCAGAGCAATAGTGGCCGTGGTAGAAGTTTGCCCCCCGTGCTGTTCTCACCCTGCTGCCCTGCTCAGGTGCCAGGCAGGACAACCAGAAGCCCCCTCACCCCAGCTGGTCCCCACCATGACCTCAAAAGCATTCCAGACCCCCTGGGTGAGGGTGCAAGGACCCGTGGCCACCCTCAGCATCCCCTCCCGCTTGCAGGGACCGAGAGACGGGTCACTGGGACCCATCTGCGTGTGTGGCATCAGCCCAGTGCTGCGGTCGCTCGGTGTGGGGCTGGCAGCACAGTAGCACAAGTGGCTGCGCGGGGGGCCTGGATCAGGCTGGATCTGGCTGGAGGAGGAGGCACAGTGCATTTCCCAGACCAAGGCTGCCAGCAGTGCTGCTGTTGAGGTCCAGCCAAAACCTAAAGCCGCCTTCCCCAGCTGGGAGCTGTGCAGCTCCCCTTCCTCTCTCCGCCCCGACCCCCCAACACCCGGCTGCAGCTGCCTCTCCCGACACTGAAGGGCGCTCTCCAAAACCGCGGCTGTTGCAGTGCCTGGGAGGAGGATGCAATGGCTCAGGAACCCCCAGCCAGCTCTCCCAGTGTCTCCCAGTGTCTCTGTGTGTGTGTGTGCCCTCAGCTGACGAGGGACTGTGGATGCCCTGGTGAAGGGGGTCTCTGCAGGGCATCTTTAGGATGGGATCTCGTCCTTCCAGGAGGTTTTTCAGATGGAAGGAAACTCCCTTACTGGTCATTTCCTTCCAAATCTCTCTTTTCCCTGGAAGCCAGATGTTCCCCTGCAGCTCCTGAAGAGGCAGAAGCTGCAGATCTCTCTCGTTGCTTCTTCCCCAACGGTTCAACCTGTTTCCCCATTTCTTCCCTCATGTCACATCCCTGTGGTGATGTTGGAGAAGTCTTGAGGGGGGCAAGGAGACTGTGAGGGCAAGGGACAAGATTGGATGAGAGGGGGTAGAGCCTGGTGGGCCACACTGGGAGAAGGCAAGGGATGGAGGGCATGCAGCAGGATCAGGCCCAAGCCCAGCTTTTCCTGGGCTCTGCTGGATCAAGGTCCTGTTGTTTTGGACAGGCTGGGTTGCAGCATCACCCAAGCCATGGTGCAACAGGGTGGGAACTGAAGGTACACGATACCTGCAGCAGATCACGGGGACTGCGCTGTGCATGGCCCAAGAGATCCCAGGGCTGTGGTTCTTGCAGGTTGAGAGCTTCTCACTATCCAGTCCCACCCTTCTGGATTTAACCTACCCACAGCACGCAAGGTATCCCACCCAAGACAAGCTCCTTTCCTTGTTCAGGAGTCATCCCCAAGTGCTGTACACTGTAGTGGTGTAGAATGAGAGGAGAGAACATCAGTTTAAAGATCTCTCCATTCAGAGCTGAAGTGTCAGAATAGGACCTACTCTGTCCTCTGACACCCAGAGGTGAATGTAAAAGGGCACTGCGGTAACACCGGGACCACTGCTGTGACTTGAACTGAATTTGAAGCTTCATCTCAGCCCCAGAGCTGTTGGAGCAAAATCCTTCCGGACATCTATGAAGGGGGAAGATGACCTTTTGTTTTATTTCAGTTTTGAAGACGTGGCTGCCCTGGCTCATCCTCTGCGTGACCACAGCACGGTTTGGGGCCAGAGCAGAGCCTCCCACCTGTGCTGGTCACAACAGCACTGCAGGCTGCAGCCTTTGGTGAACATGTCTCTACGAAACCTTTATTTTTGTCCTTTGTTGTCTGCAAACCCGAAGTATTTGATCCAAGGAGCAGATGGGAACAGCCGTGTGGGCAGGCTCATGTGGGGACCTTGCGTGGCATCCCCTTGGCATGGGTACCAGGGCAGCTTCTCTCACCCTCTCACACCCACTGGGGCAGAGTCTGACTTAGGGGCTAAAGCTGGTGCCCCAAGGCAGGGAAATAGCTGAAGGACTGAACAAGAGGAAAGTTTTGCACCTCGTTCCTTGAATATCTTCTACAGAAAAACTGGTCGAAGTTCATGCACCAAAGGGAGGTTTTCAACACACAGTCACATTTTCACCCGAGTCCTTTTCATTAAAACATAGGCTTGCAGAGAAAACTTTCAGTGTTTCACCTGAAAGAAAGGAAGAGCAATGAATTCAAAAATGCCACTGCAACATCTCCCAGCAAAGGGAAAGCTGGGTTGACCTCGCCATGCAGATGAAGAGTGCAAACCCAAAACACCTGCAGGGCCAACATCTCTGTGTCTCTGAGAGCAGTCTGCCCTCCCCAACAGTCAGACTGTAACTCTTTTGCCCAATAGCTCAAATATCCCGTAGAAACAAATGTTCTGATCGTACTCACGTGCCACTGGCCGTTGAACTTTTGTGGACCTGGCAGCAGTGACGGAGATTTGCAACCAGAGGAGTTCTGTTAGTTGTTCCTACGCGTCAGACCACTCTGCAAGAGTCTTTTAAGACACAGAAGCATGAAAATAAGCAAGGCCGGGGCATCCAGGGAGAGCAGCTCACTCAATATCCCAGCCCAACCACAGCACAAGGCACCTTGCCTCGCCCCCTCTGTCACAGTGCTGGGCTCCTACACTCTCTGCCCCTCAGCTCAGACAAAGCTGAGTAACTGGCAGGTAACTCATTAGTGGGGCAGGGCCCCAAAGCGTGGCAGGGAGCCAGGGCATAAAAGCAAGACCCTGTGACACGGACGAGAGAGGACCAGCCCTGGCCGATTGTACCTGGGGCTTGGCGGGGACCGGGGGATGCTGCCCCAGCCAACATCCCCAGCAGCCAGCGCAGCAAGGCCAGGTTAGGCACCAGGAGACGTGGGTTGCATGGAGTTATTGTTCCATGGGAAACTGGCTGTCTTCCTGCTCTTCATCTGTCAGCAGGATTTTCAAAGAATATGCTCTCAAATATGAAGTGAATGTCGCAGGCTGGGCTGGAGCCCTTTGCTAGAAAACCTGGACGTCAGAGTGTGTCCGGTTTAATCCCAGAGTCTGTGAGAATCAGTGTAAAGTAGCATATCAAGTGAACTTTTCACTCTGTGGCAGGGGGGATTACCACATCCCCTTTGTTTGTTGTGCACTGCATAACCGAAAACACTTTAACCCTTTCTTGCAGCCCTGTGGCACTAAGTACCCATGAAAATTCCAAGGAAAACTGCAGCTGTTTCGCTCTCCGCTGGCTGGGGGGAGATGGGTACACTCGTTTTCCATGAGCCATCACTCTTGGGCTCCCTCTTGGCTGGGGAAGCGGGTCCTGCTTTAAAATGTCTCCCCACCGAGCTCCTTGGGAAGGTTTTGCAGCAGGCAGTGCAGGCAGCACCAGCTGCTCCCGACTCCTCATAGCCCTGCCCTGACAAAACCTTGGAGGAGGCTCCACTGGTTCCATGGACAAGTGAGTTTTGCAGCTACAGAGCAGCAGTTTCAGGCCTTTCAGCACCCACACAGCTCACCAGTCCGTCATCTTTTACAGCCCCACATTAGCGCAGTTCCAAGGAGAAAAAAAAAAATACCCAGGAGAATCCTGCCAAAATATTAAAGTGAGATCATTTCTATTAGAAAATGTTCCCTGTAGAGAGGCAAATTTTGATGTGAAGCAAATCAGAAAAGTTATTTTGCTTCAAAATGAATGAAAATGTAAATGCTGGCCTCCGAGAAGTTTCTTTATTTCTGATGAGCCACTGGTTTCATTCCTCCTTCTTTCTTGGTTGTTTTCCATTTGAAGTGTCTCGGAATTTCAGCAGTGCTTTCCTGCAGTTGGAGAAAAAGAAGGGGAAATAAAATGGGGAAAAGGCAGAGAAAGTTAAACTCCGGACATGAGTCATCTCACCGCCCTCAGCAGCAAACTGAGATGAAAGCGGGAAAACTTCCCGTTTCCAGTTTCAAAAGAAAGGCTTTGAGACGCAAACTGAAAAGCTGAGTTTGAAACACAACTTGGACTTTCCACCTCATCTTGCCATTTCCCACTGGCTGTTGGAGGCAAAAAGTCTTTCCTGGGAAAAAAAAAAAAGAGCATTAAAATAAAACTTTGTTGGTGGGGGACTTTCTCCTTTAGGAATTTGGTGGTGTCATCTCTGCAGCAGCTTCTCATCAGTCAGCTCGCTGGGTTGACCCCACAGTTGCTCCTCAGGATGCACTTTCTACTCTCTCCATGCTGCACCGTGACCATCACCTCCAGTCCCTTCCCCCCCATGCTCCACCTCTTGGTCACAGCAAGTCCTCCCTCCTACTGCATCCTCTGGAGATGCCCACAGGAAAACAGCTGGGCAACCCTCCACTCACCCACTGAAAAAAAATTCTTTAAGGACATTTCGGGAGTTTCCTGGGGGTATTTTAGATATTTCATGTGTTTGCAGCACAATGGTGTTCATGCCCAGCACTACAAGAGGGCAGTGCAATGCCTTCAGGCCAGGCACCCAGTCCAGCCCAGCGCCCAAGCTCTCTAGACAGGTCTAGCCAGTGTGGGTCTCTGAAGAGCAGTTCAAAACTTCTACACGGGGCACCTGCTGCTCCACGGAGCTTATCCAAAGCTTAACAGCCCCAAATGTTGCTTTCAGGCTCCCCCACTCAGCTAGGACATGCCTAGGGCCAGCTACTGAGGGCCATCCAGAAGGTTTCTGCATCCATCCCCGCAGCCAAACAGAAACCCGCCCTCACATCTTCCCCGCAACAACCTGGGTGCAGAGCATACTGACTCCAGCATATGAAGAAATCCATCCACTCGCCTGCTTCCCAAATTCCTTGTAAAATAAAAAAAAAAGGACACCAGGCTGGACTCAGGGTGGGCACAAAGTGAGGAGCAGCCTGGCCTCCGCTGTGCTGGAGGGTCCTCAAATCCCTCAGCAGATTGTTGCTACGGTTAATCCCCTAGGTGATAGCATCTCCTCATTTCTAGTCAGATTTTGCTGAGCTTCAATTTCAAGTTGCAAGGTCTTGTTATACCCTTTCTTTTTTCTTTTCTTTTTTTTTTCTTCCCTAGAACTTTAAACAATAATCCCCCAGCAGGAATCTCTTCCCCTCAGAGGTGCAACATGAATTTCAGAGGCACAGTTTCTTAAACATCTCTTGCTGCGAAGCTGGTCCTGTTGCTGTTTGGTGACCTCCTTTTGGAGGCTCCTCATCCTTCCACACTTGCTGTTTTCCCATTGTCTGTCTGTGGCATTGCCATCCCTCCCTCCCATGTCAATGCTCACCCAGTCCATTTGCCTTTGGAAAAGATTCGTGAGAAACTCTTCTACCTTCACAAACATCCCCCACTGTTTCAATAGCTCTGATTGGTGGGCAACTTGATAATTTTTAATAGGGTCCCAATTCTCTTTCACTGGTCTCTCCCCTTCTCCTCTCCTGGGGGAGGATATTGTGTTTGCACATGGCAGATGCTGTTGGTTAATAGCAGCAGGCACAGGAGTGAGATCTTCTGCGGATCTATTCTGAGTTAGCAGCAGCTCATTCCTCCCTGCCCAGTCAGGGGACACTTCTCACACCCCTGTGATTTGGTCTTTTAACAAAATCCCATTACTTTTGTCTACTCCACATTTTTCTGCTTCCCTTATCCTAAGGGTGGCTGTGCTCAGGACCCTCTGGGTCTTCGCATCTTCCTGTCTGGATGACGAGGCACTGGATACCAGACGTGAACGGTGCCCATGGGACACTAAATCCATCCATCCTCACCTCCCTGTTAGCTGGGACCTCAGCAGTCATGGCCAGGCACTGGAGCTGGTGACTCAGTCGAGTGACGCCAGATATTCCCAGAGATGCCCAAAATTGCTGGTTCATAGGAATCCCCTCTGCTCCCAGTTACCCCAGGGGTTCTAAAAGGTGTGACAGACAGCAACTGCACTCACAGATCTGTTGGAGGAGGCAGATGGTGCCATCTTAGTCATTTCCATCAAAGGCTTCTTTGCCCTGAGGTGATGCCAAGCCCAAATGGATCCTTGCATTTGGTACCTGTCCAGGCTGTGACAAAACTCCTTTTAATAAAGGGATTGAACCTCCTGTGTTGACTCTGGAGCACCACTCCCATGGTGTCATTCTCCATGGGGACCAGCATGCCCAACGCTCCAACGTGTGGAGTCATAGAAGAATGGCTGAAGAGAAATGGCCTGAGCCCACAAACTGCAGCATGAGCAGAGACAGAATTTGATGCAGAGCATGGGAGGGAGGGTCATGAGACTGTGGAGGGCAGACTATGAGCCCACATGAGATGTGCATGCATGGGGACAGATGCAGACATCCAAGAACAAGCCCAGGAACACGTGTGTGCATCAGTGGGTTGTACATAAAGCGTGTTGGGCCACAGGGACAGACCCGCAAGAAGTGCATAGTAATTTATGTGGGCTCTGCGTGGGGCACTGCGTGTGCCAGAGGGTATAGGGTGGTGGGACGTGCACAGAGGGCCATGTGTCCAGCAGGGAGGGACAAGGAGGGTGCAAGTTCATCAGGCAGGACCACGAACACACACACACAATAGTGAGCTGAGTTTGGGAACACACATGTGAGGGCAGGGGGGAGAGGAAGAGGATGCCGCACACAGATAGTGCTCAGAGACACTGTGGATTACTGCTGCTAATACCTCTGCTAAGAACAGAAGTCTGCTGGCTGGGAGCAGGAGCTGAAAGCTGAGCCCCTTGTTATATTTCCCTGTTCCCGCCTGCACTAATCCCTTTGAGCCCCAGAAAAAAACTGCAGAGAAATCAAACAGGCTGTTCATGCCGCCCCAGCGTCCCCGGGATTAATTAATTTGGGATTTGTAGGGAGTCACAAGGTCACGCTCCCCCCACTGGCAGAGCTGGCTCTGCAAGGCAGTGGCAGGGCTGGGCTCCGAGTCTCCCTGCCCAGGGAAATGCCCCATCAGCCATGAACTGGAGCAGGTCCTTCACACAGCCCCCCTGGGAAGGTGCTGGGCACTGGGCAGGGCGCTGACCCGGAGTGCCAGGGCATGGAAAGGCATCGGGGTCGGGAGACTGACAAGCAAGAAGCATGTCCACATCCCAGAGATCAGCCTCCAGGCACGGGTACCCACTTGGATCGGATCATGCCTGCACCTGGCCCTGCGCTCCCGGCCTCAGCATCAGTACATGGGCCAGCACAGAAGCAGAAACACACCAGAGAAGGACAGAGACTCCAAAGAGGTGGTTTCAGCCCAGGTGTGACCCTCACCATCCTGTGGGACAAGAGGATGGGGCAGCAGGGGCTGAAGACCAGGTGGGATGAGCTGTTTGCCCCACCTATCCATTCCAAGCAGGGAATTCTGCCTTCTGAAGATGTTGTCTCCAATGGCAGATCCCCAGTTCCCACCACTAGTGGTTACTTAAATTATTCAGAAATTTGTTTTCAGGGAGCAATTGAGTTTATGATGTGGGTTTTCTGAGTGTTTGCCTAGGAAAGTGCATTCTCAAGAGAGCAGGTTGGCACAAACGCATTTCAAACTGTAATTGAATATTTGTGGTCAATTGTTTGGGTGGTACCTGCCCAGCATTCACAAGGAGAGTTTATTCATTCTCACCCAAAGGCACTTAGGGATCCAGGACCAGCATTTGTCCCAGCTGTGTTGAGGGTTTTGCTCAGGTCTGGATGCTTTTCAGCCTCTTGGTAGCAGGAAGGCGCAGAGGTATGAGCAGTGGGCCCAGGGCACGAAAGGGGCCATGAAGGAAGGAAAATGATTTCTAGTACCTGCAAGGAGAATTCGGAAACCTGGAACTTTTCTTTGGTGCCAGGGTTGGAGGGGTTATTAATTCAGCCCATTAGCTCCTAAAATCCAAATGAAGGGCAAGAAGGAGCATCATGAAGAGGGTCCAGGATCCCGACCTGGTCCTCATCCCCTGGTGAATTGCTCCTTGCCACACTAACACTGAATGCCTTAAGTGCAGACACTTTGAAGTGCAAGATCCCAGCTGGCCTCCTGTCAGCCTGCTCCAGGAAATCTCTCCTGAGGATTTCAAGATCTTAAAGCAAATGGGCTGCCTCAGGCACTGGCTGGTGCTGCCAGGATGAAGAACTCTGCCCAAAGATGACCCTTATCTCTCCAAACCAACATGTCCAGCCTTGGCTCCCAGGTCTGTGCTTCCTTCTGTCCCATCTCTGCTCCAAGACTCCATCAAGCAGCTCAAAACTCTTTGTCAGCCCAGCACAGGCATCCTGAGGCTGGCAGTATGGACAGGATGGCAGCTCTCTGCCCAGCTCCAAGGAGCCCTGGTGGTAGGGGAAAGCCCTCATCAAACAGTGGCACAGTGCCTGACCTTCAGTCCCCTGGCAGCATCCCAGAGTTATCCCAGAGTGAAATGGTGCTGTATGGTGGGATTGGAAAAGTTAGCCAAGACTTGATTCAGAGTCCATACGGAGTGATAACCTTGGGAAACAGAGACAGATCAGCCATTCAGCTGGATGACTCTAGCCTGCTTTGATGCAATGTGTCTTCTTAAAACTAGAGATCCTCCTTTCCAGTGGTTCACACCTCCGATCATAACTCAGTACTTTCCTCTGGGCCTTTTCTAGTTCTCCTCCATCCTTTCTGACACTGAACAGTCTGCACCACACACAGCAACAGTAGATTTTCTGCAGGGCTGGAATACATCCCGTTTACTGCACCGTTTGTTGGATATTGTTATCAACTTGGTCATTCAAACCCGAGTGCCTCCCTCCTGAGCTTGCCAGGCCAGATGCTAAGGGCATGTGATAGGAAGGGTCTTGTGCAGTATCTAAAGGTGAGGCCTGGAACCTGGTGGAGTTACAAGCAGCGTCACCAGCAGGTACATTCCCCACAGCTCTGGACTCGAAGGAAAGCTGGGCATTGTTATGGCTTAGTTAACAGGAATATTTTCTTGTCGAATTTCTTCATATCATCATGTGGTTCTGGAGAAGTATGAGGGACGCCTCCCCTCTCTTCCCCCCCACCCGTGCAGGGCAGAGGGCAGGGAGGGATGAATACAAGCACGGACAGATAACTCGAGGAAGGACAATTAGGGATCCATGTACAAGGCTGGGTCTTTCCCCTTGGAAAGCAGCAGCACTGAAAGAGCCTCAGGCAACTGTGGAAACAACCCGAGCTGGGCATAAGCTCCCAGGACAAAAGAGAGCTTAGGTAGCAAACAGTCTTTGGGGCTTTAGCAGAGGCACAGTGAATAGAGGGGAAGCAGCCTATATCCCCAAGCATGGTGGGAGCCTGTCCATCGCTGCCAAATGGGCACAGCTCCGCTGTCAGCACTTCAAAACAGTTGTTGGCAACCTGGAGGAAATGCAGGAGAGGGCACAGCCATGAGTCAAGGTCTAGCAAAGCTGACTCTGAGCGAGAGGCAGCAGCAGCTTTGGGTTTTTGGAGAGATGCCTGAGGTGTGGCTTAGCCTGCACACCTGCGAGGAGGTGTTTGAGGGCAGGTGGGTTTTGGTTCTGCAGAGAACAGATGGTGAAATGCAGCAGGCACACAATGCTTTGCAGCCGAGAAGGCAATAAAATATGGGAATGAGTGACCTGGGGACCTGATGGATCACTGCTTCTCTGGGCTTGAGACTGGCCATCCCACTTTCAAAGCCCTGTCCTGGGTTGGGCCATAGATCTGAGCTTGGGGGAGGGAATGCACTACCACAGTCCTGCAGCAAGTTCCTGGCAGAAGGGGAGACCAGAGCATCAGAGCTGTCCCTCTGTGTCACACTCTCCTCCTTGCACAGCACAAGGAACAGATAGCTCAGGAGGGTGTGCAAGGCACACACTCATTTTTTTTTGGGCAGAGCCTCAGATAAAGAACAGGGTCAGGATTAACGCAGCTGCTGCCCCCAGGCCAACTGCACTACAGACTTGTCTGCTGGAGCAGAGCAGGGTGAAGCACTCAAGCCTTCCCACCTTTGTCTGGCAACTGATCCAGAGGCTTGTCCCTCCCCAGATACGTGGCCCCCTGGCCCATCCTGATTGCATGTCTTCTCCAGCGTCTGCCTTTCAGCCAAGCGTGTCTCTGGCGGCCGGTTTTGGGTGTCTGAAAGCCCTCCTGGTATGGCAGGGTCTGGAGGTGGTATTCTGACCCTGCAGCCATCTCCTCGATGCTGTTATCAACCCGGTGTGGCCTCAGGTTTCGCAGGGGCCAGTGCTGTCCATCAGGGTGTGCCAGGGGAGAAATCCATGGGGCAGCAGCACTGCCAGTGCTCAAGGGGCATCCATCCCCCTGAGCATCCTTCCTCACCCCGCTGGGACCCCCAGCCCTTCAGGGCCTGGTTGTCATGCCTGAGTTCTTCCAGAGGCTCTCTGAGTATCACACCAGCCAGGATCCCCTCACTCCCCCACGTGCATGCCCTGCCCTGCCTGCCCCACAGCCTGCCCCAGCCCCAGCAGCACGGGGATGCTTCTGCACCCAGCCGTGGGCTCAAGCCTCGAGCAAAAGGGGCCTTTGAGAAACAAATGCCAAGAAAAGCCCAAGTAACTTCAGAATACAACAACTGCTGGAGTGATGGGACACAAAGAAAAGTTGAGGTCACTCGTCCTGCCCCCTCACAATCAGCGAGACATGAGCACAAATCACAGAAACAAGAAATGCATGTCCCAGCTGTGTTTCAGATACCTCCCAGCTGACAGACGGTGGATGCTGGAAGAATTTGTCCCTCATGGCTTTGTCTGCTTGCTTTTGGGATCCTGTAATACACCTGGCTTTCACCAACCCTGTATGACAGTGAGTGCCACTGTTTAGTTACCACCATAGAAAGACCCTTCTTTTAGCTGGATTTACACCTGCTGGCATCTTCCCTTGGCAAATCAGCTTCTCCACCCATTCTAACTTACAAAATGACATTGTTGCTCAGCCTGTGACAAAATGAGACCTTTCAGTGATGGAGCTTGTCAGGAGCTTTTGGAAAATCAAGGAGAATTTTCCCAGTGATTCTCCCTGATTTACACATACATCTCTTCCTTCAGCTCACTGCCCTGGCGAAGCACCACCTCTGCAGCAAGCAGTCATCGTAACCTTCTTCCAGGTGACCATGTACATGTCTATTCGTTTAGGTTTTGATTACAATTTTGATGATTTGCTCAGTGCAGAAGTCAGATTCACTGACCTTTAGTTTCCTAGGTCAATCTTTCAAAAAACTGTCGTATTTACCTTTCATCTGGGACAGAAATTTAGACAGCAGGGCCCACTAAACCCCCAACTTGGCTCCAGCCATGGTGAGTTCCGTATGCCCCTGTGACTTTCTGTCCAGTTTATCAGCTTGTTTTGCAACTTTCTGACTTGAATCCTTGGCACCAGGGGGGATTTCTCGGCTCTTTTTTTCCCAAGGAAGCAATGCTGCAAATTCCAGAGACAGGCAGGGGTTTCCCACACGGCTGTGCTCACCCCTTCCAGCAGTGGGCATAGGGCACGTCCCTGCCCAGCCAGCGGCTCTGCTGGGATAACTACAACCCCTCCCTGGAGCAAGGAGCCCCATCACCTCCTCGGGTCCGCCGTGGGAAGATCCACCATCCCCCAGGGTGGGGACAGATCCCTACCCAGTCTTGGGGGGCAGGATAAACCTCAGCAAAGAAAAAGGGCGATTTCCAGGTGCAGGTTTCAGCTTTTCCCCCGCTAGTGGCTCCAGGGGCCAATCTGTCCATATACCCTGCTTACCCCATCCCACCATGCAACCCCCAGCTTTTCACATCTCTGCTGCCTGTGATATGTCAGGCTGGCAAGGCACGAGCACACCTTTTTGCACGTGCCTGGCTCTGCAGACAAGTGTGGGTGTGCAAGGCACGTATGTGACCCCTCGTTTATGGATTTTTTGCCCCTCAGTGATCCAGGCAGGGAGTTAGCCAGGTGCAGCCCTTTGCTCACATCTATCCATGGATATTACCAGAGCAGAAGCAAGTTTCTCCCGTGCCAGGACCATCGTTAGCCTGCAGAAAACCCTTCCTCTCCTTCCCCACGGGCAGGGGTTTAGCACTGGCCCACTAGCTCCCTAGGAGTAGGGCAGGTGAAGCCAAATACTTTTGCTAATCCCAGCTCCGAAGAGCTGCTCTCAGGTTACAGGCAATGTGAATAGGATCTATGTTCCAGGGTGATCAGACTTCCTGGAATTTCTGCAGGACCAGTTATCTGTTCCTGTAACCATCTGCAGCTGAATGTGCTGGTATGGCCCAAGTCCAAAATGCCCCCAATCTCCTCAGAGCCCGATCTGAGGTCTGTGGGTGAAGCACGGCTGGCAGCAGGAAAACTACCCTGCAGCTTCACACATGGGTGTCCCGACTGAGCAGCCCAGAGCACCTCAGAAACCTGATCCCCGCAGCCTTCCACAGCCCAGACCAGAAGAGACAAAGAGCCCTCGGCCACCGGACGTGCCAAGTGTGACTCCCTAACTTATATCCAGCCACAACCTGACACTGCCTGTGTGAATTCATTTAGGGTTGACTCAGCTCCCCACCATCACTGAGAGCTTTCAGCACTCCTGAAATGTCCCCAAGCTGTCCTGTCCCTGGAGGAGCGTCTCGGATGGAGAGGAATCCTCACGTTGCAGCCTGTTCCTCTCCTAGTAGGTCTGATGCCTCCTTTGGGATGTCGTGGGGTCCTCAGGACTGGGCTGATGGTGGGAGCTTGTCCCTTGCTGAAGGCAAAGGGAACTGCAGCGAACAAACACTCAAGACATGTGAATCCAGACAGTGAATTTCTCTCTCCACCCCTTGCAGAAGATGCTGCAGTCTCCTCTGCAGTGCAGACCACAGCATTTTCTCCCCATCACTACCTGTGTTGGCTTTCTGGAAAAAACATCAAGGCTTGTTCCATGCCCAGCTCATACCTGGTCCTTCATAGTCTTGTAGTTGCCCCCCTGGTAGGGACTCTGCTAGCCCATGAATTTGCCCCTCCTCTTTCCAGCCTGAGACACTACAGGCAGGAAGAGATGCCAGGGAACCATGGAGAAAATATCCTCTTTACTCCGTTTCCCACTGTCCTGTGGCCCTGACACTCCACTTCTCCAGCCTTTGCAGCCATCATACACACGGTGACATGCATCCCTAGGGATACCTCTGAGTATCCATGGATCAGCCTGAGTAGTTGCCTGACAGCCCATCCAGATAACCAGCCTGTCCTCTCCTGGCAGATGCTGCCTGGGGCTGCACGCATCGATAGACAGCAATTAGCCAGGTGAAAAATGACACGAAAGTCCATGGATAGAGCGACACTTTGATCTGTGCTTCCTGCTCCTCAGAAAAGCGTGTTTTTTGCCAGGCTTTGCGGGGGAGAAAGCACTTCTGCGTGGGAGAAGCTGTGTCTGGCAATAGCAGCCTCAGCAGCAGTGAGACATAAATCTGATGGCAGAGCATCCTTAGCCAGATGACACCATCCTGCAAGGGCTCTGTCTGCTGCTCCTGGGACAAAACCCCACAGAAGGAGCTGGAAACAGCTCATCAGATCTTCCTAAGAAGAAAAGAGGGGGTAGAGCTCCACTACCACCAAGCCGAAATCCTGATGCCGCTCTGGACCCTCAATCACCTCAGCGTCTGAGTGGGGTTTCCAGGAGAGCTCCAACCTCGCCGCTGCAATCCGGCTCCCGGGGAGTGGCCTGTGTCCTGAGGAATGTGGCTCTTGAACTGAACTCCAAAGGCTTTTGCAAGCTTTTCAATCCCGAACACAGGGGCTGAAAAGGGGTGAGTGCCCCCTGAGGAGGGGAGAGCAGTGGGGTGGGATTAGGGCCGGCACTAACGCCCTGGTCTCCGCAGCGGCGTCTGAGCAGCGCAGGGAGAGGTCAGGATTAGGGGAAATCCTTTCAGACCAAAGGGGAGTTAAGCAGCTCTGTCCTTGCACACACAGAGGGGGCACCCCCAAACCTCTCCCCTGCAAAAGGCCGTGCTGGGGGCAGAAGGCAAGGGGCAGCCTTTGTCCCTTTGATTAAAAGCAGAGGGCAATTAGGTGGATGGACATAGAGCCCAGGGAACACTGCTCTCTGCCTCCACAGGGATCTCTCCCTCTTTCTCAGCTTTCTTTCATCCTCCACCCCAGCTCCCAAATCCATGTGCCAGGCCCTTAATTGAATTAGCCCAGCACCTTTCACTGGAAACAACTTGAGAAGATTTCAATACAGTGATTGCTTTTTACAGCCCTGGATGGGTTTGACAGCAACCACAGAGCTAAGTTTAACACAGGGAAATTTATCCTGGGTGCCTCTTACACCTGAAGTACAGTAGGTGCTCCTAAAAATCCAGCCTCTGGAGCCCTGCAACAGCCTGGACTCACAGGTTTCATTAAAAACTCACACATATTTCAGGACTTTGTGAGAAGACAGAGCTTGAAGACAGGAATCCCAAAGGGACAAGCCAGACTCTCCAGTCTCTGCAACTCCGAGGACCTGGTGGCTGGTGGTTGCAACACTGGACATCACTACAGGTCACTTGGACACAACTTTGGACACCACAGCACCCCCTCAAGCTCCAGAGGCTTGGCTCAGCCAGGCCAGCACAGTGGGTAATGCAGGCCATATGGGGTTGGGAAGGTGCTGCTGCTGTCCCCATAACCTCCTCCATCCTTTTCCACTCCTCTGGTAGTTTCCCCACCCCTGTAGAGAGATGCAGGCACCAATTGCTGCCAGGTCTCTGCTTACAAGCTCCCCTTCCTCCCACTTTGACACATTCACGTGGGATGCTCTGGAAGCGCATCTGCTAATGCCCCCTATTTTTAAGTGAATTCAGTTTCCAGCACCCTAAAAGTCTCACTGAAAGGATCCTTGCAGTCCCCAGGCGCTTTGGGGAGGAAAATTTCTCTTGCATACATGCTACACAGCACGAGGAGGGGAAGCCACATCTCCTGGTGTGTCTGTGTGCTGCGGGATGGGGAGCTCCCTGTCTCTTACTCCCTGGGGGGGACTGTCCTCAGCAAACAGAGATGGATTTCAAACCAGCCAGGCCCACACGCCGCAGCCGCAGCCCAGACTTCTGTGTTTCTGCTGGCTCGTGATCTCAGGGTTTGCTACAGAGGCGTTGAGACGGGTGTGTCAGTGAGCGCTGCCAAGGCAGCCGGTGAGGAGGTGGGCTGTCAGCGAGGCTGGCTGGATGGGTTTGCACGCAGATCTGGGCTCTCCCAGGCCCATCCACTCAAAGACAAGCCTGAGGAGACACCCTCCAAATCACAAACATCCCTACCCTGACTGACTGCTGCCCACAGGGGATAATGCAACAGCTTTATGGAAGGGAAGAGGGTATCAAACCAGCCTCATGCTGCCCCCTCCTCCTCCCTGTTTCCTGCGTTCCTCGCCTGGCAGCGTTTAATAACAAATGCACCACAACCTGGGATGGACACAGGGTGCACAGCCCATGCATGTGAGCAGCCTTGCTCTGCTCAGATCCCAGTCTCTGCTCTAGTTTGGTCAAGGACAGGAACTCTCCCTCTGGCTGGGAATGGCCACGGACCCGCTCTGTGTTCATCACCATTCCCAGGTCAGCTCTGAGAGGCCAGGAGCCCTGCAGGGGCAAAGGAAGATGCTCCAAATGGCTCACGAGAAACAGTTTGGTCTTCACCTGGAGATTTCACCCCCGGTGCTGCTGCACACATCCCATGAGCTGGTTCCATGGGAGAACCAGGGATATTTTAAACAAGAGGAGAGCAAGGAGCAGGTAGACAGAACTGTGCAATTAATCATCCCTTTCACAGGATGAAAATGTCGCTTGCTTTATCCCAGCCCAGAGCTGTTTCTTATGAAACTCTTCCACCTCTGCTCAGGCTCAGCTGTGGGGTCCCACACCCTGTGCCCTTGTCCCTGTGTCCCCAGGGAGAGTCAATGCCAGAAGGTGGCTGGCTCTAATAGGATTTGGAACCATCTGCAAGTGTTATCATACAAATGCCACAATGGTGAGCATCAGGTGGGTCATTTGCACTTGAGGATGGAGAAGACCCCTCCAGCCAATCCTTCCTTTCCCTCCTTCGCAGGCACAGGAGAGCCAAGAGCAGGTGCACCTTGGGGGAAATGGAGAAGACATGGCAGATTCCAAGGGATTTAACTCTCACCATTCCAAAGCATTGTCTCCACATGTCTTTGCCAGGGTTGTGGTGGGGTTGGCTGGAGTCTGAAGGCAAAGGTTGGTAGTGGGGGAGTGCAGGAGAGGCAGCCAGACATTTGACAATGCAACATTTGCAGGGGTAGAAGTACGGCTGATATAACTGAGAAGCCACTGCACAGACACAACCTGGTTTCTGTTTGGGACAAACTAGGAAGATTTGTGTCTCCTTGTCCTCCCATAGGACTTTTTCCAATCCCCGCTGTATAAAAACCAAAAATCCAGGTCTCTTATTTTTTAGGTGCTGGAAATGCACTTAGAGCCAGCATAAGGTATTATTTAAGAAGTATTATTACCTAGAAACTTCTCCAGAATCTCCCAAGGAACAAATGACAAATTCAGGAGCTGAACTGAGCTATAAGACACTCCTGTCTAATACCTTAGCTCCAGCCCACTTTCCCTGTCCTGTAACCTCTCAGTTAACGCACACCTGAGTAATTACAGATGTTCTGGGCAAATTTCAGGCTATGCTTTTAGCTGCACAGCTTGTGATTTGCAAGGCAGCACATGTACAAGTGAAGATACCCAGGAAGAGGCAATTTGCAAATCGTTTTACACAATGAAGTATAGAAATGAATAAAAATGTAGGTCAGATGAGCCCTCTGGAGGTCTCTCATTCAACCCCCTGCTCAGGGCTAAACTTGATTTTATATCTAATTGCTCAGGGCTAGACTTTGTCTGGTTGAATGTTGAAAACCTCCAAAGATGGAGAGGATTTTTGGCCACAGCCTGTCAAGGCCTCTGTCCAGTGCTTGACCACTTCCAGGATGAAATTTTCCCTTATGTCCCATCAGAATTTCTCTCAGTCCAACATGTTCCCACTGCCCCCGTCCTTTCTCTGTGCTCCTGAGCTGGCTGTGCTTCTGTACAGGTGTCTTTAGGCAGTGGCACAGGCAGTTAGATCCCCACCAGGCTCCTCTTCTCCATGTGCTGCAAACCTGCTTCCTTCCACTTCTGCTCAGACATCACATCCTCCAGCCCCCAGCCACCTCAGCTGGACCCACCTCAGTTTGCTGACCACTCTCTTCTGTAGAAGAGCCCAAAATGGGGGACAAGATCCTGATTTGTCCTTCCCAGCTTCCCGTTGTATAAGGATAATCCATACCAGGACCTGCATTTGCCCCAAGCCTCATGAATTTCCTGCCAGCCTCCTGAACATGTTGATGTTCCTCTGAACAGCAGCTCTGACCTCCAGCGTATTTACCACTCCCCTCTGTTTGGTGTCACCCTCACGCTTGCTGTGGTTGCATTCCCTCCACTCGTTTAGGTCACAGCAACACAGGGTATCTTCATTTTTAGCTCCTAAAGAGAAAAACTAAACTTTTCCCAATAAAAAAGGACCTGTGATCTCGAGCGGGCACAGGGCTGGTCAGGGCTTTGCCCAGCCGTTCCTCTGGTGAGCAGGGATGGGATGGTTTCAAAGAGCAGTGAGACCAGCCTGCCCTCCACCAGCACAAACTATAGGATGAAACCTCTCACCAAGTGGGAAGCCCACAAGCCCCTAAAAGGCTGCTCCAAATCAAAACCCCAGAGGTACAACCTGGGGGACAGGTTGGAGGGTGGGATGCTGAGAGGAAACATTTATCAGGAGAATAGGAGCAGAAGGGCAGGAGCTTGCCGGCTGATTTTCCAGATCATGGTCACCTTCTCAGCAAGAGACCTGGATCATGCACTTCATCACCAAGAGGGTGACTGGACACTGAACAGGCTCCCCAGGGCAGCTGGTCACGGCCCCAAGGCTGCCAGAGCTCAAGGAACTGTAAGGCACATGGTGGGATTGTTAGGGTGACCTGTGCAGGGCCAGGAGTGGGATTCGTTGATCCTTGTGGGTCCAACTCTGGATATTCCATGTGATTCTTGACAGGTCACAGCTTGGTTTCACCGCTGAGGAGCTGAGATTGTACAGGGAGTCCGAGAAACTGCTGGGCTGCAGCTCCTTCGGTGTCTAGGGAATAAAAAATCAGCTCAAGATGGGCAGCACAGCCTTCTCTATTCTGTCCTCATCACCTGTGGGAAAAGATGGGATCTTCAGGGCAGTGGGACCTGGGAACCAGACACAGCCACAGCCAGGAGGAGAAGCCCTACAAGGTGCAGAGAAGCCCATGCCACTGCCCTCCAAGTTCAGGGTGAGCAGGGTCCAGGCAGTGGGGTGAGCACAGTGAAGGCAACAGGGTGAGCAGGGTCAGGGTGAATGTAGTGGGGTGAGCACAGTGAAGGCACTGGGGTGAGCACAGTGAAGGCAGCAGGGTGAGCAGAGTCAGAGCGAAGGCACTGGGGTGAGCACAGTGAAGGCAGCAGGGTGAGCAGGGTCAGGGTGAAGGCACTGGGGTGAGCGGGGTGCAGGCAGCAGGGTGAGCAGTGAGGTGGGGGCAGGGACCCACAGACAGGCAGCCCACAGCTGAGAGCTGTCAGGCAGCTGCCCTCCAGGGTGGGCTGGCCAGCCCCTCTGGCAAGGACATCAAGGGTGGAGGGTGGGAGGAGGATAATAGTCCTTTTTGGACTGAGCAGGAAGGATCTTTCAGAGGAGAGAGACTGAGCAGAGAAGCACAGAGCCTGCAGGAGGAAGAGGAGGTTCTGCAGGGAGAAAGAGCCTGCATGGTGCAGCAGAGGATGCATTACAATGCAGGGGGAATCTGGGCTCTTCCCCACCAGCCTGGGCAACCAAGGGATGCTTCTGCCTTCCCATATATGCTCAGAACAGGGCAACATGAAGCACTGAAACCCTTTTGTGCCATGCCAGCGCGGGGACCCCAAAGTACCTGGGGCTAGCGAGGGCTAAGGCTCCGCAAATAACCTCAGAAACCAAGGAGGCAGCCAAAACGTGTCGTGTAATCACAGATAAACACATAATCTACTCAGGTTACACTGAGGGGAAACCACAAACCACGAGCAGACAGGAGAGGAAAGAAACAACAAGCCAAAGGGAGAAGGAAAAATCCACCAGGAGAGACGAAGGCAAGTCAGTAAATCCCAGGGGCTGCTGCTCTTCTCCTGACCCTCTCCCTGTCTTCCCAGCCCACTTTTCAAGAAGAAGCTCAGAAACTGGCTGGATGAAGCTCAAGCAGGAGCCCCACCAAGAATCTGCCTCTCTGACAGGCATCTCTGCTGAACTGGGTGGAGAGGAGCATGGAGATTTACTGCTGGGCACCCAGGGCAACAGGGACAGGGCCAAGCTCTGCACTCGGGCAACAGGCTCTGCAGCTCCCTCCAGCTCCAAGAAACCAAGGTCTTGGAAATACTTCAGAAATGCCCATACTGGTGGAGAGGATCGGTTCCCACTGCAAATCCCAGTTCCCACAGTAAGGAACCAAGGAGGATGCCATGAGCCGGGCTGAGCGGAGAACACCATTCTCATCCAGGGAAAACTTTTCAGAGAGCATTGGACTGGAGATCTGCCGATGGTCTGCAGTAAGAAAACTGCAGGCATTTCCTCCTCTCCTGCCAGTGCCTCCTGCCCAGCCCTGCGCTGGTCTGCAGGAGCCGGTTCACAGATGAGTGCAGGCACAGGAATGCAGTGGGAGTAGAAACTTCTTTGAAGATCCCGGCCACGGCACGGCCGGTGGGAACACATAGCTGGAGAGGCCGAGTTGGGAGATAGCCACTGCCATGAGATCTGCCATGAAATCAGTTCCTGGGAATGTTCTGCCAACCAGCCACGGCTTTCCTGGCAGGGGTAAGCATCCACCAAAACAAAGCAAGATTTTGCTCTTCCTTTGGAGACGTGGAAGTAAATGCAATCCAAGTAATATCTTCACCCATCGGGCTTCTGCCCCAGCCCTCCGTGGCCTGGGTGAGCTTTAGCAGGTCCTTGTAGGGTGGATGTCGGGGAATTGCTTCCTGGAGCAGAGCCTTTCCCAAAAAAAGGAGCCTCTGGCACTAAACACCGTACTAGTCCTGTTGCCATCCCCTTGCCTTTGGGTTCTCTTAGCTCTTTCCATGGTGCAGAGGTCTCCAGGCTGCCAGCACATTGCATTACCCCGACAGCAACACCTCAGTGAGACCTGTCACAGTTCTGCCTTCTCCAATACCTGGCAATGTCACCAAAACACAGACGAGCTGGAGAGTTAGGCTCAGCCTTTTAGGGACCAACTGAGAGAAAAAGATGATGAGTAAAAACACGTGAAGTTCCTGACTTTTCTGGCACTTGAGGACCAAGTACCTACCCAGGTGTCCCCCATGCAGCTGCAGCCCAGACGCCAGAGCAGGGGGCTCAGTACTGACAACAAAGCATCCTCTCACCCTGGAAAGATAGGCAGGGTCTGGCCCCAGCATGAGGTGTGTAGTTCTGTCCCTCTATATGCCAGTATGGGAGCATAGAATCATAGAATATCCTGAATTGGAAGGAACCCGTAAGGATCATGGAGTCCAAGTCCTGGCCCTGCACAGCACAGCCCTGACAATCCCACCGTGTGCCTGAAAGCCATGTCCAAATGATCCTTGAGCTCTGGCAGACTGGACTCTGGACTGCCCCTCCATCCACATGCTGCTGCAGAGGAAGGCAGAACATCCCCCATCTCAGGACAGTGGATGGCCTGCATGGGAGTAAGTGATGCTCCTCTGGGATTCAACTCCAGGGCTGCCTCAAGGCTGCCTAGAGCCAGTTCCTCTCTGCCATGCTAGCAGGTATACGAAAAAAACCCGCAGAATACACGAAATATTCCCCAGCCACAAGCCAAACATCCCTCCTGCTAAACGCATGACCTCTCTGCATTACCAGCTTTCTGTAGAGACCACACATAATGCCCGTGGATAAATCTCCCCTCTCCGGTTTCCGTTTCCATGAGGCCAAACTGCTGGCTCACACCTTCCCCTGCTCTTCACGGGGCATCATGCCCTGAGCGAAAAAAAACACCTGCTGCTTTGCTTCCCTCCTAAGACACCCACAGAGAAGAGACTACAGCCCCAGCCCCCCACCCCGGGTGCCCCTGCAGCCCAGGCAGTGCTTAGGAAGATCCAGCATCCACACTGAAGGATACTGCAAGCAGTGGCATGGGGAGGATGTTTGCGGAAGCAGAAGCACTTACTTTCTGCCTCTTTGGGGGGAGACAGAAAAATTGTGGCTTTCCACAGTTCTTCCCCTTTTCCCGAAGACTTCCTTGACCTCCAGCCCGGGTGTAACCATCCATGGGGCAGGAGATCAGGCCATGCAGCCAGAACCACCCCAGATGGGTTTGAACCCTATGGCAAATAGGTAAGGAAAGAGGATGTGGAAGGATGTCAAATACTGGGGTGGTGGGTGGGTCCACCCAGAAAACTGGGGACAGTGAGAGGGTTGGTCCTGGTTGACCTGAGAGCTGAAAGGAGGAGACAGTTGGAGGGAGCATGAGAGTCCCTGGTTGGCAAAGTTGCTGATGGACCCCCTGTGCATGATGGTAGCTGTTGGTAGAGGGGGTGGGAAGGGGTCCCAGCAGGGTCTGTGGATGGAAGCAGGGCTGCCGTGTCCCCAGTTCACAGGAGGGCAGGCAGTCCAGTACACAGGCAGCAGTGAAGGATGGCACGGGAGTATCTCCTGAACACAGGACACAAGGCCAGGAAGACCCCAGCTTCCTGTATTCATCACCTGCCTCAGCTGAGCTGACCAGAAATAGAAGCAACACACCTTCAAATAATCAGGCTGAGTGTCTTCGCAGCCTAAATCCCGAGCAGAGAGGCTGCAGAGACCATGAGTCAGCTCTGTATTAATAGCAGGGCAGAAGCCAGGCAGGTGTCAGGGGCTAACAAGGGCACGACAGACACCACGTTCCCCTGGCCTGAGAAGTTATTCCTCCAAGGAGTGAATATTTCCCATGCTCCAGCCATTCCCCACATCCCCTCCTTCTTAGGGACTGAATGGCTCTGGCTTATCCCATCAGCTCCTGTCTGCTGCACTGGATGGATGCAGCTTCCCACAGGGAGACACCCAGCACCACTGGCATCTCAGCTGGGAGAAAGTTGTGAAGCTTGGTCCCAAAACAAACCATGGGGCAGGGGAGCTCCCCAAATGCACACCCTCCTCCCAGCCTCCCCCATCCATCTACTGCATCCCACAGAGGCCCTCGGCACGCTGTCCTGGAGGGCTGGGAAAGCCTTGGCTCACACATGCTGCCCAGAGCAGACTCCCAGCTCACTTCCACCTGTTTCTGATAAGCTCACTAATCCGTCCCCATAATGATTCTTTATTAATGGATGCTGCTGTCTTCATTACATGCCTTAATTAGTGTTTTGTGAGCAAATTCAGGGGGATAAGAAGTGTGTCACATTTTCCAACGGGGGGTTTGCGCACAGCTACCAAAATAACTTTGTCTGTGAAGCCGTTTCACCCTGCCCATGAGCCACTGTCGAGAGAGCCGTTTCTGCCTAATCCAGCAAGCAGGCTGCCCTCTGCCCAGCCTCCCCGCCCTTCCTCCCTGGCTGGGCTCGCTGAGCTCCCACAAGCCAAGATGAATTTCAGCCATGCACAGACTTGACGAGAGATTTGTCATCGGGAACCAAAAAATCCTGGAAAAGTCTGGACTGCTGCTGTCCTGCTTGCTGGACTACTCTCCCCCAGCCATGCTGTCCGCCTGGGGATGGGGCCAAGGGCAACTGGGGCTGCTGTGGTCCCTGCCGACCGATGCTGAACCAGCTGGTCACTCGAGCTTAAAATTTGAGGAAGTTCCCTAAGATATCCCTGGCATCTTTGAGGAAATGGCAAAATCCCACCGGAGTCTGATTTCTGCAGGCACAGGAGTGACCTAGGGTGGCTCCATCACAAGAAGACCCACGGAACTACATTCCCAGGGGAGCAGCACTGGCCATCCCCAGCATTTCTGGGCAGAGAAGGACTGGCAGGAGCCGGTCCCATGAAGGTTGCGCTGCTGGGATGGGACCTGGAGCAGTCACCCCTCAGCTCCACCCAAGAGGGAAAAAAGCCAAAGCAGTTGGCCAATTTGACCAGCATCATTTAAGGTGTCCTCCCCTGGCACAGGCTGTTCTGTACCCAGCATCCTCCTGAAGCCAGCACAGTCCACGGCCCCCATGGGTGGTTTGGGACCAGCCCCTGCTCCTCACACATCTGAGACCACAAACAGGGACATGGCAGAGGTGCCTTCCATCATCCTGACCCATGTCTTAGGCCGTCCACCATCCCACCAGCACAGCACAGTGAGCCTGGAGACCCACAGCTCCACATGGCCCTGACCCAGGTCTGCAAACTTTCTTTGTCTGGATCTAGTGGGTACACTGATGCCAGGCCTTGCTGTCAGAAATTTCCTGAAATCTAATTTCATCTTAAAAAAAACCCAAAGTGTTGCTTGCCATTTGTGCCTGAGCTGTTTGCAGCAACAGCCTGAGGCTTCTCCTGGCTTGTGCCTGATCCGAGGGTCCTTATGCCGGAATAAGACAGAGGATCCTGCTCCTGGAGCAGCTCTCCCACGTGAAGCAAGCAGTGATGCTGGGTCTGGCTGCATTACAGCTGGCATCATCTCCCCAGGTGCTGCAGTGGTTTCCCCTGCATTAACCCCTTGACATCCCTGCCAACACATTTTGGTTCCCATTAGGGCTTTTCCCACTTCCCCCAAGAGTGAAATGAACCAAAACTTGCCCCTTCGTCATGGCTCTGAGGAGAATTTAATTCCAAGGTTCAAAGCTTCCCCATCCCTTCCCAGATAAAAGGGTGATCAGCAAAAGGGGATGAGCTGGTTAATAAAAGCCGAAGAAGAAAGGGGGACCGAAGGGCTGCGCCTATAGAGCACGACCCAGCAGGAGAGAAGCAGCTTTTCTCCATGCAAGCCTTTCCCCAGTTAATAATTACAAGCCAGGCCCGCCAGTTCCAACCCGCTGCTCCACAAGAAAAGGCAATTAATTTAAGACTAATAGGATTTTAAATTCAAAACAATCCCAAGCGGGTTTTTGTGGCGGGCCATGAATGTGCCGGAGAGCCGGCCAGCAGCAGGCGGGACAGGGGCTGGATTTGGCAGAGCGGATGGAGGAATTAAGGGCCAGGAGATGAAATCTCGTCTCCTGCAGATGCATGGGCTCTTGATGGCAGGTCCCCATTCAGTGGGAAGCTCAGCAGGGGCTCTCCTCAATGGGAGGGTGGCAAGGAAGCATCTCATTGAGCTCACGCCAGTGCCAGCGGCTGGAAACAAAGAGGAGCCCAGACCACCCCTGACACTGGGACCAAGGGACTCCAAAGCCTGTCCCCACCAGAGACAGCTCTGTGTTGGTCCAGGGACCGTGACCCTCCCTGTGTCCCCTCCACAAGGTGTAAGCATGCTCCGGCCATCCTCCCTCTGACCTGGCACGGAGAGAGTGTCCTAGGAAAGTCAAGGTAGGCCTTGGGCTCTTCAGAGACCTGCAGCTCAGCCTGCAATGACAGACATGCTGTCAGCCCCTGCAGGCACCTCATGGCTGGGTTTCCACCTCCCATCCCAGATGGGCTGGTACAAAATTTCCTCCCAATCCCTGGGGGACTGTCCAGCAGCACCCAGCCAGACTGAGCTCAGAAAAAGGGAGCGATGCCAGCCTGTGTCCTAGGAGAGGGCTGGGAGGGCAGGCACAGGGGACTCATCTGTTGTGGGAGTTGCGTGGTGATGGTGGGGAAGCGAAGGCCATAGGGGCCCTGCCCTGATCCCCTCTTTGGCAGCCAGAGCCCTGCCGACTCACCACCACGTGTTGGGAGATGCTGGAGCTGGAATTCATGTGGAGCCACCCAGCACCAGAAGTGCGTGTAGAAATAAGACAGCAAGGAAATAACAAAGTGCTCTGCTGTGGGCTGTGCTGACAGAGATCTGCAGCCTCACTGACCTGAGCCGTGAATGGGGCTTGAGCCCACGATTCCTCCCTCTTCACACTGCGACCCTGCAAGGTCTGGGGTTTACTACTGCTGCTAAGAAATACCCCTCTAAGGCGGACTGAAACAGCCTCTCCTAAAGTATTTTAGCATGAAGGCATCTCTTCACTCCAGATCAGTTGGAAGTGTGGGCTCAGCCTCGTAAGGGGGCTTTAGATGTCGTAGCACGTCCAGATATCCTCACAAGTCTGGCTTTTGGCAGCTGGGGTCACTACAGCAATTGCCTGCTGTGTCTGTAGGGACTCTGGGGACACAGGGATCATCCTGTGCATCTTTTGGCTGTCAGCCATCGTGGGAGCATCTTCCTCTTGCAGTGCACATTCAAGACAGGAAAAAGGAAGGCTACTTTAGGAATACACACCTCTTTCACAGGTGTTTGAAGAACATTTTAAGAAGGTCCCCATGCAGTCAAAAGGATTGGTATTAGGCCCTCTCGAGATCCCAAGGAGCTCAGACTGGTAAATAAGGACTCTTGGTGTCCGTGCACGGCCCTTAATCAACCTCCACACCCCTGGGCTGCAGAAAACCACAGCGCTGACCTGAAGTGACCCTGTCCCCTGGTAGGTCCCCGAGGGAGCACTGTCCGGACTGGGGACTTGAGGTCACGTCTCACACACCTTATCCACCTCCAAGGCAAGACAGATGGAAAAGATGGCCCTTGGCCAGGCATGGGAAATGTTCAAGAGGGTGATAAAGAAGAGCTTCCCAACACCAGAATGTTTTTTCTCCAAATTTTCCACAGTCATGGGCACCAAGCCTGTTCCTAGCCTGGGTCATGCGGTGCATTCCTCCTGGCCTCATTTTGAGAGATCGTTTTTACCCAGTACCCCACTTTCTCTAGGAAAACAAACCCCAAACACCAGCCTGGGGACAATTCCAGCCTCAGCTATGAGAGTTGGCAGGGTTGCAAAGCATTCAACACCAAGTCTTTCATTGTGGGAAACACTGAATGACCTCCGTGTGATGGGTGGAGTTTCTCCAGGCAAACAGGAAGGATTTATGGACCTGGCCACAGGCTGAGAGAAAGCTTCCATAAAATGTCTTTGTCACTAGCCACAGGAAGGGCATTACCTATGGCACTGCTGTCACAGGCCAAGGGTCTGCCTGAAGCGGGGGTGGCTTGTCGTGCATGGTGATCCCACATAAATAAAATAAAAAGCCAGGGCTGTTCACTCAGGTGCTACCATCAAAGGAGTTCTAGCTGGATGCACTTAGTAGGCAGATGGAGGGATGAAGAAGAGTGAGACCCCAAACACACAAGACTGGGACTATGGAGGAAGATGAAGGTGGGCTGGTTTGGCCCCACTGCAAAAAGTTGCTGTTCCCTGAAAAGCTGATGAAGAAAGCTGTCGGGGTAATAGGTGGAAGTAGGACAGCAGACAAGGAGGTGCAGTGGAGGGGGAAAAGGAGGAAAATTTTGAGGGCCTGAGGAGATAGTCATTGCCAAGGCTCCCCAAAATCTTGCTGCATCCTCTCGTGTGAAAGCACCAGTGGGACAAGGAAAATGCAGTGGCTTGTAAGATGGCCAGAAAGTTCCAGAGAAAAGGCCACAGGGTTCCAGCAGAGGAAGGAAAAAAGGTCTTTCTTTGTTGCAGGTCTTGATGAGGAAGGAAGGGAGAAGCATTCTACTAATCCAGCACCAATAGGCAGACAAAGGACCTCTGGGCTGGTTGGGTGTTGATAGGACAAGAATCATCTGCTCCTCCTCCTCTGGAGTGAGGCTTTGTCCCACTTGGACATCATGGTGAGAGACAGCACCCAAAGCTGATCAGGGTGCTGCTCTGCTCACACCACAGTGAGAGTGTGCAGAGGGTGGGGATCCCAAAGAAGTCTGGACACTGAAGAAAGTTTGGGGAAAACACAGATGCAACGTTTTTTGAAGCAGGAGGAGGACCTCACAGCACAGGTACAGAGACAGGCCAAAGTGTTATTAGAAAGCATCACCCAGCAGAGAACAGCAGGAGCTCTTTCGATCTGTGGCTTATGGCACTGCGGGGAAAACTAAAAGCGAGCAAGGGAGGCAGAAAGAAAACACACAGCGGCTCCAAGAGCCAAAACAGCAAGAGGCTGATGGCTGGAGGAGAAGAAGCCAGTCAGGATGTGAGGCAGAGCCCTGCTGCTGACATGGGGTCAGCCCAGCTGAGAAGAAGCCCGTTCTCCTGGGTCAATAACAGCGATTGAATTTGGGATGCTCAGAGGACCAGTGACAAATGCTGGCCACCAGCCATTCAAATAAACAGTAGGCAGCCAGTTGGCCAGTGGCCACTCAAATAACCAGCCCCAAGCTAAAAAAATACAGTAAGCTAGTAAATTTAGTAACCTAAAGAGAAACATTCCTCTACCAACCAGCATGCAAATAAGCCAGAAGGGGATATAGAGCTGACACAGTCCCCTGTTCGGCTTTTGATATTTGATGGCCCTTATCCAACTGGCTGCCAGTTGGTTATTTGCATTGGAACAGGAAACAAATTTTTCTCCTATTTATACTGCTTACCTCAGGAATAAACTAATTACTGTTAGAAAATCCCATTCCCACAGTGTCCAGCACACATCTGTAACCTCTGGAAGGGACAAATGCACACAATTAGCCAGCTGGACTGTCCCATTCAAATGGCCAAATTCCCAACTTGCTTTTTCGCTGGCTCTTCCCCACTGGATGATGAAGCAAAACCCACTCCACAAATAGCCCTGATGCGTCAGCTGTTTACCTTGCTCATAAACAGATCACGGCTGCAAAACGCTCTTCCAAGGCTGCCCATGGCACAGCAAGGCAGCCCGGGGACAGGGGAGAGGAGCAGATCGCTGTCTGCCGCTGTTTCAGTTCCTGTGGCCAAGGACAGGGCCAGCTGGTTGCTCCAAGTGTCCAGGCTGTGGAGCAGCTGGGATGGAGGTGGTCTGGCCACGCTGAGGCCCACACGTGCCACTAGATGGAGTTCAACAGCGAGACAGCCCCACGTCCCTGCCCAGCTGCCGAGATGGCTTCCACTGGAGATGGTCTCTGGCCGCAGTGGCAGAAGGGCATTTCTGAGGTCCAGCACTGGCAAAGAACTTCAGGTCCTACCACAGTGGAAGCCGTCCCATCCTCACGCACCTATGCAAGTGTCACACAACGTGCTCTTGGTGGAGTGGCCCCGCAGTGCCCAACACCTTTCCTAGCATGGAAATCCTACCCCAGTACCTTCCCTCCAGCTCACACACAAGAGGAAGCACCAACATCCACCGCTGCCCTGTTGTGCATGAAGGGACACAGCAGCCATGCCCATAACCCTCAGTCAAGAGGGACCAAGCAATGCCCAGCAGTGCAAGCAAGAGTCCAAGGACACTGTGGTCTGGCCAAGTCTCAATGCACATTTTGAAAGATTTGCTGTTTCCTTCAAGGCACAGCTCATGGAGTCAGGGGATCACCAAAGGAAGACTGAACTCTTCCTCTGCATCCCCATCCACAGAGACAATTCTTATAGCGTGCCACTGTCAGATGGCATCTAAGGAGCACTTTTGGAGCAGTGTGTGCTTTGTCTTCATCTCGTTCTTACAGCCAGATTGCCAGATCCTGACTGTGAACACTGTGCTGCATGTTGCAGCCACTCCCCTCACAGCAAACTCCCTGCTGCCTGTGGCTGCCTCCCCACAAGGACCTTGCTCCAGCTGGGAAGATGTGCTGTGGTTCTCCCTTGCCAGAGCTCTGCTTACCTAAGCCAGCAGACCCCCAGATCTCTGTGGGGTGCTCCACCATGACATTCCCTCTGCAGGGATCCACGTGGCTCCCTGGATTTGGAGGCAGGGAAGAAGCAATGAGTGATACTCAGTCCTCTGGCTGAGCTGCCCACAGGTTCTGGCAGATGTGGCCACTGGGCATGGCTTGAAGACCCACTCCACAGGGCTGGGAATGTGTATAATTGAGAGCAAACGGCAGGGAGGCAAGTTCACAAGGGATCCTGAACTCCATGTTACTTGGGATGCACCTCATTTGGCATTCTCCATGCAAGCTTGTGAAGCCAGGCTGCAGGAACAGACCAGCAGAGATGAGGAGATGAGATGAGGAGGAAGGAGGATGGAGGGGACAAGGAACACAGTGCTAGCTAGATACTGCCTCCACAGCTTGTCCACTGGGATGTGGATGGAGCTGCAAGGATAGTCCTGCTCTGAGATCAGCCGGTTACTGAGAGCTGGTGATTTCCTCTCCTTTGGCATTCAAGTATTTTGGCATTCTTTGCATGCCAGGTGTGGCCAGGCAGAAGTGTGTGTGCATCTTCAAATAGGGCAACACAGGTAGGGACAAGTATGATTTTATCCAAAATGTGTGTGGCTGCAAAGGGCACAAGGGCAATTGGGGTTTTTTCTTTTTTTCTTTTCTTTTGTGAGGTTGGAGTAGTTCCTTCACACATTTACAAAACAGGTTTCTATTTGTATGTTCTGGAGATGCCAGGAGGAGCCACATCAGGAGAAATCACACTGTTGTGCTGAGCAGCACTTTCACATGAGAGCAAACACCTTCTGAAAACACCCAACTTCTCTTTCCACTCCCAGGTATGGGCTGTTTTCCATCACTCCTCTCCTCTGGTGTGTTTGTCTGTCTGTCTGCTGTCTACATCTATCTTCCTGCTTCCTATTGCCCAGAGCATCAGCAGAGGGAGAATCAGAAAGACCTATCCAGTTTGGATGAAATACCAGTTATGACCCACACCAGTAAGCCTGGTCTGGATAAACCCCTCAGCTCTCTGTGACTCGTTCGTAACAGTCCCACAGTCATCCCAGGAAGGTGCCCTGGCACTGGTCCTCACTGCAGACATCACACCCAGGAGAAGGCTTGGGCAATGTGTTCCTGAATTAATTCCTGCATGTGGAGGCTTCACCTCGGGGGCTTCAGGACCCACAAAGGGTCTTGGAGAGCACCTTTAAGTGTTAAGGGCCCGGGTTAGAAGAGAAGATGCTCCATGTCTATATTCATCACCCAGTCCCTGCTGGAGATCCCACGAACAGGGACATGTAGAATGAAGCCAGATGAGGATGGACTGTGGGAAAAAAATGGAGGTTTGTCATTGCAGGTTTAGGCAGGGTGGATGGGATAGGTGCACACCTGGCCCTGCAGGAGGCAAGAAGTAGGTGAAAATGGAGTCAGGATGGGTGATGGATCAGTGATCTGCCTGGGTCCATTTCCAAGTGATGTGCTTCCCTCTCATCCCTCCTATCTCATGTCCCCCATGATGTAGTTTCCTGTCATGAGCAGGGCTGGATGAAAAAGGCACCTCCCATGACCCAGGGAATGGCTGAAGGATCTTTGTCACACAAGGCAGCCAATTACCAGGACAGAAGGTTTCCTGACAGCAGCTTGGAAGTTCTCTGCTGCAAGTTTTGAGCTATTTCAGAGCTGGCAAGCCCAACACTGCAGAATGCCAAAACTCCCTCACCACCTGCAAATCCCAAATCCAGACGTCTCTTCTGGGACTCAAGCAGAGGCCGCATCTCCTCAGGGTCTGGAGTCCACCTCAGATGCAGAAAGAACCTCTGAGGCTGGGGAAAAGCCAGTGGTGTCCTCCAAGAATGTTTCCACCAGGCTCCCCATCCAGCCCCACAGCCAGCTTCTTCATGCAACATCTCTTTTCACAGTGATGCTCCCCTGAGAGAGCCCTAAGCATCCCCCAGGATTATTCATGAGAGTCAGATGCACTCAGATTCAGAGCTCGAGGCCCTCTCTGATAATCCTAAACCAAGAGATAGAAAGCTGAAAAACTGGGAGGAGAGTTTGCATTTAGAAGACATCCCTTGTCAGGAGGCCCACGGATGAGGTGCACAGCAGCCTTTCCTCTCTCCTGCCCATGAAGAGGTGCACAAGATCTTCCCTTGGTCAGCCAGGTGGGTCACCTTGTCACAGAAGGAAATCAGGTTGGATAAGCAGGACGTTCCCCTCATGAAGCTGTGCTGGCTGTGAACAAGGACTGCGTTGTCTTTTAGATGTTTTTCAACGCCTCCCAGAATAATCTGCTCCATAACTTCACCAGGCACTGCAGTGAGACTGACAGGCCTGGAGTTTCTGGGATCCTCCTTCTTGCACTTCTTGAAAAGCAGGACAACGTTCACCAGATTCCAGTCAGCCGGGACCTCCCTGGATTCCCAAGACCAACCAAAAATCATGGAGAGAGGTTTTGCAATGACAGCAGCAGCAATTTGAGGATCCTGGGATGAATCCCATCAGGCCCCAGAGATTTGTAGGCATCCAGCTGGAGCAGCCGATCCCGCACAAGTTCAGGCTCACTGGGAGTTGCTCATTCTCACAGTTGTGGTCCTGCCGCTCAGGGCACTGAAACCCCCTTGGTCTGTCACCTGTGCTGAAGACAGAGGCAAAGAAAGCGTTAAACACCCCTGCCTTGTCTGTGTCCCCGTTTGGGAGGTGACCATCCCCATCCTGGAACAGGCTCATTGCCATTAATTTATGTGTGACCTTGGTCCCTTCTCGTGATCTCAGCCACGGGTCCTACCTCCCCACCCACATGCTGGTGCAAGGCTGCTGCCACACAAACATATGACCTTCCCTTCAGGCTCACCCTACCACAGCAGCAGCACCAGCACAACTCCGTTGCCTCCAGCTCTGCTTTGTTAGCCAAGTGTCCAGTGTCTCCTCACACATATCTGGAGGCAAGTCACCACCATGTGGAACAGACAGGGCCCGGGACAGAGAGGCACTCAGAGCGGATTAGATTTGAGATTGGGTTAATTGCGCCTTTCCATCATTTATTTAGCTTGGGATAGGTCCAAAACATATGAATGAAATCCCCCCATGCACGCCACGCTGCTGACAAGCGGATATTGCATCTGGTTTGAATATGGCAAGTGGCTGCAGAGGCAGAGACAGTGTGGAGCTGCTTGAAATACAACACACGCCTCCTCTGCTCCCGGCCCCCATGGACCATGTGCCCTGCAGTTACATCATGCTGAAAGACCCCACCCTGCATCCCCAAACTTTCTCCACCACCTTCGCATGCCATCATCTCAGGCCACTGTCACCCTGAGCAGTTCCTATCCCTGGCCAAAAGGCAGGAAAAGGAAGTGGAGGAGACGGAGGAGAACCCCTCAGAGCAGCATGGGGTGACATTGGGGTGGGCTGTGGTGGCAAGGGTGGCTCTGGATGACACAGATGGAATGGTCACCTTCCCTGGAATTGGGAGAGGGTGGGAGGGGAGAGGCCACAGGAAAAGAAAGCAGGGTGGATGCCAAAGGCTTATTACTCTACTCCCCAGAGCCCCCCATCAGCCCATGAGCAGTGATGTGTGATCACTGCAGGGGCTGCACAAAAGGCCAGGGGCTGATCTGTCCCCAGGGTGCTGAGCCTGGCTCAGGGGGAGGTAGAGCCAATGCCAGGAGAATTTCAGCAGAGGAAAGTCACCTTTGGTCTGACATGGCTGGGCACAAGGTGCTGAGGGAAGACTCTGAGGCAGTGGCAGCACTGAAGAGCACAGGATGCCCTTATTCCCCCTTATCGCTGCTATATTTGCACCCTGATCTGCAGCCAGCACAGGTCAGGGGCTTTGCAGGGGCTCCAGGGAAGCAAGAGACCCACCAGGGCTCTGCAAGGCTGCAGGAAGACGTGGGAGCCTGCAAGAACTGCCTTCTCATGGTGCCAGGCAGCTGCTGGAGGCACAGAGAAGGATGCTCAGTGAAGGGGCACCCTGGGGGTGGAAAGCACATTGCAATGCTTCTTCCTCTTGGCTTTTCAGGAGAAAGAAGGGAAAACAATGGCCTATGTTTAGGTGCTCCCATACATCCTCATTTTGGTTCATTTCTCAGTTTCTCGGGGAAACGTGTCCCCTGGGTGCAACGGTCCCTGCAGCAGCACTGTGCCCAGAGGACAAGGGTGGAAGCAGGATCCTGCCATGGAGATGATGGATGTGCGCTGGCTTCCTTCCTTGGGAGTGCTCCCTGGGCCACCTCTACCCCAGGGCTTGGCTGCCTCCTCTCACCTCCTCTCACCTCTGAGCACCTCTGAGCACCTTCAGAAGAGGCGATGGGGGAGCCAGAAGCTTTCCACCCCAGTGGTGTGTGGTGTGGGGGTCCCCAGCCACTGCCTGGAGGGCAAAGGGATTCCTCTGCTGCCACCAGCACCCAGTGGGAGGTTTCCTCCAGCTCCCACCATGGCACAGAGGAATGCCAACCTCCAGGCCAGGAGAGGCACGTAGGATCCTTCCTCCCCCTTGCAGAACAGCAGAGCCCTGCTTTGCACAGGTGTTGAGCACCCTCCATCCCCAGCAGCCTTCAGGGCTGTCACGATCACTCAGCACCTCCCAGGATCTGGCCTTTTTTCCCCTGTTCTTTTATGAAGACATTATTTTACAGCTTGTTAATTTGTACTTTTTCGAGCTTTTAACAGTGAGCAGGGGCCAAGTCCCCAGGCAGTCTACTGGCCGTGAGAAATCCCATTTGGTATCATATAAATTATTGCAGATATTACTAATATTGCGTCTATTGTGTAAATACTGACTAAATGTTTGAAAAACACAAATAAATACGAGCTGAGCTGATGGCTGGAGCAGCTGCCTATGAGCTATTCTGGGCCCCCCGGGGGAAAGAATCCACATTTTAAACTAATGTGTAAATATGTAACCTGCCTCCATCCCCCGCCACATCGGCGTGAGCAGTCCTTGGAAGCAGCCCAGTCCCTCAGCTGCACAGCTATGATTTAACAACAGCTATAAATACATCTCATCCGCCGGGCAACTGCACAAACAAGGGCTCACCTGGCAGTAAGGGGTCACTGAAGAGTCTCCCCAAGTGAGACCCACCATGCACAGAGGGGTGCATGGGAGATGCTCAGTGTTCCTGGTCCTTGAAGCCTCCCGTGGGTCCTGTACCTCATCCAGCCCAGCCTCACAGACCTCAGTGCTGCACGGCAGAGCCAGGTATGAGCTAATGGACCACCAGCCACTGATGGGCCACCAGGACCAATGAAGGCGCTGCCTCCAAGCTGTAAGCTTCCCTTGCTGGGGCAAATGCCTCCCTTAGTTTGTAAGCTCTTTACCCCATTCCTCACTGCTGCAAGAAACTCGCAGAGCCCTCCGAAGTCATGGTTCCCGCAAAATTCCAGAGCAACACACCCCTTGCCAGATGGCAGAAGTACAAGCCAAGGACTGTGTCCCCACATCCCAGCTTCAGATGCTTTGAGTTTCCAGCCCCTCCTTGCCTTTCCTCCCCTTCCCTCTGCCCCATCACCCAGGGCTGGCTCTGAGTGGGATAAGGAACCCTGTTAACCCCTTCCCCACCCAAACCAGTGGTGCTGCAAGTTGTCCTCTTGGCACAGCAAACAGAGCTGTGAACAGGCTGCAGGCAAGGGAGAGGAGACAACTCACACCCCCGGGCTTTGCTTTTGATGCACATGGGATAATGCTGGTTTTTACTTGTTTATTTGTCACCTTCCTAATCCCTTAAACCGGATTTAACCCACCACTTAGCTGGGTACAAACACCTCTGGGTTTGCTCGGAGCCACAGAGCTGCTGCAGAGGACAAGAACTACTGAGTTGGCTGTGACGACGAGGGTGTAATTTGCTCCTCAGCAGATGAACAGCAGCACAGCAAAGGTGGTGCCAGGCTGTGCCATGGGTCCTGTCACCCAGGACTGCAGAGGGACGTGTCAGCAGCCACTGAGCCCCCAGCACTCTGCCCACAGGCAGGGAGGGAGACGAGGAGCCGGGCCAGGAAGATGTGAGTCAGGGCAATAAGGTCATTGCAGAGGGAGCTGCTCCAGGCACTCATGGGTGGATGCCTGTGCTCTAAGGGTGAAACATGGGATTTAATGTCATTTCTCTTAAGAAAGGTGAAGATCACGGTATGGCTTCCCATTTCCAAAGCTTCAGGTGCTTTTCAGGCATGGGATGCCAGCTCCGACCTCGGCCACAGAGGACAAAGCTAAACCCACGTGGACCAAACACTGCAGAGAGATTTTCCCAAACTTCTGCTTCCTGCCACCCTCTGGGACAACCAGACGGATGATTCCACGCTGATTTTCTTAACTTTTTAGCAAATCCTAGTGCAGTGTCTACTTTTGAACTTGGAACCTCCCAGTGACCATCATTGCCACAGACTCCTCCAAAACCCATTTTGGCTCCTCCAAAACCCGGTTTGGCTCCTCCAAGCCCCTGCAGCTGCTGTAGGTACCCAGACTTGGCCTAACAGGACCAAATTCCACCCTACACACACCTTCCCCCATAAATAACATATTTTGGCTCTTACATGCCATATCTATGAGCCCTTACAGAGGTCCAGGTGTGGATCCTTGGCCAAAGGAAGGTCCTTGGCATCAAACGGAGCCAAGCAGGGTGAGGGACTGGGGAAAGGCAGCACAGGGTTGGGTTGTGCATCAGGGCTCAGCTCTTCCCCTGTAACTCCAGATTAAAATAATAAACTCAGAAGGATCCAGCATTTGGCAGGGACTATGAAGAACCAATGTTTGACTGGCCCTCAGTTCACAGGCACACCCAAATAAATAGCATTGTTTATAAGGACTGAAAATTAAAAATTAAGGGCTGTGATTTTCAAAGCTCCCCAAGGAGCCCTGACATTGAACTCCCATAAAAATTAATGGCATGAAATCCCATCCCTATGTTTCTCTGCAGTGATAAAAAGATCTATTCATTGTGCAATCAATTGCAGAAATTCATAATAATTTATACTAAAGAAATCCTAAGTAATTTCACTGCTATGGAGGGTTTCAGTTAGCAATAAATCTACTAAATAAAATACCTACCATTTGAGTAGGAGAAATGTAAGATTCAGCAAATTAGCTAACACAATGCAAACTAATTTCACTGTTATTTTCTGCTGGGAGTTGAAGCCACCCCTTTAAATTCATTTACTCTAGTTTAAATTTTAAGTCATTTCTTCCTTCAGGTGTAAACCAAAACTTCAGTGGCCGATTGAAAAGCCTCTAAGCAAAATACAGGGCTTCACATGGTTTTCGACAAAATCATGATCTGTCAGTCAAACTACACGGACTTCTTGTAACAGCCTCAGGTTCGGCCAGATAAAAATATAACCCGGGTTGATGTTGGTGCCAAGACTTTGGCCTTCTATAGACATCTCTGCTGAGCTTCTACGTGTTTGCAGGCACCTGCAGGTGCCAGGATTCCCCCACCATCACCCCTCGCAATGCAGAGAATCGTTCAGTTTGGTATCAGGCACCTTCATCAGACCTTTCGTGTGGTTTGCTGAGGATGAGATAAATGGTGCACAGGACTAGATATGCCACAGGAAGCCCCTCCACCGTGCCGTGGAGTCATTTGATCTCATCCAGACACACACACACACAGACACATGTGCTCTTCGAGTCCCAGACCCCGCCTTGTCCATACTGCAGGTGTTGGACAGGGGGACATCAAAGCCACACGTGCCTCACTGACACTCACAAGAAGCCAGAAGGGACACTCCTCACCCCGTCCTCGGACCTCATCTGTGCTGAACAAGCACCTGAAGCACACCCCATGCATCACATTCCTTGGTTGGACCCTACATTCCTCTCTGAACATCTATTCCTCTCCCCCACTGCCTGTCCATAGCTGGGACCGCAGCTCTGCCTTCACTCGGCACACGGACCCTGCAGCCAGAAGATCATCAGCATCATCCATGGCCATTTTTTCATTCCATTTTTTGGGGAATTTGATTCTCAAAATTGTAGCTTTCAAAGTTGGCTGAAGAATTAAGCTTTGATCCCATTACAATTTAGTAGGAATCATCTCTCATACTCCTTTAAGTTCCTCTGACACCCGGCCTCACCTTCAGGCCTCCACAGAAGTGTATGCCCATGATCAATCGAGCTGTGCCATCAGAAGTCACTGCAGCTGAGAGCCCCCAGGAAAAGGTCTGTACGGAAAAAGAAGCAGGAGGCTGCAGGTCATGAAACCAACATGCCCAAGGCCTGGCTATCCAAAATTACTGACATCCTTTTAGAGAGATGCCCCAGGAAAGGGAAAGATAAAGGAAAGATAAAGTCAAAAACTCTAGAAACTCTTCCTGTGATTTGAGCAATTTTTTGGTCTTCCCAATAGCTCGTATCCCACCACGCCTTATGCCCGCTCCGCACACTGAGCAGACCCAGGGCAGGGTTGCCGGTATTTTCAGACCTGGACAACGCCAACCAACCTCCGGAGTCAACACCAGTGATGAGCGGGAAGAGCGAAGAGCGAGGTCCTCCCATCCCACACCACAGCCCTTGGCTTCACCATCAGAAGGGCCAAAGAGTTCCACGTGCACCTCTCCTCGCTGCGGCTGGGTGTGAGCTCGCTGGGAAGACCACGGGCAGCGCAGGTGCAGAAGGTCCGAGGTGGCCGCGGCGCTCTCTGGCCGCCCGGTCACTGGGCCACCAAGTCTGCCCCACAGGCCCACGCCCGTGGTCGTGGCCAAACCCTGTTACACGTGGCTGTGTCCCCCTCTAGTGGCGTGTCCCGGCCAGCACGACCCTGGCCACTGTGGCAAGCTGGACACGCTCACCCGTGGCGTGGCCACCATGAACTCACACCTCCATGGCTCTCCGGTCCTGCGGTGGTGGCAGCAGGCACAAAGGGGACCTCCAGGAGGGAAGTGCCGCTGCTGCTGCCCTGTCTCGGGTGCCATCCTCCACCAGCCATGGCAGGGCAAGGTGTTCCTGTAGGGAGGTACCGGTCCGTCAAGGCCAGTGGGGTGTTCCCAGTCCCCCAAACCTTGCCAGAGCTGGACTAGGAAAGGCTGGAGGATGCCTTGACAAAGCAGGACAATGTGACAGGTGCCAGCCGCAGGTACCAGAGTTTGTAGCGCTTCCCTGTGTCTTTGGAGGGCCTTTTTTCAGGGAGAGCTGGGATGATTAAGGTGGAATTCCCTTCCGGCAGCTGCTGCCTGCAGACGAGGGGATGAGTTCCGGCTCTCCAGGCTGAAAAGCTAGAAAATGCCTCCTCACCACGAGGATGTAGCACTCCTCATCACTGTTAACTTGGGTGGACTTCCTCAGCAGTTCTGGTGTCATGTTCCCCCACCCACAGGGGCAGGATGAAAACTCGTTCCCTTGCTGCATTTCTGGTGAAGATTGTGTTTAGCCCTGAAAAACACAACAGGTCCAGCTCCCTGTTATCTGTGTCTGCTGTTCCCGCTTTCCTAAACATTTAGTGTTTGTTTTGCTGCCTGATTCTCTTAAGCAACTCTAATTCTTTCACAGCTTCATGTTTCCACATATCCTGGTAGAGTAAGCAATGAAAACTGCCCGGGTTTGTTCAAGAGACCAGAACTGTGTGGAATCAGAACGGGATTTCCTCTGGTGGGAGGACAGACCCACTCTTAGTCTTGAAATGATGCTAAAGAAGGTGACCATAAGAGCCCTAAGAGATGATGGAACACTCCGTGAATCTGTTGAGCGTTCTGGAATTGGGCCAAATCCTTAAAAATTCATCTCACCAAAACGTGTTTCAATCTCTTTCTAAATTGAGTTCCCCAAACCAATTACCATGGAACACTTAGCATCAGAGGGAACACTTAGCATCAGAGGGAACACTGAAAAGGATGCTGTGAGTGCTGCAGGCTCTGCTCACATTCACCAGGAGACTCTTGCCATCATCTCCTATACCTCTGGAGAGGAACTTCCTGGAAAACAGTGCCTTAAATATTTCTCAATTTTCTTGAAAACTAGAAATTCATCAAGTGGCAGAAAGCAGTAGCGTGTAATCTGAAAAATGTAATCAGAAATACGAAAAATGAAGAAATTACAATAAAATGCGCTTTGTGAAGGGGAAAAAAATAAAAATTGGAACTTCTGAGCATTTTTCTACTCGTTTCAGCAGGCCTGGGTCCATGCACACTGGTGACTCTGTACTGCTCATCTCAGCTTGGTAGAAAGCCAGAGAGATGGTTAAACATCTTCCCTTTGGCTTTCTCTTGATGCCAGACATGCCCCAAGGTATTTCCTGAGTCATGCAACATTTGTGGGCTGTATGAAGCCTGTCACTTTGTACAGTGTTTCTAGGATGAGAGATGACCATATATCAATGTCAGCATTTACAGCTGGGAGCCCTTTGAGACCTCTGAGTCACTCACGACTTCATTTATGAATTCTGGCACCAATGACAGCAGCTCTGTGGGCCTGGGTCTTGCTGCTGTAATTTCCCCTTCAGAGACACCCAGGGAAAATGCCTCAAATTAGCAAGTGGTTCGCAAATCTCATTTTTGAGTCCTCCTTGCATGGGCTGCCAGGGGTGAATTCATCTCACCCACTCACCCCAAAAAAAAAAAAAAAAAGGAAAAAGAAAAAAGAAAAAGAAAAAAAAAAAAGAAAGAAGTGGGGGGAAAAAAAAGTCCAGTCTTTGGAACTTACATGGGCTTCTCTACAGCTTTACCACAGGCTCTGCAAGAATGACACATGGCAGAGAGATGGAAGGGGACCCTGGATGATTATCTTACATCTGACACCCTATTTTTCAGGTGGTTACACTTAAGGGAGATGTGTCAAACCCTTTGTGGTGGACTAGCACATGTGATCTTCCTACAGTGTGCTGGGAGGCTGTATTTGTGGGATGATGCATCCTCAAATCACAGCAAAGGGCCCATCTGAGAATCTCTAAAGGGTCCAGCAGGCCAACGATGCCTTCCAGGCTCTCAGGTGTTTCAGATACCACTGTGGTGTGTTGCACGTGGATCCCAGCTAAAAACTCAGTATCCCCAAGGCCTTCCTTCCCCAAATGGGTGCCTATTCCTCCCCTGAAGAGGGAGAAATAGCAGAACCCTTTGGGGAAGGAACCCACCAGGGTCCAAGGTTAAAGGAGACTGAAGAAACCTTGGGAGAGGGACCATGGCCACCTCTCAGCTTCAGTCTCCACGTTGCTTACTGCCTGGAGGGTCTTGGCCTGGAGCATTTCCCTTGATGCTGAACATTTGCCTCAGAGCCAGGGAGCTCCTGCGCCCAAAACTTCCCTTATCTCTGAGGGACTGCTTACCCAGGCACACAGGGAGGATGGGGAGCCCACATCCTCCACCTCCACTGCTGGGTGTCTGTGCTGTGCCTTCCTGCTCCTGGCATCTCCTCCTCATCAGCTGTGACTCCAGAGCAGCTCTGCTAGTGTGTCCTGCCTTGCCAACACCATCCTGGCAGGGCTCCCTCCTTTGCCCTTTGACCAGAAGCCCCCCAGGAGTCGCTCTGGAGGTGCAGCTCCACCCCATCAAGGAGACAAGATGTTGCCCCACCATCCGTCACCATCTAGTCCTGAGTGCAAGGGACACAGGTACACAGACAACACAATCTCCCGCTTTTAATCTCCTCTCCCCTTGCTACTTAGCCTTCACACAGGAGCCTCAGTTTCTTCCACCTGCCCCTGGCTTGTCCCCCAAACATGTGGAGTTCCCCTGCTCTTTCCTCCAGCCATTTCATTCTCTCTCACTAACCTGAGACTGTGAACATGTGCTTTTCTGATCCCATCTCCTCCCCAAATTTCCTGTGTCTGAGCCCCTATGCATTTCCCCCGTTTCCCTGGCTCTCTGGTATTTATGACCCATCCCTTTGTTCTGCTCTGGGGAAAATCCCAGTGCTGCAGGCTCAGCTGGGTGAGCTCCCCATGCTGCAGCCACCGTGTAGTCCCCAGGAGCATTCCCAGGAGCAGGGCACAGGCGATGGATTGAGCACTGCCAGTGCAAGGGACTGGTTTCCCATCCCTTGACCCTTGCATCATTTTCTTGAGTTCAAGCTGAATTCACCTATGTAGGGAGATATAGAGATATATACAGATATAAGGAGATAGAGATATATTATGATATATACACGTAATCATAGATCAAACATATACAACTACCCACAACCATTGTTCCCCTCAACAATCCCATTCCCAGTGATTTCTGCTGAGAGCTTTTCTGGAGCACAACTGCCTTGGGAACTTGGGAAGCCCTCTAAATTCAACACGCAAAACGACTCACGTCTGGCTGATTACCTGTCTCCCATGTACCTCTTGCATCTGCACTTTTGAACCTCTGATCCGCAAATCCCTACTTATGCGGGGTCCACAGAAAGTAACTCATCAACCAGGAGGCTGTTATCAGTACAGTTCAGTTGCTTTAGAAGGGGCTGCGTTGCCACAGGAAAATTTGTTTTGGACTCAGCAAACCGAAGCAGGTTGAAAACCACTGACCAGAGGTTTGGGGATTCTGGGGAATGTCTAAGACAATTCAGACGCTCTGCACTTCTAGAGCTGAGATATTAATAAGAAACTATTGACTTTAGTCGGGATGAACACTGCTATATTGACACGAGAAGGAAGTACTGACAGAGAAAAAAAAAAATTAAAAAAAAAGAAGTCAATATTTGCCAGGTGGGATAATAAATCCTGATTTATGATCAATGCAAAATGCAGTGGTTGCATTGCTATATACAGTCTGCCGGGTAAACCGAGCCACTGCACTTCCTTTATTTCAATTAACTGAGAGTAATTTGCTGAGATATTTAGGGCAATGTGTAACCGAGAGGTTCTGAGGGCTGTTCCCAGCCTACAGCTACAGAACCTGACACCTCTAAGTGATGTGAAACATTTTTAGCCTTTGCTGGAGGCAAAAACCGAAAGTTAGACAGCATGACCCTAATTTCTCCCCAGATTGCTGGGATGGTTTCTGCCCGGTCCTTGCCCCACAGCCACACAGCCTGGGTGGGAGTCGAGGTAAGGAGGCTGGTTGCAGGGAGGGGGGTCCATGCTACGGCTCCTCCCAGCCTTCCCAACCATCCCAGGCAACAGGCAGCTCATGTTGGTGTGGAAGGTTTGCCCTGTTGTCTCCAGCCACGGAGTAACTTTGGGCAAGTGGGAGAGCAGTGGCCGCTTTCCTACCATGGGCATTGGGCTGCTTTTGTGCCCAGTCTTCTGTACCCCTCCACAGAGCCATAAAACTCTGCCTTTCTTCCCTACCACGGACGTTTCAAGCTTCACTGATTAGGTTTGCATTGTATGTAGCTATTAAAGCCAAGCATTCACGGTCCTTCCAGTTTTGCAGGATAATTTCAGAAGCAACAGCAGCCCCAAAGAAGCTCTTTGCTGTAGTTGAATAACCTGATTTGTACAAATATTTTAGCAAAAATCTGGGCTATTCTGATTTCTACGTGGCTTCCCTCCCTTCCTAAGAATAATTGCACCAAATCCTCCAAGACACAGGATAAACACAGTGGTTCCTCTTTATTATAACAAAGTATAGATTTTTCACCGCTGCGTCACCAGGTCTCCTGCTCGCCTTTGTCTCCAAAAGGTTTTGTTTTCATCATTTTACCACCATATTTATGTAGAAAAGCGCTGGACAGCTGAGGGGATTTTACTGTCTATTACATTTCCTGTTCTGTTGTTTAATTAGTCACTTCTGAAAAGAACATTACTTAAAATAAGAGAAAATTAAATAGATGAGCCCCAGACAGCCCAGCGCTGCTGCAGGAGCTTAATTCCTGATGTGTTTCACGAGAAACAAGGCATTGGTTCAGGAATCAGGTTCAATCATCAACTGCATTTCAGCAAAGCAGTGGGCTCAGACTTGGTGTGAGTGCAGGAAACTGTCACTTGGGCACCTCCCAAAGCCCAGCTCTGCTTCTTCCTCCCAGCCAGGAGACAATTCCCTATCCACACACCTTCATCAGACTCCAGCATGAAGAAGTTGTACAGCCACAGCCAACACGTGCACCTTCAGCAAAGGACCAGACCTCCAGAAGATGCTGCTCACATCTCAGGCTCCCATTTCCTCCACTTGGTGGATGCAGGGTAAGCCAACGGAAGAGGTTGTTCAACAGAAAGACTGGAACCTCCTGAAGATGGGTGTGGAGGGGGGAATGCTGTCCTCATTTAAAACATTTCCCAGTCAGGGCAGGGAAAGACAGGTTTATGTCCTTCGACCAAAGCCGTGCCCTGCTCCTAAAGCTGGTGTCTTGTCATCTATCTGTTAGCCAAAGACAGGAAAAACCCTGTCCTTACTGATACCCTACATGGCCTTCGAAGGGCTTAGCTAAGGCAGCTTTGCAGCCTCTGTGCCAAAGAAAAAAGGAGGACTTTACACATGGAGAAGGCAGAAACCTTGGGCAAGATGCAGCAGTAGGCTCTGGTCCTGGACTTCTCCACTGGCACAAACAAGCTCACTTGTCTGTCTGCCCTTGTCCCAGGAGGAAGCTTGGAGGTTCTTTCCAGGCACGGTTTTTCTTGCTCCTCCAGATTTAGAAGGTTTTCTCCACAAGCATTTTATTCACCACCAGAAGACCCAATATCCCAAACAGCTTCTCTCTTTTCCTTGATTTTCTTCTGTTCCTTCACACCTCTGGTTTGTACCCGCAAAAGGCCATGTCTGCAGTGACAAGGCAGAGCAGGCCAGAGAGTGGTGCTTCATCTATCCCACGCCTTGGGACAAGACCTCTGTTGCTCTTTGCCTGCAAGGTAGAGGTTGGCTGGGCCAAAACCACACTGGCAAGAGCACCAACAGGTTAAGTGCTGCCAAGAGAGAGCTGGAACAAGACACATTCCCATGACCTCCTTTGAAAGTGGTCACGTGCAGAAAGAGAGCACCTGGGCACTGGTAACACCACCTGGTGTGGAAATAGGTCTCATCTCTCTGGGGAAACGTCATTGCAGCCTTGCAGTACTTAAAGGGGCTCATAAAAAAAAGAGGGAGAGCAACGTTTCACACAGACAGATAGTGTCAGGACGAGGGGGAATGGTTTCAAATGAAAAGAGAGGAGATTCAGACGATGTTAGGAGGAAATTCTTTACTCAGAGGGTAGTGGGGCCCTGACACAGGCTGTCCAGAGAAGCTGTGGCTGCCCCATCCCTGGAAGTGTCCAAGGCCAGGTCGGACGGGACTTGGAGCAACCTGGGCTAGTGGAAGGTGTCCCTGCCCATGGCAGGGGGTGGACCAAGATGATCTTAAAGTCCCTTCCAGCCCAAATCAGTCTGGGATTCCATGACCTGCAGCATGCTGAAAGTGAAGATAAGCTGACAATAACACCACCACAAGTCATCAATAACCTGAGGTGCTCACCCCTGCCCAGTTCTCTCCTGGCCATCACCAGCCTGGGAAGACCCTTTGCAACCCTGGTGGCCTCCATCCCTGCTCCCACTCTGCTCGGCTGGGCACAGCTGCCACCAGCTCCCGTGGCAAGGGATGAAGTCTCCACCAGCTCCTGAATGTGTGGAGGTGTAACAAGCACTGCAAAGGAGTGGATGCTATGTATCCAAGCAGCCTGCAATCTCGTTATTTCCCCAGGCAGGATGAGCAGGGCAAAGGTTGCAGCCGCTGGCTGTCACTCCAGTGCCGGCTGGCCACACATGCACTGCCATCTATGACCACTCGTCCAGCACCTGGATCAAGCTTTGTTTCAGCAGTGCTACAGAATTCTTGGTGTGGATGGCACCCAGGTGAGCAGTGAAGTCAGTTGTGATATATTTTAAAAGCCAGAGCCTCGTGATAACAATCTCCTCTGAAGAAGTACCAGCCAGGGGGCAATTCGTTCACAGACCTTTGAAAAAGGATCCAGCTGGCTGGTGGAAAACTTGGCTCTTTCTGCAATTCAAATGAAAGCATTCACGATATTTGGGGATGCTCTTAACTTCCCTCTTGGACAGCACCCACAAATTCACCACAGATGCTCATTTTTCCTGGGAAAAATTGTCATGGTGTGTTCAGAGACAACATCCAAAACAAAAGTCCCTACAGCCCAAGCCACTCTGTATTTTTTTCAGTGACCTACTTGACAATAAACTCGGAGGAGTGAATGTTTCCAGCCTCAGTGCCCAGATTTCAGGTGATGCCACGGCAGATTTGTTAGAACTGAACATCTGCTTCTGAAGAGTCACAAATAAAGGCACATTCCCAAGCAGGCTCTGCAATCCACACAGAGCTAAAGGCATCCTGCTGCAGCTGAAAAAGGCCAGTCTTGGTGCTCCAGTGGCTCTTGTGCTGTGCTGAGCTGCCCAGGTGAGCACGGGTTACAGCAACTGCTCGCTCTCTGTTTGTAATGGACTGGACACAGTTCTTTTGTCAAAGCAATTTTCATCTTTGCAAAGCTGCTTCTGTTTGTGAACCGTGCTCCTATACAGCCCCTGCTCTGAGCAGTCATCAGCACCGCTTGGAAATGTTTGGATAGTTTGAAATAAATTTCATCAGAAAAACCACAGGTTTCTATAAAGGAGTACAATTGTCCTGTGTTTTCTAGCATGGAGGCTCCCAGAACAGCTTCTCCTTTCTCCAGAACAGGATTAATACACGTACTGTTGCTAAGTGTCCGATATTTATGTTCCATTAAATTCAAAGCAGAATTTATTTCTATTCAGAGTCAATGCCCACAGCCTCAGATTCACCCATGAGTTCTCCCTCCCTTTTTCTCCCAGCTCTTCTCCCCATCGCACGGCTGAGAACATCTTCCAGACTGCAGAACTACCCCACTTTCAATCCCATTTGGTAAGCCCCAGGGGCATCAGAAAGTTGAAAAGAACCTGTAAAATATCTGCCACCACCTCTATGACTGATAGCACCAGTCATATCCAGAAGCTGGGCAGGAGTGCTACCTGCCTGCGCTCACTCTTTACAGCAGTTTGTATTTACATCACTTAAATTCAGAGTCAGGATACACCTTTGCACGGACCTTTGCATGCTCTGTGCTTTCACATCGGTCTCAAGAGTTGAAAACCCCTTTCCTGCTACCACTGTGGGGTCTTTTCTCACTGTGACATGGTGGTGGTAATTTCTCTTCAGCCTTTGAATGGAGATGCACCCGGCCAAGCCTATGAAACACTCCTCAGGTGCGTTTTATTCCTCTTCCCATCCACTGAAATATTTACACATCAAAGGGAGCCTCCTTATCTAATGGGGGTTTGATGTTCATTAAAGCAACACACAAGCAGTAACAAGGAGCAATGCCCTGCAGCACTGGGGTGGTCAGCAGGCACTGAGATCCCACACTAGGGGTGACAAGGGACCTTTGCCACTGGCTGCTGTCCTGAGAGGGGGGCACAGGATGGCCCTGCTGGGCAGGATGCTCTGCAGCAATGCATAGGCCAGGAGATCTGGTACCTCCCTTAAATGCTCCCCTGGATTTGGGCCTTCCTCCCTTCCAAAGGAGCTGGGCTTTGAGGTGTTCAAAGCACCCTGGCATCTTCTGAATCAGAGGCCAAAAGAACCCAGCTAGCAGAAAGCTGCAGGTAATGTCTGAGCAGTGTTTCATGGGCATCACTGAAAAGGCCAAGGGACTCCCCCTTCTTGTGGTGAGTGCCCATTTCCATGTTCTGTCTGTTCACACTCATCATATCCTCCACCACACAGACTGTAAAATAAACATCCCTCCTGCCCTGCTGTACTGTTATCATCCCTGCAGGCAGCTCACGCTGCCCTTCCCTTCAGGGTGACTCACTCCAGATGTGCCTGCGTCTGCCTCCCCTCTGGCGTGGGGGTCCCACCCATCACTCCATGGACACTCTAGTTCCGATGCGTCCCGTGGACGTGACCCCACGCTGTGACTGCTGCAAAGGCCTGGTGGGCAAGTCAGGATGGTCCCATCCCCACCCCACCAGAGACATGGCTTGAAGCTGCTGCAGAAGCAGGTGGACGTGCTCTACAGCTCCTCACCCAGGCCAGGAGAGGTGTCCAGAGGACATGTCAGGCACCCACTGCACCATCCTGCCACCACAACTACCCCCAAAGAGCTGCAAGGTGCCCTGAGCCTGCCTGCAGCATTGCCAGCCGTGGCACCAGGAGCATCTGAGCCAGGGATGCTCCTTGGGCTGCAGAAATCCATGACAGCCAGGCGCCCCAGGGTCCATGCCCACCCCTCTGGCTTTTGTTGAACTCTCTGGTGTTTCTTCTTGAGGGGGAATAACACATGAGAGGCCCAAAAATACGATATTCCCATGCACCCACGTGGCTCTGGCCAGCCCAGCCACGGCCCTCTAACCTCTCATTCCCCTTAGCCTCTCAATTAGCTCTTGCCTTCCTGACGACTTCACTCAACACCCAGAGCGATTAGAAGCCAGAGGAAGGCCTCGGCTTTGTCTCCAACGATGAGCCAGATTAATCAGCTCCAGTTGCACTGAATTACCCAGTCGGGGCTCACAGCAACAGCCTCCAATTCACCAGCAGAGCAGCCAGCATCCCGCTTTCACCCGGGATAATCAGCGAGGACATGAAAGCCAGATGAATGACTAGGTGAGGGTGGGCTGCCGCCTGTCAGGAGCTGGAATATAAGTCAAAGCACTTTGAAATTAAATCCTCGCTTTGACAGGGAACTAATGCAGAGATTTTAAAGTAGGTGTAATACACTTGGACAGGCATGTGTGCAATCCAGTGCAAGTTGCTGTGCTTTGAATAAGTGTGTCCTGGCTACACAGAAAACAGGAAAATGGAGTTGAAAGGACAAAGGGAATTTTGAATAGCTCCAAACCAGCTTGGCAAGATTTTAGAGATGGTAGCACGAGGTTTTAGTAATGGACCTAACTAACAACACTGTCAGGAGGAGATTTGGTGCACAGTGGTTGGTTGCTCAGGATCTTCGATTTCACACCAAGCAGCCATCTCATGTTGTTCCTGGCTTTAAATTAAGCCATTTGTGCCCATATGGATAGACAGAGGCACAGTAGATGGAGCAGAGATAGGGATCCCCACTGCACCTCTTGGCCTCAGAGTGGGTAAGCCATGCTGCTGGGAGCTCCTGGGATTTCCCAGGAGCTGACCTTTCCAGACAACCTCAGAGGTGAATTTAAACCTTGATATCTGGTCCAGCATCACCCTCCACCTGCGCATCCCAGAGCCCATCACCAGCCACTGCAGCTCATGGGACAGCCCTGTTGAGATGCCAAGGGGGGTTGAAACTGGTCCCTGCTCTGTCTTCAGATGCTGTTCCCCTGATAAAAACCCCAGATACCCCCAGATAGAATTCCCCCAGATCCCCATCCTTGGTTTCGAATTCTCAAATGCCAAAATCTGGCATTTACAGGGAATCCTCAGAAACTGGGATCTGGGAAATCGCACCCGGTTGTTTGAGGGAAGGCAGCCTGGGCAATGCCAAAGGCTGCTCCCAGCAATAGGCACATCTCAGCGTTATGCTCCTTCACAGCCGTCAGGAAATTACCCCAAAAAACGCGGAGAGAACCTACCCCCTCCCCTCTGCGGGATTCCCCCGTCTCTCCCCCCGCACCCACCGAACCCCACCCGGAGGTGCCGCTCGCTGGGGGCGGCGGCAAGGCCGCTCCCGGAGGATCCCCCACGCCGCCCGAGGAGCTCCCGATGCCCCCCCACCTCCGCCGTCAAAGTCCCCCCCCGGCGCCCTCCCCGCCGCCGGCCCGCC
>VZRE01013956.1:274602-298722 GCA_013396775.1 Cephalopterus ornatus
TCTCTGCTGTCCCCGCTGACCCTCGGCGCGGTGGCGGTGGGGTCGCAGCCCTCATCCCCAGGCAGGTGGGCGGCGGGGGATGCCGACCCTCCCCAGCCGCTCGGTGACGGTGTGTTATCGCGGCTGGTGGGACAGGGGCTGGTTATCGAACCTCGTCCCCCTGTTTTTGTCCATAAGTTATGAATCCTGACCGCCCCAGGGGCGGGCGGAGGTCGGGGCATCGGGTCGGAGCGGGGCCTGGGGGTTGGAGGGGTGCCACGCGAGGGCCAGCGGTCCAGCGGAGGATTTGGCAGGGCTGGGGCGGCCGAGCGTGCCGGCCCCGGGGATCTGCAGCGAGCAGGGCTGCCCACGCCTCGGCCCTCCGTTCCCGGCAGGAGGACGGGTGCCGGAGGGCTGTTGCACACCGCAGAGGAGCCCGATGACATCGGGAACCCGCTGAACAAACACTGAAATAATGTGTAAGGTAAACAGGGGCGGAAATGGTTCTGGAAAATTCCTACGTGTTTGCCAAGGCGGTGGGACTGTTTTCTGGCGAGACCACCCCCCCCCGCCCGAGGCAGAGGGGATGGAGCATGGCAGGACTTTCCCACCTAACTTTGAACGAAAGCGTCGGTTCCTCTTAATAAATCTGCTCTGGTGGGAGTTGGTGCTTCCCCTGGTCCCAGTGTCGCCGGCTGACGGGAACTAATCCCCGTGCCCGCACCCAGCAGACCCGCTCTCCGGCTGGGAGCACGGGCCGCCTCCATCTCCCCTCTGCGGGTTCCTGCCGGCAAGGGCAGGTACACCACGGCCGGGCAGGAAGTCCCTGGGGCTGTCGGCTTGAAAGATCCTGAGTGGCTTGTGCCTGTCCCAGCACCTGTGCTCAAGGTGGCCACGGTCCCACAAACATGCTCTCCGTGCAAGGAGTCCTCTCTGCATCCCAGATACGGCTCCCGTCTCTCCTGCCTTGAGATTTCGTCTCGCTGGAGGCTGTGGGACGTGGGCGGTTTCTGGAGGATGTTCCCTATGCCTGGGGAAAGCTCCGGGTCAGTGGCATTCGCCGAGTGTCCTGTCCTGCCTGTGGGAAAAGGTGCTCGCCCGGCGGCAGCTGCCTGGGATGCGTTAGTGCTTAGTCCTCCTCCCCTCCTCCTTTGCCAGATGGAGCGACTTGCGCGCCACGCGTCTCCGGCAAGTGGTGGGTGGATCATAGCCCGCTATCAAGGTGGTCTTTTAAGCTGTCATGCTTCTGGTGAAGGTATATTGGGAACCGTGGGAGTGTTTTTCCTGCAGGGAGAAAGTCCCCCTGAGGAAGCCCTGGGGGATGATGGCAGGTCTCTGGGGAGGAGCAGCCTCGGCTGCCCTGGCACGGGCACGGGGGGAAAGGGGGATTTCATAAGCGAGGTTAACAAGCTGCCCCGCACGGATGCGCAGAGGTGGGACCCCCCCTCCGATCCCCGGCGCCTCAGGCGGCTGGGGTCGGATCTGGGAAGCGAGGCGCAGGAGAGGTTCGCCGCAATAGCCGGGGAGGGCTGTGTGCAGCCGTCCGTGCTGGCGGAGCAAGGGTGGGCGCGGGGGGCTTGGCGGCACAGAGCGGAGGGCTCATTCCTGCCAACAGGGGAGGAAAAGCAGATACATTTCAGTGCGTTTGAAAGGAAGGGGGTCAGCTTTTTTTGATGTTGCAAATGTATCATGATAAAAGGATCTTCCCCCGCTCAGTGCTTTTTATTCTTTGCCTTTAGGATTAAGACAATTCCCATTGTTTATCTTCTCACATCAGAAACAAAGGCTGCCGGAGGCAATAAACAGAGTTAGAAGGATCCCAGGAGTTATCAGATATTCGAGGAATGAGCGTGCCTCGTATGTCTTGACGCATGTGGGCTCGGCATGCTCGGCGTTACCCCTGGGCGCTGCCAGCTTGCGCCCAGCACACGGGACGGATCCAGCCTCGCATAGCTCTGCACAGAGGTGTGTGCGCTGAGTGGCAGCGCTGTGAAGTTTGCTTTTCCAGAAACCTGCTGGATTAGTGATTAAGCTCAGTTGTGACTTTTTTTTTTTTTTTTTCCTTTCCTCCCCCTAAAGCTTCTTTCGACCTGTCCAGACTCGCATTCTCCGAGCGCTTTGGAGAGATGCTGCTTGCAACGCTTGAGCTGAAGGGTTTCTGTAAGCCTGGCTTTGTGGGGAAAGGGCTCGGTTTGGCCGTGCTGAGCTGCCCCATCCTGTATGAAAAGGAGACCGTGTAGGGATCTCTCGGAGGGATCAGTCATTGTGCTGGAAGGGATTTTGCCAAATCTTTTCATTATACAGACCAAGCTACTTTCGCCTTGGTTAGGAAGCAAAACTCAGGTGTGCTTTCTCAGTGTCTTGAGTCTGGGGAGTTGCTGCTTGGCTTGTTGCCTATCTAGAAAAACCTCTGTTCTCCAAATCTGAAGAGATGCTGTATTCCCCTTTTTCGTGAAAGCCTTAGGCTTGTTCTTCCTCCTGCCTTTGAAGGCTCAGATAGTTTTACAGTTTTGCCTCCTGCCTCTTCAGTCACAAGTTGTAAAATTAAATGAAGGGCCTTTTACATCTCGCTGTGCACGGGAAGGGTCCTTTTGCCTTATCTCTAGAGAAGTTTGCTTTATACAGGGGAAGCAGCCGAGTTACTTTCCAAAGCAACTTGCGTTTCACAGACTCAGTCCAGCTCTTCAACCTGCACGTGCACTGATGTGATTGAATTTGGATGCAAGTCCTCTCGGTGCTCCAAACCCATCCTGAACGCTGGGGTTGTTTTGTAGAGAGTTTCAGCCAATCAAGCATCTCTCCACAGCTGGCATGGGAGTGCAGGGCTCTGGTTTCAGTGGCAGAGGTTTAGTTAGTTATTCATTTATTAACCTGTTTTGGAGGGAGGGAAGTCCACCTGAAGAGGTGAACTAGAAAATGTGCAAAGTGGGGTATGGATGTGAGCATCCACGAACTGCATGAGGTACTGCCATGATCTGAAGCTGTTTAGGGAGTTTGAATGATAGGAGTCCAATCCTGTGCCCCACAAAACATCAGATAAAACAGGGCAGGGGTCCTTTAAGGGTGAGATCCCTGGTTATCAAACTATCTGGGAATAATTACAGCCTCTTGCAGCTAAAACTGGCTCTGGAGGAGGCTCTCCACATTGGACATGGATGGTCTGAGATGTGGTTATGCCACTGCAGAGCAGGGTGTGCCAGCAGCAGCTCCGTCTACCCCCTATTTACAGGGGTTTAAAACTGCCATCTGAGCTTGGGACTTGGCTTAAAGGGCCAGGATCACAGACGGGCTTTTAAACCCTCAAAAAACAAATTAATTTGAGCTCTCTGGGGAAGTTTGAAGTTGTGAGTGTCCAAACAAGGCTGGCTAAGCAGCTGCTGGCTAACCACTTTCAAGGGCTGGGGAGGAAGGCATAAAAGGAGTTTGGATTTTCCTGGCCCCCTTTCTTCTGAACATCACAAGGTGCTTTGCAAACACAGGGCCCAATTCTCCATGCTCATCCCTGCCAGCTTTGCAGCAGGGATGTTGCAAGAGCAGCCCGAATGCTCATTTGTGCCTGCTTGGGTCATTGTGCAATGTAGAAGACTTGGGAGGAAGCATGATTTGCATCCTTCTGGTTTTAAACCAAACTTCAGTTGTTCAAGGTGATTTTGTACAAGATTCTTTGCACTGTCATTGAGACCCTCCCACCTCCCACCTGGCAAGGAACCGGTCCAGCATTTTCCTGTTGGATGCTGTGCAGGTTTGGCAGGTGCCTCCAGGGCTTCTCTCTCTGTGCTCCTAGTTTTTGCTGTGAGGACAGTGTCAGGGAGGTTCCCCAGTCACATCTGTTCTGGCAGCTGAGATGGTGGATCACAGCATTCGGGTCTGATGGGGAATTTCCTTGCTTTGAAGGATGCTGTGGGTTGGACGAGTGGCTCTCCACTTCTGGGGTGCCCAGAGCTCCTTTGCATCGCTCTGGGGATCCTGTGAGGTCCATGAGGTCAGTGCATGAATCCATGACACCCATTCCCAAGGCGGTGGGGTGGGAGAGTGAAAACATCAGCCTTCACTGGAAATATATTTTTATTCTTATTTATTTGCAAGTCTTGCCACTCCTGACAAAGCCAGCTAATTTTAGCTCAGCAACAAAAATGTGGACTGGCCATGGGTTGCACCCTGCAGAGGCAAGAAGCCTCTGCCAATCCTGGCACTGGGCTTCCAACTAGTTTGGCTTATCTCTGAGCACTGGTCCTGACTGGCAAACACCCTTCAGGGCTGCGTTTGCCGGAGTGGAGGAGAGCTCTGTGCTCTCTGCCTCCTCAGTGGTGATGGACGTTTCTGTCCTTCGCTAAGAAAGCCTCAAATAAAACCTCAGTTTTTCACAGCAGAGCCGTATTCTAGGGAGGATGGACATGAGTGAGATAAAACCACTCTGCTGTGCACAACCCAGGCTGTGCACAACTGGATCAGCTCCAAATATGAGCAACAGGAAGGCAGGGTTTTTTTGCAATGGTTTTCTATGGCTCCATGAATCAGAACTGGACTTCTGCATTGAAGCAAAAAAAAAGTTTACATTACTCTGCTGAGAGCTACTGTCCTCCCAATTAATTCATCCTTGTGGACAGAGAGAAGTGCATTACAGCCACTTTCTTGCAATGATGAAATTGCTGAGCAATCCTGAGGTTAACAGTTTCCAGGAGGTTCTTCTGTGTTTCCTTACGAGTGCAGTGACGCTGGTTCTTACAGTACTTGGTGATTTATTTATCTTTTTTTTCTTAAAGCCTTGTGCATCCACAAAACTGTCAGTCATCCAAGGCTGCCCAAATGGCAGGCTCTGCTCTGGATGCCCAGTGCAGCTAACCTCTGTTTCACCCACCAGCCCCCCCCCAACACCTGTGAGTGACCCCCAGCAGCATCCTCCGGGCTCTCTGGGACCTGCTGCCGTGGGCTGGTGCACTTTGCAGCCAGGAAGGTGTTGTGCAGGATCTGGCTGGCTCAGCAGAACTGAAGCCAGTATTGTGCTCTCATGAAATTACTTGGGGGGGAGAAAAATAATTGAATCGCTTGGCCGACGGAGAGCAGCCTGGGGTCTGTCACAAGTTGGGCGAGATCAAACTAATCCTGCAGAAGGCTTCTCTCGCCATGTATTTGCAAATTCTGATAAAAAACTAAAAACTCATCAGATTTTCTCCAACCAGGTCTAGCCTGGAGTGCTGCAGGAGGGGAATTCCCACAGAGCTTGGCCTGGTGGCCTGCACTTGCCTCCTCTTGCAGCAAGGCATTGCTGTTGTACCTGAGCCCAGGAGTAGCTTCTACTGACTTGTAAAGGAAGACGTAGTAAAGGATATTTCCTTCATGTTCAAAGCAGATTCCCTAAGTGGATGCTGCTTAAGCTCTTCCCAGCTTCCACCCTGCTCTTCCCCATTACGAAGTGGAGATATTGCGTGGGTAGGTGGGTGTTTGCAGGGTCCAAGGAGTGGGGGGACAGGACTGGAGGTGGGGGCTCACCCCGGAGCTGAGACACTGGGGCTGTAGGCACATAATGGTGAGCATTGCAGTGCCTCCTCCTGGGAGACTGTTTTGGCAGCTCTTAATTGGAGGTGGAGAGTGGGTGTGAAAAGCAGCTTTCAGCCAAGAGATGGTGCCTTGACTGCGTGACAGGAAGGACTGGGACAGAGAGCCCCGTTTCTTCCAGGGAGGAGACCAGACAGGCTCTCAGAGGATGACTTTGTCAATTATGATTTGCATTTAGAAGGGATGGAAAGGCAGGATATCTAATCCCAGGAGGGGGATGCCCAGTCCCTGGAGGAGGAACAAGTCCTGCTGCAGAGCCAGCAGCTGGACAAGGGCAACCTTGCAGGCCTCCAGCAAATCCTGACAGGAGCTACAGACTTGTGGAACCGTTCCAAGGATGTGGTGGTCCCTACCAGCCTGGCCCTGTTGGCACAGGGAGAGTAGCACTAAGCCCAGTAGGGGCTCTCTGGCCTGCCTGGAGCACCGTTTGACCGCCAACCCTGGGACATCTCTCCGTGGCTTCACCCCTCCTTGGACGGGGAAAGCAACAAGGAAAAGATTAGCCAAAGGAAAAGATTATCCACTTCTCCATAGCTGCAGGACAACTCCTTGCAGGAGCCACAACACTGGTCAGTACCTCTCCCTGCATGCATCCATCTGCCTAGTTAGGTGCATGCAGGGATGCATGGGGTTGTTCCATGGGTTTTTCACATCCTAAACAAGCCTTTTCTTTTTCCCCAGAAGAAACTTGCCTGCACAAACAGTCTCAACACTCAGCACAACCCCAAGTCACTGCTGACTGTCCCTGCAGCCTCAGGGCTGCAAAAGAGATGCACTTGCTGACCCCTCCATGAGCAGGGGTGCGTTTGCTGCCTCTCAGATAGGAGCAGAGCTGAAGCATCTTTGCAGGTTAAGACTTGGATAAAGCCTTTTCTGGCCTTGTTTGGGAAGGCTGAGTGTTTGCTGAGCAGGGAGAAGCTTCTGAGCTTACCTGACTTCTGAACACCTATTGAGTGGTTTATCAGTGCTGCCACCGACCTGGATCTGGCTGTTCTCATCTTCGGGAAAATGTTCCTAAAATGAGACAACACAAAGATATCTGCTGCATCTTCCCTGACATGCCTCTATTGAGAATTTGTCGATGACTGAAATTTCCACAGCTTCCCATTGGCAGGCAATCTCCACCCCTCACCTCCTGGCTCTACCTGCCAACTGCTGGGGCTCTTTCAAGGTCTCCTTGTCATTCCAGCAATTATTCTTCCTCTTGGAAGTATTATCATCGTTTTTATTTAAGCAGGCCTTCCTGACATTCCCCCCACCACCATCTTTCCAAAGCTTCCTGGATTTGAGATTACTTATTTGCCATCTTGCAGGGTGGATTCATTGCAGCTGCTTAAATTATGGGGCTTCGATCCTGATCTCAATACTGTGGGTGATAAAAAAGGAAGGGCTTTCTGTCACTTCTGTCTTACATCAATGGCTTATTAAGAGGGATCTTGTTCTGCGAGTGACTTGCCTGGATTTAAAGACAGGAGAAAAGAAACATAAAGGCCACAATGAAGCAAGAAGACAGAACTTGAGCAAATGTGGGCAGCAGCTCACCCCTTGAAACGTTCTTTGCCCAATCTTGGAAGAGGAAGAAAATATTCCATTATTTGAGTGGGGGTTTTTTTCCACAAGCAGGGCTGTTTTGAGGCTGCATGTGAGACTTAAGCTCTGCACGGCAATCAAGATGTGATATCACGACGGAGATCTGCATTGAGACCTCGCAGAGGGCAAGAAATGTTTGCTTTATTCCTCCTGCTGAGCCTATGGCTCTCCTTGCAGGTAGACAAAGGCTTTGTCTGTGGTTTCTACCACCTCAGCCCGTGAAAACAAAGTTTGGGGGGAAGTTCTCATTAAGGTCCAGGCAGAGTGCTAGAGCCACGTTTCCATGGGGACTGTGGGATGCTGCGGGCGGGTTTGGTGCCTTGCTTGGGCTTCACAGCCCTGAGAAATGTGCCATGAGCTATGGGGTGGAAACATCTCTGAGCGCTGGTGAGGGCAGAACATGTTTCCCTGCTCCTGTCTCGCCCTTTATCTGCCCCAGAGCGGGGAAAGGGGATGATCTGTCCCCACCTGATGCTCCTGAATGTGGCGTGGAGAGACGCAGTGTGAGATCCTCAAAGCTGAGGTCCTTCAGCAAAGGTCCTTCTAAGGATCCTGGAGCTTCCTCCCTTTCCAAAAGACGTGTCTTCTGGAAAGCAGTGATGGTTCTAATGGGCTGCTAACAAGCTGGCAGTGTGATGGGGCCACAGCATTTTAGGCACAGCTACCTTCATCCCCGCAGCAGGCGTGGGCTGAGGAGGGATGATGGGACACAGAGGACCTGTCAGGGGGGAAAGAGGCCAGAGCCCCGTTCTGGATAGTTTCATCTTATTTGCCTGCCTTGCGAAACAAATTACCAGACCTGTTCTTGGAGAGCTGTACCTATCTTTGAAGCATCCTCGGCCTTTGTTTTATCATCCCAAACAGCATTAAGTGCGGGTTGGGGAGGCACCTTATCAGGTGCATCTCCTTGGAAGAGCTTGAAAGGCTCTTGTCATGCTTTTCTTCATTCATGCTTTGAATTTATTGATCCACATTTGCCTGGAGAATCTCGAGCTGGGAAATATATATTAGAAAATGAGATGATGCCCCAGCCTGAGCGGAGCTGATATTAATGTGGCAGCTACACCTGCAGCAAAGCGCTCTCCTGCCAAGGTGCCTGCAGTCAGAGCAGGCACTAACTCATCTGCAGGACCAGCCTTGTGGCTTTGCAGGAGCTGGTTCCCTGGCATGATAAATGAGTTGCTGGCAGTGGGGAAGCCAAATCGGGGCTGGACGTTTCTTGGCTTCCAGGCTCTAAACTGATCAACCAACCTTACGCTGTCCTGGGATGAATCTCACTGCTCTGGTGTGTGTCAGCTTCCCCATGCCCAGACTGGAATGATGGCTGGGCCTGGGAGGGGATAGAGCTGTTACGCGCACTCCGTGTGTGTGCTCAGCACCCAGCATCCTCAAGGCTGCCGGCGGTAGTTTGGTGCCTTCACTCCGAGTCAGCCAAGTGCAGCAAGATGTGAGCACAGCAGTTGTTGCTCTCCGTGTCCGGGACTGCAGCAGAGGGACAGGGACACTCACTGTGTGGTGCAGGGGCCAGCAGAAAGGTGATAGCCCTGGGTTTGGCCACAGTGGGTTTTTGAAGCCACCCGTGTGCATCAGGTCCTGTCCTCTGCGAACAGGGCTGTGCCCGCGGAGGAGCAGGAAGCCTTGGGCAAAGATGCCTTGCTGGTATAAAGGCTAGAAAAGCACTTGGCTCTGAGAGCAGCCTGCTGCTTCCCGCTGTCAGAGGAGCATTGCCGGCAGTGATCACGCACAGGGAAAGCTGAATTCTTTTGACATCTCGCCATGCAGACTCCCCATGGACACCACGAGTCAATGCAGCTTTCTCCCTGGCTCCCACGGCCCCCCGGTTGTGAGCACGAAACCAAGCTGGTGAATAATTCTGCTGATGCACAGAAGAGAAAATCCTGTTCTCTCCTCCTGGGGCAGACTGGCAGGGTTAATGGGAGGAAGAGGCTGTGACAACTTGATTTTGTGGCTGAAGTCAGCAGATCTGGCTCCTGGGACACATGGGAACAGGCAGGGAGCAGGAGCCACTTTTGCACAGTCACTTCTCGGAGGCAAGCAGGGCTTCAAAGGAAGAATCCTTAGCAGGATGTCGCAACTCGGGAGGAGGAGGAAAAAAAAAACCCAAGCAAACAAAAAAACCCACAAGCTCTGTAGGGCTGGGAAATGCAGAGTCAAGGAATGAGGTTTCCAAACAGCCTTGCCTGGTACTTGCATCTCTTGGTGCAGATGAGGCAGCAGCGTGAGCCAGCGCTGGCGATTCCCGAGGACGCTAAAGCTCGGTGTGGTCAGTGGGGAGGTGCAAGTGTGAGTTATGTGCCTGTCCCACACAGGGGACCCTCCTTGTCCATGGCAGGTCACGTTTTCACTATGGTAGTGCCACATGAAGCAGCTGCCAGCAGCCACGGGAAGGAGGGAGTCTCTTACACCCACCTGCCAGCACAGGTATTAATAGCTGTAGAGTATCTCGGATTATCCCACAGCCTGGATAATCGGACTGGGTCTCTCTTAAGCTCCTTCTGTGATCCAGAGCTGGGAAATGGGCAAGCATGGACATTGTGCCCACAACCCAACAGGGGGTGGTGGGTTGGGCTACTGGGATGTGCAGCAGGGACCATCGTGCCTGCATGCTGGGTGAGAAGATGCTGAAAGCTTTCCAGGGCTTGCCTGGATAAGGTCCCTCATCCCCCTAATGCTGACACCCAAGAGCAATGTGACTCCTTCTGCTGAGGATGGGGCTATGGAAAGCAGAGCACATGGTCCCCTCCACACAGGGCCAATCTTTTCCAGGTCAGCAAAGACCTCCTGGCCCTGTTCATGAGCTGGGCTGGTGGGAGAGGTGCCCAGCCTGTGAAATTTGGCCCCAGCAGGCTCCTGATTCTCTCTTCCTCACTTTCAAGCCTTGCTCGAATCCCAAGTGAAAGGAAACCTGGCAGCTCCCGGAGGCCATCCTTGTCTGCTGGGGGCTGGGGCAGCTAAAAGCAGGCTCCAGGAGGGAAGTGGTTTGGAGGACGATGTTTGCTGGTGATGAGCATACAGCCATGCTGTGGGAGCAGTGTGGCAGATGGAGCTGGCAGCCAAGTGCCTGTCCTGCTTGTTTTGGCTGACTTTGGAGACCTCTGGCTTTTCCTAGTAGCACTTGGATGTGCCGGTACTCAGGAGACCTGACCGGACACATTGAGACAACGCTGAAAATATCTTCCTTGCAGGCAGCAGAGGCAAAGGGGAGCCAGCAGCTGGACTCTCTGAGAGACAGGGACCAGGCTGCAGAGGGGCAGTTGTTTTGCTTTGGGCTTGCTCTCTGTCAGCCAAAAATACATCCTGCAGAGCCACCACCATGGGGCATTTGAGGTGACCCCTGACAGGCACCAGGTCCCAGCTACGAGGGGGTGAGAATTTTGGTCCCCTTGCTTTGTGCAAGGCGGGATGTCGCAGCTGAACACGCACTCGTGCTGCCCCCAGCCCTTGCCCCCTAACCCTGTGTGCTGGTGTCGTGGCAGGTACCTGGCGAAGCTGTCCTCGGTGGGGAGCATCTCCGAGGAGGAGACCTGCGAGAAGCTGAAGGGCTTGATCCAGCGCCAGGTGCAGATGTGCAAGAGGAACCTGGAGGTGATGGACTCGGTGCGACGTGGAGCCCAGCTGGCCATCGAGGAGTGCCAGTACCAGTTCCGCAACCGCCGCTGGAACTGCTCCACGCTGGACACCCTGCCCGTCTTCGGCAAGGTGGTGACGCAGGGTGAGTTAGGAGAGCGTGTGCCTGGGGTGATGCTGCTGGGGGAATAGCTACAGGGGAGCAGTCTGGGTGGGCTGTAGGCAGATTTCTGTCTGCTTGCCCCTCAACAGTGGCTGGGGAGAGTCAGTAATGGCCCACTGTTGGATCTTGGGGCGGATGGGCACTTCAGCAGGGCTCTTTCTTTCACTGTATTGTGGACAGCATATCCAGACACTTGCCATTCCACAGCTCTCCTGAGCCTTTTTCACACGTATTTTATGGAGGCACCAGCCCAGGGTATCAGGAGACCTTTGACCAAGTACATGCCAAGTTTGAGCAGGGGTCCTAAAATCACCCTGTGGATCTCAACTCTTTCCCAACCGAGGCCAGGAGCTGCACTCCACAAAGCCACACCTGCATTTACTCGGTCTCTTCCCTGGGCAGTGGTGAAGCGGTGGCTGCTGCCAGGCCAGCATGTGGCCACTCTTGGGCAGAGCATCAGTGAATTGCCCTCAGGAGGACAGCCTGCTGCCACCTGGCACAGGGAAAGCAGCTGGGCCCTCGAGGACGGCATCATCGCCCACCACCAGCCAGCTGCCAGCCTTCGGGGCGGATGTGGCCAGGGCAGCCCCCAGCCCCAGCTGCAACCAGGCTTCCCAGGGGCCCAGGACTGTAATCAAACCAGAGCATTGGGGTGAGGAGATGGTGGGGAAAACCCGTGGAGATCACTGAAGCGTCCCTTGCCTCCCCTCAGCTGCCATCTCTGAGGCATCATCTCTGAGGCACCATCTCACCTCCCATCCCAGGACCCCTAGACCAAAGCATAACCCCCAGCCCCTTGTTTGACTTTCCTCCCCTCAACACAGGGGTGAAGATCTCTTCTTGTGAAGGTTCAGGGACTGGAAATACCAGAAATACCAGAAACTAAAAGTCGTCTCTTTTTAGGCAGCCACAGCACAAACCGACCAACACGATCCTACTATTAACCTCGATTAACTTGGAGGCGGTTCAGTCCCCACGCTGGCTGGGTCCTCCTCAGCCACTGCCAGCTAGGCCACCGAAGTCTGGGCTGCGACCACCAAAGTAGCTGCCCTCTGTCCGACCGGCGAGCTGGGGTGACGTCTGCTCGCAGGCCATCCCCCCTCTGCACCAAGCCTGGGACCACCCCAAATGCCAGTCCTCCTCGCTCGGAGATGGAGAGTCTGTATCCTCAGCTGGCCTCAGAGGACAGTGGGGATTTGGGTGTTGCAAGAGCTGATCCCTGGGCATGGCACACTGTGTGTTCACGTCCAGGGTGCCCCCAGCTTCCCAAACACGCTCTTCCCAACTGTGTTGGCACCAAGAGCTGGAACAGGCCTGCACCCTGGGGACCAGCATGGTTTCTTGAGGTGGTTTGGGAGCAGAGCAGGGTTTTGCACAGTAGTTTGGAAGGTGCTGGGAGCTACAGGACCCAGTGTGAGAGGACGGCAAGGAGCTGCAAGAGATATTCCTGGATGTGGAAAGCAGCCAGCTGTTTCAGATGCAGGAGGGATTTCATGGCAGAGGTGCCCTGCAAGCACCAGGCAAGACAGTCTCTCTATATAAGCTCTGGAGAGTTCTCCCCACATTGGCAGTTTAGCCTCTGCCTCTCCCATTGCCAGGTTATCACTTGTCCATCATTCATGTTTTAGTGTTGTGGGGCAGTTCCCAGCTCCTTCACTATTGCAAGGGCCCTCACTGCTGCAAAACATCTCCCAGTGCTGAGGGGTCTCTGCCGAGTTGGGTCCAGGCTCAGCACTAAGCAGTGTCCCTGGGGATGGGGCAGATGAGGGTCCTGCACGGGGTACCTCATCTTGGGAGGAAGTGATGGAGCAAAGGGATTAGCCTGATAGCTCTGCATAGCACGTTTTGCCAAGAGCCACCTTTCAGACCAGCTTTTTGAGGGAGTTCACGTGCCACACCAGCGTTTGGAGGGGAGACGAGCAGCGACACGCGCGACAGCCCACCACAAGGACCTTTGCCCACCTGGCTGGCCCCCCACTCCCACCCCTAGAAGTCCCACTCATGTTGCCATGGACTTGCTGCCAACGTTTCCCACCATGGTTTGTGCCTTTGCAGGGACGCGGGAGGCAGCATTCGTCTATGCCATCTCTTCAGCAGGGGTGGCCTTCGCCGTGACCCGCGCCTGCAGCAGCGGCGAGCTGGACAAGTGTGGATGTGACCGCACGGTGCAGGGAGGCAGCCCGCAGGGTGAGCGTCCAAACGGGGCGGGGGGCATTCAAACCCACTCTCCGGAGCCAGCCAGAAAGGAGGAGAAAGTTTGTTGGTCCTCACTGAGTCCTGGCACCTGGGAGCATAGCCCCCAGGGCAGGGAAGGTGTCTTGTCCATGTGTCCCCCCACACTCCTCAGCTTTCCCTGTCCCCCAGGCAGCCCAGCCAGAGGTGGGCAGGGCAGCTGGATTTTAGAAAGCAGGGCTGGAGAGTGCAAGCACCACAGGCTGGCTGTACCTGCCTCATCTGTGCTCTCTGCCTCAGGCTTCCAGTGGTCGGGCTGCTCCGATAACATCGCCTACGGCGTGGCCTTCTCGCAGTCCTTCGTCGACATCCGCGAGAGGAGCAAAGGGGCCTCTTCCAACAGAGCGTTAATGAACCTCCACAACAACGAGGCAGGGAGAAAGGTAATGGCCAGGGGGAAACGTGGGCATCCCAGCTGGGCTCTGCGGCCACGGCTTGAACCACTTGGGGCTTCATTTAATGCCACCAGCAGTGCTTTCCGCACTGGCCCCATCCCTTGCGCCCTCCCTGCTTTGTCCGTCCCGTGCTGACCGTCCCGTCTTGTTCCTTGTGCCGGTGCTTCCAGGCGATCCTGAACAACATGCGGGTGGAATGCAAGTGCCACGGCGTGTCGGGCTCGTGCGAGTTCAAGACGTGCTGGAAAGCCATGCCCCCCTTCCGCAAAGTGGGCAACGTCCTGAAGGAGAAATTTGACGGTGCCACGGAGGTCGAGCAGAGTGAGATTGGATCCACCAAAGTGCTGGTGCCCAAAAACTCCCAGTTCAAGCCGCACACGGACGAGGACCTCGTCTACCTGGACTCCAGTCCCGACTTCTGTGACCATGACCTCAAGAACGGGGTGCTGGGCACCAGTGGCCGGCAGTGCAACAAGACCTCCAAGGCCATCGACGGCTGCGAGTTGATGTGCTGCGGCCGCGGCTTTCACACGGACGAAGTGGAGGTTGTGGAAAGGTGCAGCTGCAAATTCCACTGGTGCTGCTCCGTCAAGTGCAAACCCTGCCACCGGGTGGTGGAGATCCACACCTGCCGGTGATGCACGCGGAGAGCACCCACCCGCCCCCTCTTTTACTGACCCTGCTTCTCCCTTGCCCCACGGCCAGGACTGAGGAAGTGACCCAGACACTGCAGGGAGAGCACAGCTCTTTACAGAGACAGAACCCCAGAGAAAAAAAACAGATTTTAAAGAAAAAAATATTTAAAGTTTAAAAAAATTGATCAATTGTTGGCGCTTTTTTTTTTTTTTTTAATTATTTCGTTTTGTCTGCTTTGCTGTATTTATTGCTGAAGCCAGAGCCCCTCGGTGCCCTGTGCCAGTTTGCTCTCTGGCTGGCTGGGGATCTGTGGGATATCAGCTCCCATCGGATGGGCTCCTGCTGACTCCAAAGCACTGCAGATGGGAGATGTTTAAGCCGAGGGTAGTGCAGCATTCAAAACCTTCCATGGCAGTTATTTTTGGTTTTTTAAGGCATGTGCTGAGCACCCTGGAGCACCGCTACCCTGACTGAGCCTCAGGAGGGGATGGAGCACAGCCAGGTGCACGGCAGGGGACGGGCAGGTGGTGACAGGGTGGCACTGTCCCCCAACACTTAAGTTCCATGTGGAGCCCAGCCCGGGGGATCAGTTCATAAGGGGGACACTCTTGCACTTCCTTGTTGTGGGATACTCCATGGCCTCCTGGGCACTGAATGGATTTTGGAGCAGTTCCTGGGCACTGGATGGATTTTGGAGCAGTTCCAGTGGCCACTCTGATTTACAGAATCTCCTCAGTGGTTGCCCAGGGTTGTTGGAGGATGCAGTGGTCCCACCGTGCTTCCCTTCCCCCACAGTCTTCTCCAGCGCCTCATTCCACTGGAAACAGTAAAGGGCAGTGGTACCTGCAACCCTCTGACTCTCAATGGAGCTGGGAGCTGATGGGAGGAAATGCCAGTGGATTTTTTTCCTCTGTCCCATAATTGCCCCCACCTTGTTCACCAGCATCCCACAACAGGTCTCCTCTTCCTTCTCCATGTGCCTGTTCTCCTGACCTGGGAGGGCTCTGAGGGACAGTCCCTGTCATGCTGGATGCTCAGAAAAGCAAAAGTTTAACAGTGGAGCAATTGCTGGGGGTGAGGGAAAGATGCTGCTGGGGGGAAAAAGGGAATGCTCGTGCTCTGCCACTATCACTGTCTTGCCCTTGGGGAAGCATGAGAGAAGGACTGAGCCGGAGGGATGCTGCCATGTGTGCCCTGGCCACACAAATTTAGTGCAGCAGGGCCCCAGCTGCCCCCTCCTGCTCCCTGGAGCGCTGCCATGAGGATAAGGCGCTGTCCTACCCGCTGCGGCCTCGCTCCGCCTGGGACTGAGTTAGTGCAGAGTCCTTGCTGTTGGGCCACGGGACGAAGTATTTGGAGAACTAATAAGCAGAGGGGCACTGAGAGGGGAGGTGGAAAGCGAACTGGTTCCTCTCTGCCTCACCCACTGGTCTGTGAGTTGAGAGGCAAACGGTGAGCAGAGAAAAACCTCTAAATGGCACCTCAAGCCAACAGGAACATCTGCCCGTGATGTGGCCAGGGGTCAGCACGGGGTGGCATTGCCAAGCCCTCCTGTGTAAGAGAGAGCTCCCTGCATGGACCAGGAAAGCCCAGAGCTGTGGCCATCACCCTGCGGGCTGGAGGAAGGGGTCCCTGCAAACCTGCAGCCTTGTTTTCCTTCTGTGAGAGGGGGAAGGTTGGGGGAATGCACAGACATATGTGAAATCCCGGCTGTGCCACGGCAGTGATGGGCTGGGGGAGAGCCTGTGGTCGCTGGAAGGTCTCCAGACATCGTCCGGCTGGACGGCTGCTGACAACTGATTTGAAGCAGCGCAGAGAGAGGGAGGTTTGCATCAAGGCAGCCCCCCAGCACACCCCAGCTGCCTCCCTCCTGCTTGCTCAGCCCCAGCTCCAATAAACCTCCAGCAAAGGGTGCCGGGTGGTGGTGGCGAGGGGGACACCCTGGTGATGCCCTGAGGTGGAGCACACTGGTTTGATCCACTTCAGTGCAAACCAGAGATCTCCTCACCAGAGCAGGGGTTGCCTCCCTCAGTTGGCTCAGTTGACCAAGGGTGCAGCGTTAAATCCCCAGTTTCCTGGGGGAAAAGTTTCCTGGCTCCATCTCTTTAGCCCCTCAAGGCTGCAAGTCCTCAAGTACCTTAGAGACTGTTCCTCCTCTTCCCAGCTCATGCAGAGGAGGTCACAGACCCCAGGCCACTGGCCAAGTCTTCTGCTCTTTGTCCATCTAGGATGAGGGCCAAAGCTGAACAAGACAATCCAGATCAGTGTGGAGATAATCTCTGCACATGGGATTTTTTTCAAGCTGCGATGAAAGCTGAGCCCTGCAAATGTCACCCAGAGATATCTCAGCTCCACAGCGCTATGGCTCTTCTCACAACTGTAAGTTTCAGCACCAGAGCGGGGCAGGAAATGCCTTTTCATATTTACTTTGTCTATTAAATAATAAGTTCGTGCTGAACAAGCCACGGGGTTTTCCTGTCCTGAAACCAGCACATGCTGCAAGCACCTCGTGGTTGTTGGTCTCCCAGGAGTCCTTAGCTGGAAGGAGAGGTGCCCACATGGTGTCTCCTGACAGTGCAAAGGGAACACGAAGGCTGTCTTTGTCCCTCCTCCTGTCTCCCCTCAGGAGATGCTGCTGTTTGGATCGCAGGCTGCATCCGTGCTTTCCCATCAGTGAAAGCACAGCTTGCTCATTAGTCTTCTGCCTTAACCATTGGCCATGCTGCTAGCTTAAAGGCCACTTACCTTAGATTTCAGTAAATCTGCCTTTTGAGTAAATGACTGCCTCCTGTGGAGAGGGCATCAATACCCATCTGCTTAGGGTGGTGCTCCCCTGTTCTGCCCACAGCCAAGGGCTCAGAGCTGCCTTGTGTGCTGCTGGAAGCATCCTGCCAGTTTGTTTGAGGTGTGTTTGGGCTGGGAGGGGGAAAGAACTACCAAGTCAGGGACTGCTGCCTCTTGCCCTGTGGGTTGCTGGATTTGGAGAGGATGCAGTGCCAGATACCCAGGCGTGTTCCAAGCAACCCTCAGCCACTCGTCCCTTGTCCTTCCCCAAGCCAGGAGCGTTGGCTGCATCCTTTTCACGCTGTTCCCTATGGTCTAGGGCCACTGGCTTCAGCACATGTTGCTGCTGTGTCCAGCTGTGCTCACACTCTGCTTTGTCTCCTTTCTCTACTTGTAGCTCTCCATTTGTGTGCTTTCAAAGCTCACCTTTCCATAGGCTTATGGTAAAACCAAAGTCTTCTCTCCCATTGGTCTCCGTGGTGGCAGGGATTGAGGAGTATTTTGTTAAATTCAACTGTTGTTGCAGGAACAAGGTGAGAAAAATTATGCCTGAGCCTCCCAAAACCCTTTCCTTGCAACAGCTCCTCTCTTCCTCTGGTGGATCCCATCCCTCCAGCCCTTTTCTCTCCCATTCCAGCTTCATCCTCAGGTTAGGAACTGTCTCCAGTGAAACAAAAGATGCTCAAACAAGGTTCAGGGGGATGCTGGCTTCTCTGTGACCAGAGACAAGGTGTTCATGTCCTCCTCCTCCACCAGTGCCCGCCACCTGCTCAGCCTGTCCCCTGCACCCCACACACATCAGGCAACATCCCAGTGTGCCTGGACCCATCCCAGCCCCACAGGCCCAGCACCAGGTCCTCGTCCTCAGCACCCCAACACCCTCTCCCTGGTGAGCACATCCCTCCTCTGGGAACTCGCAGACCCACATCTCCGCCCAGCCTCTCCCACTCATAAACCTTCCTGGATGTCCCACAGCCAGCTCGAGATCATCACGGCAAAAACAGGACATCACCTCCAAGTCCTCCCCACCCTGCTCCAGCCAATGGGTAACTCCATGATTATTTTCCTATTCCTCAAATTCCCAACTTCACCACCATCTTCTGCTCCTTCTTTTCCCTTCACCTTTTCTGCTGGAAAACCCATTCCAAGTGTTAGTCACCTTCAGGCTCAGCTACTCCATGCTCTGGGCTTCACATTTGCCACCTCTCCAACCCTGATCAAGTCTGAGCAGGGCACAGCCAAGCTCAAGGGCAGAGCTGGTATTTCCCTCCGGGTGTTTTGACCACACCATCCTCGTGCCCTTTACTGGCCATGGACACTTCCATCACTCCCAGCTATCTCATTTTCCCTCCCCAGCCACGCTCAGACTCACCTGCTGTTCCTTGTATAGCAATTAAATCACTGTGGGGGACATTAATGGTGTTGATGGAGCATGAATTGGCACTCGTGTGCTTTCCCTCTGCTCACACCCTCAATGAACATTACACCAAACCCCTTTGCATATTCCTTTGGCAACCAGCACAGTAATCCTCCTGTATCTCCTGCTCTCCCTTTATCCACATGAGTTTACCATCTGGCTGTAGGGAAGCAAGGTGATGGAGAGACAGCAGGAAAAAAAGAGTCCAGGACCACCAAAGAGGTGTTTGAAGGATGGAATGGTGTCTCACTTCACGGGCAGGCAGCAGAAGAGGATCAGTCCTCCTTCGAGCTGCCACCCCACAGTAATTGGGAGTGACAGGTCTCCCCTCAGTCTGGCACAGGAGCACCCACACTGGGCTGATCACTGCTCTCACCTGCACTTGTTGAAGATGTCAGCAGTGCCTCGGCTGCCCAGCTCGAGGCTGCAGCACAAGGCCACGCTGAAGGACAGACACCCGGTGGACCAGAGCCTTTGACAGCAGTGTGATACTGTGACGGCGGGAGGGCGCCCAGCCAGCGCTCCTCAAAGAGGCCTCCCGACCCTGACTGCCAAAATCCTGCTTTAAGCACAGGAAAATAAATTGTGCAACCTGCCTTGGACTGGATTGTAACGCTCAGTGTGAGCGGAGGGGAGGCAGGGGCAGGAGCTGGGCTGAGGAACAGGCCCCGCCTCACAGCATTTAGGCAGGACCACACCAACACCTGGTGCCTGAGCAGCACCTGCACTGGGCACTGCCCTTCTCATCCCTCTCAGATATGCCCAGGATGTTTCTGCAGCCACCAAGCTCCTCCTCAAGGACCCAGAGATGTGGCCACATGCAAGCCCCATCCTTGTGCCCGTAATCACACCTAAGGAGCTACGATCTCTCCTAGGCTGGCCTCCAGACCTGTCAACACATTCCTCCCCCAATCCCAAATCTGACTGTTAGTATTTCCTCGAGGCTTGTTGGCTGGGTGAGCACTGCAGATCCCCAAACTGCTCTGGACAGCGCCTCAACACCAGACATTTGGTCCAAAGCAGGTAAACGATCCATCAGCTTCTTCTCCTTCCAGCTCTCCATCTTTCACCATGAGTGAAAGCACAAATTGCAAGCCTTAATTAGAATCAGTTGCTCAGAAGTGCAAAAAATAACCCACCCCAAGCTCCTCAGTGGCTGCTGAGCCCACTTGTCCCTCCTGGCTCTGGTCTAGGACAGTTGCTGCACTATCACAGCTTTGCTCCTGTAATTACCACAGGCTGATACTGGTGGGACAAGGAGGAACAGCTTTAAAGTAAAAGAGGAGAGATTTAGATTGAACGTTAAGAAGAAATTCTTTGCTCAGAGGGTGGTGAGGCTGTTACAGCAAGGCATAATAAAAAGGGGCTGGAAAATGCAATGGCCTGCCCCTTCAGGTGTCCCAGCCTCCCTGAGTAGGCAAACTCAGTCCATGAGAAGGTCTCACCACCAGGGACAGGAGATGCACAACCCCACTACATGTCAAGGAACCGTCACAAAAAATTTCCGGGGCCAGGAGAGGATGTAGGAACCAGAAGTGCTCCTGCCTCTTCCCTCATATCTACTGCTCCCACCAAAGACACCCAGGAGACTCAGCATCTCACAGAGCCTCAAAGCCTTCCCTTTTCTGAAGGAGAGGAAGATGGTATACAGAATTTATCACCAAATGGCTCTTGAACCCAAGAATTAGAAATTTCAAAGGGAGTTTACGGGCTGCTTCTGAAAAAGACAGTCCAGGCACCCTTTTTTGTACTGTTGAGTTGCTTGTCGAGCTACTGTCAAGGAAGGAAGTTGTGCAGAAAATTAGATGCAGCAGGATTATAGAGGCCTTCAAAATTGGCTGTAAAACAAGATGTCCAATAATTCCCACAGAAATACGGAACATGTTCAGAGCAGTGCTGACGGTCAAGGCATGAGGTTGATATCTAGCTTAATTTGAAGAGTGAAAAAACATGGAATTATGGGGAAAAAATGAACACCACTCTTCACGTGGCCTCTCAGAATAGCAGGGGTAGCAGACCTTGCACCCACAAGCTTCCTGAGAACAATACAAGGTGATTGTCTGCCCGCAGCCACTTCCAAGGACACCATGAAGATCACAGAATCAGAGAATCACTGAGTGGTTTGTGGTGGAAGAGACCTTAAAACTCATCTCATTCCAACCCCTTGCCATGGGCAGGGACACCTTCCACTAGCCCAGGTCGCTCCAAGCCCCGTCCAACCTGGCCTTGGACACTTCCAGGGAAGAGGCAAACACAGCTTCAGTGGGCAATGTCACAGCAGGACGATGACACACTCACGGGCTCTGGGACCATAAGGGAAGAGTGGGACAGACCAGACCCCCAAGATGCCATCAAGAAAAATGACCTTTGAGATAACCATGGGAAAAGGCAGGACAGCCAAAGTGAAGAAGCAGCAGTGGAAGCCCTTCAGATAGCTCATCTGGGGCCTGGCCTGGGGTAAGTTCTCTGCTCCCTGGCCAGCTGGAAAATCTGCAACCGTTTCATTTCCACCAAGAAACCCTGAACATCCGGGAGGGCCTCAGAGCTGAATTAGATGCAAAATAAATCATTTTTTGGTGACTTTTTTTCCTCGATAAAGTCACTTTGTCACCTCCATTTTCCGTGTGCCACGGCTAGGAAATGTCAGGCTGATACGGAATGCCACTGGGACGATGGTCACCTGGGAGCCCTTGCTGTGGGGTGCCTGCAGATTCAGGAAAGTCAAGGCATCAATTATACCCTGCCCTGAGGCTTTTTCTTTTACCTTCTCTTGGTTGGAGAAGGCTGGTGTGTATCACTGTACCTGCAAACCACGCGGAGGCTGGAACACGGTCCTGGTCTCCTCGGTGAGTGCCAAAGGCACAGGAACACTTGTGTAAAGGGAGAGGATCTCTCAGCACCTGTGAGAGAGCTGCCATCCAAGGGCTTTAGGAGGTGAAGGTGCTGGAGGCAACAACGCACCACTTAGAGGAGCAGAGGTCAGGGCAAAGATGTGCCTGAGGAGGGGAATGGAGATTTTGGAGCTGGGGAAGCCTGTCCAGGCAGAAGGCTCCAGGCAGAGGCAGCAGTGGAGGTGCTGCCACTTCCCCAAGCCCTCTCTGAGTTTCTCAGCCAGCATGAGCTGGAGACGTCCCAGAGCCAGGCAAACAGCCCAGGAGAAGTTGAGCTCTGGATTACTGGGGATGGTGCCTGGAGAGCAGGTGAAGCCAATGTCATAGAAGCTGATTAAGAGCGAGGGCACTGGGATAAATCTATTTGAAATCTTCCTGCACAGCTCTGCCACAGTTTAAGAACAGCCCTCTGGAGGTGCCCAAGCTCTCCTAGCAGAGCAGTTTCCCAGCTGCATCTCGTGCATCTTCCCATGGTGCCAAGACATTTGTATATTAGAGGGTATTTTTATTGTACTTTCAGAATTAAGCTCAGGGCCTCCGGAGCTGGGTTTGGCTGGAAAAACGTGCAGAACGCCCCTGGACATGGCCCTTGTGCTCAGATGACCTGTGGAACACCCAGTGCCATCACCCCTGTGCTTCTCCATGAAGAAAGCCTCCCAGGGATATGGAGGCAAGAGCAGAAGCACCGGGGGGGAGCCCAATTCTGCCGTGGGGCTGAGCACTCACATCACACCGAGGAGGACAGGAAGGATCTGGTGACCTGTCAGGGATGGCACTGGGTGTTCCACAGGTCATCTGAGCACCAGGGCCATGCCCAGGGATGTTCTGGGCATGGTACTGCACGATTTTCCAGCCAAACCCGGCTCAGGAGGGTCTGTTCTGTGCCCTGATACAGCAGAGGCCCTGAGCTTAATTCTGAAAGTACAATAAAAATCCCCTCTAATAAACAAATTCAAAATGGTCCTAATGATAACAATCCATTTTTTTCCTTTGCAGCAACCAATGGGAAAGCCACCTCAAGCTGTTTTTTCCCCATCCTATTTCTGTCTCCATCTCCCATTTCCTTCTATCCAATATTACCTTCCAAATTCCAACTCTGATCCTCGGATAATTCAAACATATTGCATTGCTTTACAAACTGTGTTATTTTATCCCTTTCACCTGCCACTTTTCTTTTAGATAAACACTCATAACTCCCAACATATCACTTTAACTCTTTGACCGTCACTGGAAACTGAACCAGCTGAGATTTTCATGGGGGAAATTCTTTCCTCTCCTTTTCTTCTCTGCTCTGTACGTTAAGCCAAGCAAAAACTCACCTGCCTTAGCACTGTCTTCAGACCATTTTACTTAGGCTCTCTCTAATAATTTCACCAACTTCTGGTGTTATTGTATCTGTCTAGGCCGCACTTGTGGTGTAAAGCTGCCTTAATCACAGCTCCTTGTTGAGAGCTACTTATTTCCTGCCCCAATCATCACCTCGCAGGACTGTGAAGACCCTGAGCTGTGCACAGGATACCAGATTGGGATTCATGCACACTCCCAGCACATCTCACACCGGTTTCCCATCCCAGTGCAGTGGGCATGGACAGCACCACAAGCAGGAGCCGAGCAAAACGCTTGCAAATGAGGATCATTTTCCTGATGCTCCTCCCTGCAGTCACTCGAAGTCCAGCCCTGCCTCATCCTTGCTGTTGATCTGAGCTCAGAGCTGCTCCAGCATCACTTCTTGCACATCAGCAGAGTCAAGCCACGGTGGAGCCGGGGAATAAGGAAAACAGGGGGCAAAGGGGAAAGGTTGCAAGTTAGAAATCCCCTTTTCCCTCACAAAAATCAGAAGCACTTTACTCCATTCTCATATCCATCACCCAGGGATCCCTGTTCAGCACCTCGGGCTTAGTTGTGCCTGCCCTCCTCAGGACCCAGATCCACCTCCTGTAATCATGGGATAAGCTAAATCACCTCAAATCCTTCAAAACATCTAATCCACTCAGTCTTCCCAACCTTAATCTGTTTTCTTTCCCCTAACTTCCTTCAGAACACTGGATCAAAGGGGGTTTTGATTGAAGTTCGCTAAGGCAGGGTTTTTGCCTCTTGCCTGCAAAACATCCTGCTGGATATCCTACGTTGGCCAAGGCTCCTTGCTGCTGGGCCAGCACAGCCAGCGGCCTGGGCCTCTGCCTCCCATGCACTGTGTCCTTAGTTTGGGTGCCATCCCAGTCCCAAGGGGCTATGGGATCATGTCCTGCACGGGGGCAGGTGAGGTGGGATGGAGAGAAGTCACTTGAGCACAGCTTTCCTACTCCCGTGAGAAGGCACCTCCCATCTATCAATGGATGCCGGGCTTACTGTCACCTTCTTCCAAGGCCACCTTCACCAACCTTTGGACACCATTTCGAGGGAAAAGGGTCACAGCATGAGGGTGTTAGGAGGTCCCATGCTAAGGGTGGACCTTCTGGCCTGAGCATTCTGCTGTGAAGCCCATACACTGCACCTCCATCCCACCAGCACTGCTCCAAACCAGACCTCAGGAGCCACCAGTAGGACCAGGCAGGCTACAGGCTCTGCCATGAGCGATGATTGTTTGGAAACATCTAACGGATGAGGAGGAGCGGGGGATCCCACAGCCCTCTGAAAACTGCTGCTGGCTTGTTTTGCCATGAGCCTCAAAAGGCTGCCGGGAGGTGCCTGGGTTAACAGGGCTGCTCCGCAGAGATCCACCCGCTCAGCCGGGGTCACAGCCGATCTGTGTCGCAACGTCTTTCTGAGTCATCCCGTTTCCTCCCAGTCACCGAAAATGGCCTCAAAGTTTGTACAGATGGTGCTTAATCCCCGCTTGGACAATGGGCGTTTGGGCTTTTAAAGGACAATTACTAAAGGAAAGCAGAG
>VZRE01013956.1:298772-322074 GCA_013396775.1 Cephalopterus ornatus
GGGGGGCCGGGGGAGGGCACGGGCAGGACGGCAGGATGCAGGCCAGTGGGGCAGCAGTCCAGGGAGGGGCTAAGCACCCAGCAGGGATGCAGGGACAGGACAGGCAGCCTGACTTAGCCCACAGAGGCTCAAAGCAACAGCTAATGCTAAATCTCAGAGGGATGAGGACCAGCAGACCATGTCCATCCCAGGAACGTGAGGCTGCCTGGGGCCTTCAGTCCTTGACCTGGCACAGAGCCCTCTCCCTGCACATCACCCTGGGGTCAACATGGCACAGTCATGGCTGCAGGAAAGATGGTGGTAGGTTGGTGGCCTCTTCCCAAAGCCAGGATAGCACCTGGCAGCACGGCAGCACCCTCTCCTGCTGGGATCTAGGGATCCCACCTGGCTCTGGGAAAGGACACCTCTGGGAAAGGACACCCCCTCCCACCAGGACGGACAGCTGGTACTACAGGGAATGGTGGTGAAGTTGGCCAGCTCAAAGGAGAATGATGCCGTGTCCAGCCTGCAAAGATGCTCAGCATGCCAGTGCTTGGGTGCCAGCGGGTCTGGAGGTGCCAGAGACACTCCATACAATATGCAGGGTGGTGCTTTCAAGGCCTCTCTGCTCCCGCCTGCCCTCAGTGAGGCTCACATGGAGGTGAGGGAACTGGACCCCTCTGCACCACCACCCCAGCCCTGAAGCTATGGCAAGACCGAGTACAGCAGAAGGACAGGGATGGAGGGGGTCGGCCCATGCTCAAGGGAGGGAGAGGCCCTTCTGCTGGGCAAAACCCTCCATTCCCCCTGCCTGCCCTTCCCAGCCACCAGTCCCACCAGTCAGAGCACTGGGGAACTCACAAACCAGCATGAGAGCAAACCTGGGTGACACAGGGCAGGGAGAACCAGCAGGGCTCAGAACGGGGATTTGGGGCTGGGAAAGCCCCCTCCCCACCAGTTCCCCCTTCTCCAGCCCAGGAGAGATGACATGGGGCAGGGAAGGGGGTTGCTCTCCCTCCACCAAAAGCAGAGCATCGCATCTCCATACCGGGGCTCCTGGGAAACGGGGATCACGGCCATAACACCTCCACTCGCTGCAGATAGATCCAGTGGGGCCAATGCATCCAGGAGGGGCGAGATGCCGAGGTCTTGCGAGCGCTGAGCGAAAACACGCTCGCTGCCCCCATCCCACGTCCGCGTCCGCTTGACACAGCCCCGCACTTCAGAAGCAATTAGCAGCTGAGTTGAACTAATTCCCGGCGCGGCGGGTCCAACACAAACAGCGCAGGCTGGCCCCTGCCCCACACCTCCGCGCCTTTCGGAGGGCCGGGGGTGTCCCTGCCAAGAGCAACACAAATAACCCGCTGCTTCTCCAGGTTAAGAGGCGGCCCTGGAGGGCTGGAGCGCGGTGGCCGGGGCCGAGCGCTGCCGCCGGCTCCTCCGCTGGCAGAAAAGCCGGCTCTGTTAGCCGCCGGGGCAGGAGCGGGGCGAGCACAAGGGTCCGTGTATGCGGTGCCTGTCCCGGGGGGGGCCGCGGGGGGAGCCCCGAGCCAGGGCGCGGGGCGTTCCAGGGAGAAGGTACTTGCAAAGAGCACCTGCGGGGTGTTTGTCAGCCCCGCCGAGGCTCCAGCAGCTGAAATAACAACCTGGGGAAGGGGGGGTTGGGGGGGGGGAAGCACTGCTGGGACCCCTTATCCTAGCCCTGCTCGGCTGGGTGCTGCTGGGATGCAGGCTGACGGATCCCCCCAGCCCTTCGGGAGCCCAGGGATGTTCCTGGGTGTGGTGACAGTCCCTGGCAGGGATTTGGGCTTGGGCTGCTGCCACATCCCCAGGGTCTCATCCTCAGCAGGGTGGGTAGGAGCAGGAAGGAAGCCGTAAGTACAACGTATGCCCTGAGATGGTCTACAAAGGTGCCACACCGGTGGCAGCTCACTTCAGGAATGTTGTGCAGGCAGTTGAACTCCTAGGACATGTACCTGTCAGATTCCCACCCTACCCATGTAAGGTCTTCAGGGACAAGGAAATAGCCAGAGCCATGGTGGAATAAACCTCTGAAAGACAGGACTGAACAGAGTCTGCCCCCAAACTCAGGGCAGGTGGATCTGACCCAACGTGGGCTGTGGTGGGGTCTCTGGTCCTTCAAGCTCTGACTGGATCTATAGTGACCAAAATGTCACTGCAGAGACATCAGGATGATGTAAGTGCTCATTCTGCCCATGCCTGTGCCTTCCAGCCAGCCCTCAGGAGGGAAGCAGGCAAGGAGCCAGAGCTTGAGAGCTCAGCAAGCAGGTTCGGGAGCTTTTGGATGGGACAGTGTCAAAAGACTGACAGACTCAGCTGCATACCAAGCCCTGGTTCCCTGAGCTGCTCCCAGGAATGAAAACACAGCGACACAGACCTTCCCAAATCAGCACCCTGGTCCCAAGACATGCCCATGGGTCATCGGAGCCAGCAGAAGCTCCTCCAGTGTCACTTGTTTTCACGTTCCCCTCTTACTTGTCCTCATTCTCCAGGACTCCAGGAGCCAGGGTTGGTCTTTAGATACTTACATCACTCACCGAAAGCTGCAGGATTGCTGGGGTGCCCAGAAAGGAGCCTAGGTCCCCACAGCTTTTTTGGGGTGCCTTGGGGGTCAGTGCTGAGACAGAATGGGTCTGCTGATGAACACAGAGCACACGGAGCCTCCCCTACAGCTCCAGCTGTGGCAGGACCTGCAGGGTGCAGCCTGACAGTTCCTAACTCCACCCAAGACTGCAGTAAGAGGCACCTGGCACAGTATCACGGTTTACACCCAGGCAGCCCCCAAGCCCCTCGCAGCCGCTCGCTCACTCCCCCACCAGCAGGATCTGGGAGAGAGTCAGAAGGGTAAAAGCAAGAAAACTCATGGGTTGAGATAAAGACAGATTAATAGGGAAAGCAAACCCCATGCATGTAAGTAACGAAAAGCAAAGAATTCATGCACCCCTTCCCACGGGCAGGCAGGTGCTCAGCCACCGCCAGGAGAGCAGGGCCCCATCCCGTGTAACAGTTACGTGCAAAGACAAATGCCATCACTGCAAACATCCCCTCCTTCTTCCCCCCAGCTTTATATACTGACCATGATGTCATACAGTCTGGAATACCCCTTTGGTCAGTTCGGGTCACCTGTCCTGGCTGTGTCTCCTCCCAGTCTCCCACGCACCCCCAGCCCCACCGCCAGCGTGGCCCTATGACAGCAGAAAAGGCCTTGGCTCTGTGTGAGACCTGCTCAGCAATAACAAAAACATCACTGTGTCACCAACCCTGTGTTCAGCACAAATCCAAAACACAGCCCCATACCAGCCACTGTGAAAAGAGTTGACTCTACCCCAGCCAAAACCTGCACACAGACAGGGGATACCACGACTGTAGCTCACGGGCTCCATTACTGCCATGTGACTGCATGTCCCTCCTCCAAGGCAGGGGACAGATAAGGAATTGACTGGAAACCTGGCCTCACTCATGACACCTGTGCAGAGCACACCTGGAGCAAGTCCTGGGCGCTGGGGTTGGGCTGTGATTCAGGCAAAGCAAAGTGGGAGCCAGACTTACCTCCACCTCCAACACACAACCACCACCTTGGCATCACCGCACTGGCAGCGCACCTCCAAATGCACAAGCAAGTCCTTCCACAGGTGGAGAGCTGGGAAAGGGCACTGGACATCACCCCTGGTCCCACTAATGGCACCGCAGGTGGCTCCAAGTGTTTTGAGCAGCGGCCGTCACCCTGGAGCTCCCCACAGCAGAGGCAGTCATTGCTACATCCCCTTCCCCATCCCAAAACTCTGCCCCGAGGATCTGTGGTTCGGGAAGGGAGGCCACAGTGACAGTTAACCCTCAGTGACACCAGGGGTGTCTGTCACAGACCCCCCCTTCCCTTGGGCAGGCCTGGCTCCACGCGGAACACGAGCAGCAACCTCAGCGAGCAGCACCTCAGTTTGTGGTGTGCTGTGCTGTTTTAAACACCACAGCAGTGAATTGCACCTTCTACAGAGCTGGAGCCCCACACACAAACTCAGTTATCTTTACAACCAAAGCTGCAATCTTGCCCAGGATGGAATCAGCTCTGTTAGACTAGGACTATTGTTTTCGAACCCAAATTACAGGAGGGGAGAGGAGGCAGAGATGCACGATCACCCATTGTCTGGGAGAGTTTGTTAGAAACAATTTGACAGATTAACCCATGCTGGAGCCAGGCTGGAGCCAAGCCAGGCTGGAGCTAGAGGGGGAGCAGAGGGAATGAGGGAGCTCGAGGCAGGAATCAAGCTGCAGAGGCAGAGCCTACACCATGCAGTGAGCAGGGACCCCAGGAAGGACCAGGGCAAAATGGCTTTAAACTGAGTGTAAGTTTAAACTAGACATCAGGAAGAAATTCCTCCCTGTGAGGGTGGGGAGGCCCTGGCACAGGTTGCCCAGAGAAGCTGTGGCTGCCCCATCCCTGGAAGTGTCCAAGGCCAGGTGGGACAGGCCTTGGAGCAACCTGGGATAGTGGAAAAGGGGGTGGACTGACATGAGCTTTAAGGTCCTTTCCAACTCAAACCAGACTGAGATTCTGTGGAAAAGCAGATGCCCGTGGCACCATGTAAAGGCTTTTCTGCATCCACTGCCAGGTTCATCACTGAATGGCAGCACAAGCACTGCGTGGATTCCACTCATGTCCCACCAGCACTGTGGACACATCACACAGCCCAGACCCTTCCCCATTCCTCCCAGGGTTAGGAGTGCATCTGAACACCCACATCAGTCAGACTAGGTAGCCCCAGGCAAATCATCCCCCATTCTGTCTCCAGACAGGGCTGAGAAACAGGACAGGCTTGATCAGGGCATGAGGTCAAAGCTCACATTTCCAAAAGCCCCTCAAGCAACACAGTCCCATCTTCAAAGCTATGCTGCTCTCTAGCCACGGCGGCTGAGCTCCGGCCAGACACCACAACCAGGTTTTCAAAGGGGTTTTCAGCCCCTCATCATACAGATTAAAGTCTGAAGGGATTTTCAGAGGCACCTCAGTACCTGCATCCATCAATTTCTTGAATTACTCAGGCATCACAAAAGGTCTCCTGCTCTGCTGCAGCAGCAGCCACATCCCCATGTTTCCTGGGCAACATCTGTGGCTGGTAGCAGCTCTTCCATGTCCCATGAAACACATCAGCCTGGCAGATTCCAGCTTCCTCACTCTCAGAAGACAGAAGATGCTCCTAGCTCTTTCACTGAACATCAAAGGAAAAGTCCCAGCCTGCAAACCCAAGTGGCATCTTGCCTTCATGACTGGGCAGCATTCTACAGGCTTCTACCAGCCCTGGACAATGAAATATGCTGAGCTGTCAGGGACCCACAAGGATCATCAAGTTCAACCCCTGGCCCTGCACAGACACCCCAACAATCTCTCCATGTCCCCCAGAGCACTGTCCAAATGCTCCGTGAGCTCTGGCAGCCTTGGGGCTGTGCCCACTGCCCTGGGGAGCCTGGTCAGTGCCAACCACCCTCTGGGGGAAGAACTTTTCCCCGATACCCAACCTAAACCTCCCCTGGCACATTTCCTTGGGTCCTGTCACTGGTGACCAGAGAGCAGAGATCAGCACCTGCCCCTCCTCTGCCCCTCGTCAGGAAGCTGTGGATCGAAATAAGGTCTTAGATTGGGGTACCCGAGGGGGGCTGTGCCCATTAAGCACCCCACGGGGACACAGCATCAGAGCAAACAGGTGCTGAGGATGCGCTTGCTCAGCAGCCAGGGAGACTCCGGGAAACCCAGGCTGCTCAGCAGAGTCGGTGGAACAAGCTCCCCGACTAAACCCCCGCAAGCCTCTCTCCTCTTCCTCCTGATCCTCTCTAAACCAGGGCTGGGTTCGTCCGGAGGAAGCCAAAACCAACAGAGGCAGCAGCGGGAGCGCAGCTGGACCCGGCTCCCTCGGCCACGCTCAGCCGATGCCGCAGCCCCGGCGCAGTTGTAAACAGCTCCGCAGTTTGTGCACGCCCCGGTATTGATGTTATACAAAGGAGCTGGAAGTGTAAATGATTGCACCGGACCCACAGCCGGTGGCTGCTGGTGCAGACTGCCTCAGCGAAAAGAAATCCAACTCCTCCAGCCCCCTCCTTGGCACTGGAACCAGGGACCGGGCTGGCCGGGAGCAAGCAAAGCCTTTACGTGTTTGCCATCTAGTGGGCTGTGGACAGGCTGACGGGCTGTCCCGAGCCCAGCCGGCACTCGCCTCTGCCTGGGGCACGGCGGGGTCCTCGCCCAGCCCGCTGATGCTCTGCGGTGCAGCCGAGGCAGCGGGTGGACCAGCACCTCGCAAAGCATCCTGCGGATGAGACCCCCGCTCTGGGCTTGGGACAACATCCATCCGGGCAAGGGGGTTGTGTTTATGTGGTGGGAGCCCAAAAATCCACACCACACAGCTAAGGTGGCCCCGTCACAGCCGCCGCCAAGTTGGGTGAGGGGGTGAGTCTGATGGAGGGCAGGAAGGGATCAGGACAGGGTGGATCGATGGGCCAAGGCCAGTTGCGCAAAGTTCAAGCAGGCCAAGTGTTGGGTCCTGAATTTGGGTCATACCACTCCCAGGAAGCGCTCCAGGCATAGGGAAGAGTGTCTGGAAAGCTGCTGGGTGGAAAAGGACCTGGGGATGCTGTTTGACAGTGGCTGAACATGAGCCCAGGTGGGCAAGGAGGCCAATGACACTTGGTCTGCACCAGCCGTAGCAGGGCCACAGGATCAGGGCAGTGATTGTCCCTCTTTTATGGGCACTGGTGAAGCACTTCAAATCCTGGGGTGAGTTCTGGGCCCCTCATAACCAGACAGACATTGAGGGGGTGGAGCATGTCCACAGAAGGGAACAAAGCTGGGGAAGGGGCTGGAGCACCACAGGCAGCTGAGGAAGTTGGGGAAAGGTCGGGAACACAAGGAATGTCTGAAGGAGCTGGGAGGGCTCAACCTAGAGGAAAGGGAGGATCGGGGAGACCTTCTCACTCTCTGCCACTCCCTGACAGGAGGGTGGAGCCAGGTGGGGGACAGGCTCTGCTCCCAGGTAACAAGTGACAAGATGAGAGGATGGACTCAAGTTGTGCCAGGAGAGGTTCACAGGATCACAGAATGCGCTGAGCTAGAAGGGACCCACAAGGACCATCCAGTCCAATCCTCAGCCCTGCACAGGCCCATCCCCAAGAGTCACCTCCTGTGCCCCAGAGGATCATCCAAACCCTCCTGGAGCTCTGGCAGCCTTGGGGCTGTGCCCACTGCCCTGGGGAGCCTGGTCAGTGCCAACCACCCTCTGGGGGAAGAACCTTTTCCTGAGATCCAACCTGATCCTGCCCTGACACAGCTCCAGGCCATTCCCTGGGTGCTGTCCCTGGTCCCCCCAGAGCAGAGCTCAGTCCTGCCCCTCCTCTGCCCCTGCCCAGGCAGTTGGAACTGCAGTGAGCTCTCCCCTCAGTCTCCTCTGCTCCAGCTGAACACACCAAGTGCTCTCAGTGTCCTCACACAGCTTCAAATCAAGACCCTCCCCATCTTCACTGCCCTTCTTTGGATGCTCTCTAATGGCTTCATATTATCCTTATATTGAAATCCAAAAAGATTACACCAACTGGCTTCCTTTGGTCAGCTGGGTGGGTCACCTTGTCACAGAAGGAAATCAGGTTGGATAAGCAGGACTTTCCCCTCATGAAGCCCTGCTGGCTGTGAACAAGGACTGCGTTGTCTTTCAGGTTTTTTTCAACACCCAAATAATCTGCTCCATAACTTCACCAGGCACTGCAGTGAGACTGACAGGCCTGGAGTTTCTGGGATCCTCCTTCTTGCACTTCTTGAAAAGCAGGACAACGTTCACCAGATTCCAGTCAGCCGGGACCTCCCTGGATTCCCAAGACCAACCAAAAATCATAGAGAGAGGTTTTGCAATGACAGCAGCAGCTCTTTGAGGATCCTGGGATGAATCCCATCAGGCCCCAGAGATTTGTAGGCATCCAGCTGGAGCAGCCGATCCTGCACAAGTTCAGGCTCACTGGGAGTTGCTCATTCTCACAGTCCTGGTCGTGCAGCTCAGGGCACTGAGACCTCCTTGGTCCGTCACCCGTGCCGAAGACAGAGGCAAAGCATTAAACCCCTCTGCCTTGTCTGTGTCCCCGTTTGGGAGGTGACCATCCCCATCCTGTGGGATGGTGTTTCTTTACTGCCTATCACCATTAATGTATTTGAAAAAACTCTTCTTATTGTCCCCCCCATTTCTGGCACCTCCAACTCCAGCTGAGCTTTGGCCACACGAATTTTATTTCTACAGTGACAACCAGCATCTCTCAGTTCTTCCCCTCTCATCTGACCTTGCTTCCGCTGGGCATACCCCTTCCTTTTTTGCCTTAATTTCAAGAGAAGATCCCTGCTCAGCCAAACCAGGCTTCTGCCTCGCCTGCTTGACTTCCAACATGTGGGAATTGTTGCTCCTGTGCCCTTAGGAAGTGATGTTTGAAAAGTGAGCAGCCACTGATGGACCCCAGCACCTGCAAAAACATTTTCCCAGAGGACCTTGCTTCCTAATTCCCTGAGCAGCCTGAAGTCTTCTCTCCTCATGTCCAGAGTTGAGGTTTTGCTGGCTCTTTTTCCCCCTGTCAACAGAGATTTTAAACTCGATCACCTCGTGGTCGCTGTGGCCAAGCCCAGCCCCAATCTCCACCTCGCTCATGAGACCCACTCTGTTGCCAAGCAACAGATCAAGGAGGGCATCTTTCCAAGTCAGCTCCCTTAGGACCTGTTCCACTGAATTGTTTAGATTGGATATTAGGGAAAATGTCTTCCCTGAAAGGGTGGTCAGGCGTCGGAACAGGGAAGTGGTGGAGTGACCATCCCTGGAAGTGTTTTGGGGACGAGTCAGTGATGGGCTTGGCCTGGACTCAGTGATCAAGTCTTGGAAGTCTTTGCCAGCCTTAATGAAGCACAAAAGCAGGGATGCTACCCTGCATCTGCCGCACCCCAGCGCAGAAGGGGCTAAAAAACATTTTATAGGAATAGGATTTTCATTTTCCACCATGTTCCCACACTTGGCTGCCAGCTCAGTTAAAAACTGCTTGGACCCACACAGGCCCACTGCCCCACAGCCTGCTGCAGCACCTTTAGGATGGTGAAGAAAAGGGCACAGAAAAAGAAAGAAAAACACACCATACTGTGGAACAGCACTAACGAGTCAACTGCTTTAATTTTTGCCCCAACAATAATTCCTAAGGAGGAAAAACTGAGTTTGTTCAGCTGTAGTTAAGGTTGAACAAACACAGCAATAATCACTTTTGCTTTGCCTCTTGGACGAGACTATAAAGTGTCACATTTTGGGGAAAAAAATTTAAAAAAAAAAAAAAAAAACAAACAAAAACAAAAATAGAAAGCTCCAGCTCACAGCTGCTCTCCAAAAGGCTTCACCAGTGCATGACCTGGCAGGGATCAGGGGCACAGCTATTGGCAGATCCCAGGATGGCTGCAGGAAGGCCTGGCAGCACTTGCCAGCATCTCCCCACGCTGCTCACACACGGGGGCAGCTCAAAGGGACAGAGGCAAAATGGGGATGGGGGGAAACGAAAAAAGGAAGCAGTGGTGGCAGGAGGGATAGAGGGGAAAGGAGTGACTGCAGAGGCTATGGAGCGGTGGGAAGCGGTTAGAGGTGCAAAAGACAAAAGGAACAGGGTTAAAGCGGCGACAGCCCCCCTGGAAAGCCCAGGTTGGCCCTGAGCCGCTCTGTTCAGGCTGCCAAAGATTTGCCACAGAGCCCCTAAGGAGCCACACCCACAGAGGAGGAGGCACCTTCAACCACTAACCCTGCCAGGTTTATCCTGCAGGATCCACTGGCATCAGAGGCCAGGCTGGCACCACCTCCCCTCCCTCAGACCCTGGTGAGTGCATTCCAGCTTCACCCAGAGCTCTGGGTGACGCAGCCCCCCTGCATGTGACAGAACACAGAGAACTACCAACCCAGGTGCTGCATTTGATCCCAGGGAAAGTCCCATGACCAGAGGAGAGGACCCCACAGTGAGGTTGGCTGTGTGGGCCCCAGCAACCCATGTGCCGAGCAGCAGTGAGAAATCCCAGATTATTTCCCACAGACGACCTCATCTCTGCCTGTTCCCCCGCTGCACGTAGGTGACAAATTCCCATCTGTTATCCCAGCACATCCAAGCAAATCAGCATTTGTCAAACAAGGAGAAGAAGATGATATTGGGCAAAACATTTCCAGGTTTAATTTAAGGGGGCTTTATAGCCATCAGCCAGCCCAAGGTTCATAAGCCCCTCTTGGGATGGTTAGCCCTCAATTGCCATAGAAGACTTATTTTTCTTCGGTTTTCCCTTTTCCTTTTCATCAATTCAAAGGAAATAAAAAATTCATGGCTGAATCAACACTCACCCTTTACTTGCACAGGAGGCTCCAACACCAAAGCAGGGCAAAATGCTTCCAGGGATCTGGAGAAGCTGTGGCTGCCCCACCCCCTAGAAGTGTCCAAGACCAGGTTGGAGGGGGCTTGGAGAAACCTGGTCTACTGGAAGGTGTCTCTGCCCATGGCAGGGGGTTGGAACTGAATTATCTTTAAGGTCCTTTCAAGCCCAAACAATTTTAGGACTCCGTGATCTGCCATAACCACTCCCTGGGCTCCTGATTATCCCCCGCCAGCAGCAGCGATCCTCAGCAGCCACCTGCATGTCCCGGCACTGCCACCACCAGGGACGAAGCCAGGGATGTTGTGCTCCGGGGTGGGCTGCCAACATCTCTTAAAACCACATGTTGGATAAAAGCAGAGAGCAACAACCATGCCGGCCCATCACAGCCCCCCCACCCCGTCCCCCTGCCCCTGCCCCTGCCCAGAAAGCAGAGTGGCTTTTCCTCTGCAGCTGCACCGCTCAGGCACAGCCAGATCTCAGAGCACGCCAGAGACCCATCCCTCCCATCTGCTCACAGGAAACGAGCCTCTTGGCTGCCAGGACGATGCCTCAGCAGTTTCTAAAAGTGCTGCCCGACTCAGGCGCTCCCCAGGAGAAAGGAAGAAGCCAGAGCAGGTTTCCAGGGCGAGCCTCTCCCATGCTGTCAGCTCCCACATATATCCAAGTATCCCTCTGCACCCAGCACAGCCCTGCACCTCCACAGCACACACCAGCCCGTGCAGGCAGCGAGGAAGGAGCTGGCTGCGCTGCCAGACCACGGCTGAGGAGGATGAAACACTCCTTGAGGGCCAAAGCAGTCACTTACCTCACCTGGAAGACATCAGGTCTCAACTCCTGCATGAAGATACCCACTGCTGATATTTCTGGTTTTGCCCCCCCTTAGCCCTGGCTGCACGTAAAAGGAATTGCTTCTGACGCAAAACTGACTCTGGGAAGGTCCACAGCCCAGAATGGAGACAGGCAGGTGACAGCAAACAAGTCAGAAAAAACCATCAAGGAGGAGGAGCCCACACCGCTGCAAGCTCTGGGAAGCACGTAGCACTGCGCTGGCATCTCCAGTTCCCCTCGGATAACCAGCTGTGAAAGGTGGGAGGGAAGAGATTTGGGAAACAGATGTCTCAAGGCAGGGCTAGCCACAGAGAAGGAGGGCAGGGCTTTTTGAAGGCTCTCACCTGATAGGAAGGAGAAATGCCTTCAAATCAGCAGAGCATCATGAAGGAGGGGGCAAGATACCCACTCTGCTTCACTGCTGCCACAGCATCTGGCAAGGGAACCTACTGCCTATTGCCATTAACGTATTTGGAAAAACTCTTCTTATTGTCCCCCCCATTTCTGGCACCTCCAACTACAGCTGAGCTTTGGCCACACGAATTTTATCCCTACAGTGACAACCAGCATCTCTCAATTCTTCCCCTCTCACCTGACCTTGCTTCCACTGGGCACACTCCTTCCTTTTTTGCCTTAATTCCAAGAGAAGATCCCTGCTCAGCCAAGCCAGCCTTCTGCCTCGCCTGCTTGACTTCCAACAGGTGGGAATCGTTGCTCCTGTGCCCTTAGGAGGTGATGTTTGAAAAGTGAGCAGCCACTGATGGACCTCTGCTTCAATCTGAAGGAAGGGCCACGAGCTGTCTTTCTCCTGGGTAAGCTGTAACCATGTCACTGGGAGCACAGGGAGGTGCTGTACGAGGGACAGCAGCCCAGACCTAGGTCCTGTGCTAAATTCAAGGAAAACGTACGCAGCACTCCACTTCTGAAGCCCCCATCCTTCCAGAGCTGGACGTTGGATAATGTAACCAACCATTTCTCCTCTGTGGGAACATGAAAAATGCTCTCTCCTCCCCATGCAGTCACGTCACCCCAAAATAAGAGATGCTGATGCTCCCACACACACACTGAGCACTGGCAGGTCATCAGCAGCCTGGACTTGTGCAGAAGCCACTTTTATCCAGAGCGAAGAGGAGCTGGACTATCCAGCAGCGACATTTGCCAGGATGTCAGGGTGGTTCCTGTGGATGTCCCATGTTTTGGCACGGCTCACCTTGCCGTAGCTGCTCCCAGGGAAAAAACTGCCCACCAGACCACAGGCAGACAGGTCTGGGGTCACCCAGCAGGAGCAAGCACAGAACTCTGCATCGTGTGTCCAGCTCCAGCCAGTGGCTTCAGGGACTGTGCTGACAGGACTGGTACACTCCTTGTACCATGGGGCTTAGGCTTTTTCCTCATACACCTAACACATCATTCACATGGGCACTTCTCCAGGTTGAGAGGCACAGGGCGGGTGAGGAGATGCAAAAACACTCCCCGCATGTGCAGGCAGTAACCCCAGGCTGCCCTACACAAGCTCCAACAGGGCCCTGATTTCTTCACAACCAAGGAAAAGCTGGAAATTCAAAACTGACAGAAGTATTTTCACATAAGCATCAAGTCTAAAGGTCAGGAACTCAGTACATAACTAATTTAATTTCATGTAGTTTATCCCAGCACAAATAGTGATGGCAAGATTAAAGGTGATGACAAACCTGTGCTTTGGAGCTCAAGCCCATTTCTCACCAGAGCCCATGAAGAAACAGTTGTAGGGACTTCAGTCTGTGTTTTCCTGCTCCAGATCTCCATCACCTCCCCCTGGAACATCCATCCACCTCCCATGCAGAAAACAACCAGTATAACCCTTGCAGTCAATTCATTTAGTGCCTCATCCAGCTTTATTAACAGCACCCAGGACCCAGGCACCGCTGCAGGTCACCCAGGAGGCTGCTGGAGTCGAGCCCTTTGTGTCCCACCTTGAGGGCTCCCACTCCGAGGGTCGCTCAGCTCCAGAAGATCCCGTTGGCAGCGGAGGCTCCCACGAGCAAGTGACGTCAGGAACACGGGCCAAATTCCAACCTCAGCCCTTCTGTCCCAAACCACCAGAGGGCAGCTGGAAATGCACCACAGACTTGCACAGGCACGGTGAATATTCCATTGCTGAGCATTCCCCTTGAGCAGCTCCTGCCCCTCAGGAACTGCAGAGGCACCCCAGCAAACATTCTCTGCCCTCCAGGTGAGGGGAGCTGCCTGTTCCAGGGAAGCTGCCTTCAGGGAAGCCCTCTTGCTGCTGCCAAGCAGTGCCTGACAGCACACACTGCACAGGGTTATGCCCATCTGGTCCTCAGCTCTCAGCCAAAAACCTCCTCGTGGTAAGGAAAAGTTTAGCAATTTCAGGGACCACTAGATTAGAGGGTGATCAAACAAAGACACCCCAGCCCCTTGGTTAAACTGAACCTCTGCCAAAGCTAAGAAGTAGGCAGAGGGCAGCAGCATCAGGCTGGGTCTTCCTTAATAAATACAGAATCTATACACAAGACAGCCCCTAAAATCAGAGGAGCCCTGATGCAGATCAGGGGTGCCCTCGCCCCTCGTCCACGCTCCTCCACCTGAGCTACAGCCAATTCCTTTTGTATCCAGGCTTTTGTCCTGGTCTAAGCCCACAATAAATGGTATTTTTATCTCACCTCACTACAGTGAGGAGTTGGTCAGTTAGCACCAGCTTCCAAGGGAAGAGGAGGGAGGAGGCCCTGGACTTGCCGGTGTGTTTACGGCAGGGCAGCAGGATCTGTACCCGAGATAACCTTCTTGTTGAGCTCCAGCCTGGGCCCGACTACCAGTTTCTTGAGCAATCCTGGACAAGTCATTTAGGTCAGGAGTTCACAGAGAGCTCCAGCCAACTCCTGGCTCACAGTTTCTTTTTTCCCAGACTTGGTTTCAGGAACTGATTCAACCCTTGAAAGGGACAGATCACCACTGGGACCAAGGTGACAAAACCAGCAGAAATGCACTGCCAGAAGGAGGGGTCTGCTTCTTTCACCAGCTAGAACTAGTTTATTCATAGTTTAATCACCTCAGGATTATTTTTAATTCTTAAAGTTTTTGAAGCAGTAATTTCCTCTTCCATGCTTGATCTTCTCTGTTTGTTTTACTGCTCAGCAGCAGGAAGGTCTCTGGGCACCCAAATGGTGCCTTGCACTCCTCAGACAGGGGTTGAAGAGGAACACTGGCAAGGAATGTTTCTCAGAGGAAGCAGAGTGTGGGCAGCCAGGGAAAGCAAAGCAACACCTCCAGAGCACAGTGCCCCAGAAGCACCCCTGCACAGGGAGGGAGAGGATGGTTCACCTCAGCCAGGGCAGCAGGAGGGCTGGGTGGGGCAGTACTGACAACGCTCTTGCAAGTCCCACTCACAGTCTGGTTTTAAAAGGAGCCAGCCGCTGCCAGCTGCAAATCAAGACCGAGGCCAAGTACCAGCAGACACTTCTGCCTCTCTGGAACACACCAAAATCATCGGTCTGTTTTTAGCTGTGTGCAGCAGCAAGTGGCAGGAGCAGGTCTGCCAAGCAAAACCACCCCAACACTGAAATTTTGGGACCCGTCAAACTCCCTCCAGCTGGGGGGAGGTCCATCCCAGTGACCCAAACTCCATTCACTGCTGGAGGGCAATACCCATTTGATTTTGCCCCATACAAATCCCACCAGCACACTCCAAAACCACTCTGGGATGCGAAATGGAGCATGTAAAGGAGAGACAACTTGGGAGATTCAGACACTGATCTGACGTAACACTAAAGGAGCTGCACCCTGTCAGATCCCCCTTCTGGGAGCCCCTCAGGACTGAAGGGCAGACACATGTAACCCAGGCAGTGAAGCACAAAGGGGACTATCCCAGGTGGGACTGTTTGGAAAGCCCTCCAGGCACCTGGTGATGTACAACAGTTTGGGCAATGCCATGGAACCGGCTGCTCAGGAGCCTGGGTGACTCAGTTGCACAGTTGCTCCCAAAAGCTCTTCTCTCAGAGATCTTATCAGATGTGCCCATCATACCCTCCCCGTATTTCAATTAGGGCCACACCTCACTAAGTATAATGCCCAGCACTGACAGCAAGAACCAGCAAATTACTGGGAAGGAGAGGGAGGAGAGGAGTGAAGGACACAGCTGAGCAAAGGAGCTGCCTCCTGGGAAAGCCACAGAGCTCAGCCTGTCTCACTGATCTCCCAAACACTTCAGAAAAGATGACCATCACTGCATCTGCTTTCAACAGCACCATTTCTTCCAAGGCATAACATAGTTTCCCATTGTCCCACAGGGAAACGGGCAAGGGAGAGCAAGAAAAAGCTCATGGCTCCAACATGCTCCTGATGGCACAGCACAGGGGAGCTTGGAGAGAAAAAACTGCCACCAGTTTAGCACAATCTCAGCACCAGTCTGAGTTACAGCAGCCATGCAGAGCCCATGCCTGCACCGGAAGCTACTGAAACAGCGGGATTAGCTGAATCAGCTGATACACAGTGGGAAACTTCCACATATTAACTAATTCAGCAAGGGAGGGACTGAGTAAAAGTCGTGCTTAAAGTTATCTCCTGACCCAGGAAAGCAACTGCTTCCCTGGAGCACTCTTCCCAGCATTAATCAACTTTGGAGTCCAGCCTCATGGTTTAGATTTCAGATGCAAGTGTGTCCCCTACAAGAGCAGGACTTTTCTCCACATTAACTACTTCCCTATTTAGCTGACAGTCCCCAATTTCTATATTTCAACTCCACTGACAACAGCACACTGGATTAGCTCTTAGAAGGTGCAGAAGCCTATCCATCCCACCTTTCCCTGGACACCATCTCCATCCCATCCCACCTTTCCCTTGGGATCATCCTCTCCCCATCCCACCTTTCCCAAGGGATTCACTGCCTATCTGTCCCACCTTTCCCTGGACACCATCTCCATCCTATCCCATCTTTCCCAAGGGACTCACTGCCTATCCATCCCACCTTTCCCAAGAGACCAGTCTGTCCCACGACCCCTTTCCCAAGGGACCATTCCCATCCCACCTTTCCCAGGGTCTCCTGTCGATCCTCTTGTCCTCCAGTTGCCTCTGGAGCTTCCCCTGCTCCCTCTGGAGCTGCTCCTCCACCTCCTTCTCCCTGGGGACCATCTCCATCTCACCTTTCCCTTGGGATCATCCTCTCCCCATCCCACCTTTCCCACAGTCTCCTGTCGATCCTCTTGTCATCCTCCAGCTGTCACCAACAAGTCCCAGCAGAACCAGGAGCCCCACAGCTCCAGCCAAGCCTCCCCCCAGAAAACAGCAACTGAAAACTGAACTGCAAAGTTAAACAGCAGCACTAATCACCACCACGCATTTTACACTAAACTTTGGGATTACAGCACCCTCAAACCAGCTTCTTAAAATAAAAGTGACCTTTAATGAGGCTCTTTGGAATGTCTTTTAATAACTAAGACAAGTTATTTATCAACAGCGTAAGACTTTGCTGTTCCTTTGGAGCGTTAACAAAAGGGTATAATAAAGCCTTTTAGGTTTTGGGGTAGGTATGATGTCATTTGTTTCTTCAGGGTTTTTGCTATCTGCCCATGAGCACGGAACAACAGCGAACTTCTTGACAGACGAGATTCAGGAGCCCAATAAGGCCCAAAAGCCAACTTTTACTATTTTGGGAGTATGCACACCGAGTATTCCTTTCATTAAGAGCTACCCAGCCCTGTCTTCAGAACTGGATCTGACAGCAAAGATGTTACATCAAAGATTAGAGCAATCTTGACAGGACTGAGGCCAGAAGCAGGATTAAACATTAAGGAAAGACCCAAGCTAGCTCACAGGGAGGAGAGTGGGGCTCACAAGGGATAAAAGCCATTATTTACAAGTCCTTCACACTCAGAAGAGAAAGGTAAAGGAAATAACTACCCTCAGGCAGGCTTGTGAAGATACTTTATGTTTAATACATCTGAAAAGAATGCATATACAAAGAACTTAGACATGAAAAAGCATTGGTTCAACACTAATGAGTCTACAAGAAATTGGAATTTTGGAAGATGGAGAAGATTCACTAAGTCCTAAAAAACTTTGAATTTTGCAGGCCAAAACGTATATTTGGTAAAATCCTTACGACACTGCAGTCGGTCTATGTACAGACCCTGCACATGATCCTCAGGGGCTGGAGTCCATCCTACAGGTTCAGGTTGCAGAAAAAGGGGTTCCATTAACTGGTCCCGGTATGGTGCCACACTAAACACCAGAAGCCCCTCCCTGCAGTTCCTTCCGACTGACACAGGTCTGTCTTTCCACCCTTCCCTGAAGGATGCCAAGCCATCCAGCAAGAGATGCACCATCAGAGCCAGCTCCAAAACCCACGGCTGCACACCCTGGGTCCCCCTCAGGGTGTCCAAGCAGCAGTGTACGTGCAGATCATGGCAAGCATTTCTCTAACCATTAAGGACTGGCAGAAGATGGATTTGTTAAAAGCCAACTGGTCCAGCTAGGCATGCTTCCAAAGGTGCAGTTACTTCTTCATCACGAGCCAAAAGCCTATGATGGCGAAGATTAAGCGAGACACTGGCAAGTTAGTTTCAAGTCTGATGGTGCATCCAGAGAAAACGAATCTCCTATTCCTAAGGCTTCATAATTTAGAGGATGGGGTAGAAATTTATGACCTGCACAGTAAAAAGCCAGCGGAAAAAGATACAAGGCAACTTCAGAGGAGATGCATTTTCTGCACTCCTTCTTAGAGAAGCACCAGCTTGGGACATTTTGCTTTCCTGACTAAAGTCTGCTCACACCCAGGCTGCTGACTGGCTGCGAAACAGCCCTAGAAGGTATTGAAACCAGAACTAAGTCTTGCCAGACTGGCTTAAGGGGCAAGGCTTCAGTAAAACAGCCTAAAATTAGTCTGTTACAGAAAAAGTCATTGAGCATGCCTTGATGTTAAACCAAAAAAAAAAAAAAAATTAGAAAAAATAAACAAAATAAAAAACTAGTACTGATCAGTGTTTTCTGATAATACATAGTTACTCAAAATTAACTAGTTTAACTGAATTGAGAGGGCACTGGGGGATAAACACTAACATTCTCATCTCACACAGGGATCGTGTGGGGGAGATGGGAGTGCAGGGCATTTGTCATTATTGCAAAAACAAATTTTAGAATTTGTATCTTTAGTTTGATTTTAACATTGCTTTTAATGTGACATCAAACACCAGCTTTGCAGAAGGGGCAGCGGAGGGACGTTCATAGCAGCACACACCTGCGAGTCTTCTTCGGCTCCGGGGGCTCCAGGGCGGCCAATATCGCTTCGTCAAATACATTCTTTAGGCCTTTCTGAAAAGGGGCAGAGAGAGAGAGAGAGAGAGAGAAAAGGGGCAGTCTCATTTTTGAGTTTTCACACAAACAAAAACCCCAGAAAGCCAAGTGGCAGCCACCCTCCCACCTACAGAGAGATGGAGGTTTGCCATCCACAGCTCTCAGCGCCTGCCTGCCCAGCGAGGCTCCGTCCGAGCTGCGTTTGCAGCCCCCCCGAGCACAGCACCTCATTTTGGGAACACAAATCCGCTGAGAGCAGACCGGTTGTACTTCACACCAAGCAAAAAACACAGGCATCAAAGTCATTTCCTTAAGGCAATTTTTATGATTAACTGGCTACTCACACATTTCACATGCTAATGACAAAGCAGAAAGTGCTGCATTCAGATGGAAGAGCTCTACCTGGAGCACGCTTGGCACAGCAGACACCCGACCCGTGTGTCAGGGGAGGAGACACAAGGCAAGCATGCAATGATAACCTGCTCTCGCTGGGCATCCAGCCCTAAACACCCCAGGGTTAGAAGCAGCCAGGCAGAGCCCAGAAGCTGCCATGGCAGCAGAGAAGTCGAGCTGGGAGGAGTACACAGAGGTACCATACACTGCGTTAAGGATTAAACTGGAGCCAGGAGATGCAATTCGAATAAAGCTTCATCAGTCATTTATACAAACAACTGCAATTTTTAATTTCAAAATTTAAAGACAAGCTACAATTGATGATTTCTCCTTAAAACAATAAAAATCAGAAGCACGATAGTAAGCAGCAGCTTTACATCTTACAGTAACAGGCTTTAAGGATCTATTATTGAAATGAAGAGCTCTACCATGTTAGTGAAAGCAAGAATTTTAACAGTTCATAAAGCAGTTGCAAGTACATTGATATTTCCTTCCCCCCAAGGACTGACAAATACTCCACTATAGCACAGACAGCCAAAGCAACAGCAACAGAAAAACATCTCACTGCACACAGGAGAACCAGAAAACCCTTCACGTTACAGCGTCACTTGCAGATCACCGGTTCAGGTACTTTTGTCATGCAAATACAGTTTACAAGTTCACAAGTAGAAATTGAAAACACACGCATTGTTTCTTCCGGTTGGATTCAGGAAGATTAAACAGCATCTCTTATTCTTTTGATCTTTCTTTAAATAACAATGTAACCAAATCCTTTCCCCCAACAGCCTGAATTATAAAGCTAGTCACATCTGGCAACCCAAGCAGCAGGGAGTTAAGCGAGTCCAGTTCGTGTTCCACAGTCACAACGTTTTACTAAAGATCTCAAGTACTGTTTTTCAGTCCAAGGGCTAATACAGAGGTTGCTCTAAGATGGTAAGCAGGCACAACAGCTTTCAATCAAGGTGGTTTGATTCATTTTTAACCACGTTTCTATAGTAGTGGGACAGAGGAAGCAGCAGCAAGAGGGGAAGAAGAAAGTTTAGAATATACAGCACTTCCTTTTGGGCTGAGTTTCCGGAGGCTCGAGGGCAGCTAGGATAGCCTCATCAAACACATTCTTCAGACCTCTCTACAAGACAGAGGGGAGGAGAAAAAACAGCAGCCAGGTTAGAGGATTAGAGAAAAACAAGCAGATACAAAGAGCATTCAGGATAGAGCAGGCTGAATTCACAGAGGCAGTAAACAGATTTACTTTGTAAAAAAAACAAAGTAGATCCCAGGAGGAAATCTCATTTAGATGACCCATAAGTCAATGACAGAGACAGGCAGAACATCTGACAGACAAGGTTGGACAAAACACTCAGAAGGGCAGAGGCACAAACAAAGCAATAACATGGGGGTGGGAGCCACACAACGGGTGGTAGTTTCCACTCCACTGCTGGACATACACTGAGGGAGTTGGAGTAAATGCAGTGGAGAGCAGCTTGCCCCACCACAGGGACCCAAAAGGTCAGCTAAACCTTTTGTAGTCACCCGCTGTGGGTAAGTGAGCACCTCGGATGCACGGACTACTGCTCCCAACTCCCCCAGTGGCAGCTGGTCCAGAGGAAAGGCTCCAAACAACTCCTGCTTTGTGAATTCAGCCCCTGAATAACTGAAGGTCTCGAGATGGCTGGGAACACACAACCTGGGATGGAAGCAGGACCTCCCTGGTCAGCCATCGTCACTGGCAGTTAGTAACTCTCAGTCTTTAGAAGTGATGCATTACCTTACCAGTGCTACTCTGACACCAGGAGCCAGCAGGGAAATGACGCATTTCAGTTATTCAGTTTAGTTTCCAAAGCAAGTAGAACCACGGGAAGACAGAAACAGCGTTAGGACCGGAACAAAAGTGGGGTCCACCACCAGACAAGCAGTGACAGAGCTGCAGGACTCTGCAGGGGTTACACCGGAGCACGGAGCATGCGCTGCGTTTGCTGTAAGCACAACAGGAACTCTGCAGGGTGTTACCGCTCCCACACAGCTCTGCCAAGTTACACACCACACCAGAGGTAAAACCTGGCTCAGTTTAGGCTAACTGGACTCGCCTAAATCTACTGTCGTGAGTGCAACCTTCATAAATTCAGGAGAACTGCCTTATGACAGCTAAAGGCAAACAGAAAAGCTCCAATTAAATCCTGTAAACAACTGCAGTCTGTGCAAAACTTAGACTTTTTTTTAAAGATCATTCAGATGTAACTGGTTTCTCCCTCGCAGGTTATACTGGATATATCCCTTGTAGAAAGTCTTTAGTCTTGTTTTACTGAAGCACATATATGGGAGAGCTCTAAGGCAGTTCCATCTGGAAGCATTTAAGGCCATCACATTACATACAAGATTATACTTGTATGTATAATCTTGTTTAAGGAAACTACAGTGTACATCCTGTACGTCCTCCCCAGCAACTTTTTCTTTTTTTTAAATGAGTTGCAACCCAGGTTGACAAAAGAGCTAAAGACTTCAGACAAATAATGCCTCTGAAGTCTGTGTACTAACTAGATTTCCTTTCTCTGTGAGAATAAGGCTGTAGCATTAACTCAATACTCTACTGTTCGACAGATTAAGAACCCAGGCAAGGCAAGAATCAAGAAAACAACCTTCCTTAATTCTCCTACTCAGGGATTTCTGTTTTCCTACTGCACAGGATCCCAGAATTCGGGACCTGTTTCGAAGGACCTAGCAAAAAAACTGAAGAGGAGTAAAAAGAAATAGGGACAAAACTGTTGTGAAAATAGGACCAGAGTTAAAAGCCTGGATGACCAAGAGCAACAACATGAAGGGAACTGTGTTCAATATCACAGGCACACAGACCCATACACCTGTGAAAGTCATGGCTCCTGTGCTGCACTGGGAACAAGCCAAGATCAGGCTTCCTTTACTCCCTCCATTCATGGACAGCTTAAGGCACTTTATAAAGTTGTGTCAAAGCTGTCAACCCAGCACCCAGGGGGAAAGAGGAACTGAATTCAGCATTCTCCCTGGTGTTAGGTACTAGCATTGGGTTTTAGAAAGTCCACTCAGGCATTTAACTCTTCAAAATAACAGAAGCAACCATCACTGCAGTTGCAATCTGTTTGTCAGTCACCTTTTCCTAACAGCAAAGCCTTATCCACTTGTCACAGTGGCACTGGGCACTATTTGGTAGAGAAAGGTTGGAGATGGACACTGAAAATGCCTTCATCACAAAAACAGGTTCCACAACCTGAGCAAAGGGGGATAAAACTGGCTGGCCAGTCCATCACTCATGCAAACTCAGGGAGAAGATATTCTGTCTGTACAGAAAAGACTCAGGAACTCAGCCTATCACAATTGACCTAGTACAAAAACAAACGTGCTAGCTCCATGATTCTATGATTACTTGCTACTGTGGTGTCAGTCATTTGTAAATTAGTTGGGAAGGAAAAAACCACCCTGGACTGCTGAGGTGAACCGTGCAGACAGCAGCCAAGGCAAAGAGAGACAGAATATCCAGCTGAGTCTCACTTCAGCTGAAATCAGCTACTACTGCATTGCCTTGCAGGGAGGAAAACAATCCTCCTGGCCAGGAAAGCAGCTGGCTTCTGTGTTCAGCAAGTTGCCAGTGAGATCACTGCAGGAGCTCCACACCACCTTCACAGATCAGCTACACTGCTGTTCGCCAGATACAGCTGACAGAGCCAGGGAAAAGGTGTTTTGTGAGGGGAGTCAACTACAAATAGAAGAATGCAGCAGATGCAAACCAACTAGTCCTCCAGGTGAGAAGGCTTCTGAACCCTCCTCCCAGGTCACTCCTGACTCCTAAAACCATCAGTGGGTACACAAGCACTAACGCTCTGGAAGAAATGCAGGCTGAGCTTCCAAGTGCATAAAGCATTTCTCTGCAACACAGACAGATCAGTCTATCTGGAAACAGAAAGAATGGATAAACACTGACATTTTTTATCATATCAACTCTTGCTCTGCTAATTCTAAGTGTTTCCATGCAACTTGAGCAGACTATACAAGGCAAGTTCTAAAGCTACAGTGGAAAGGGTCTCAGTGAGCAATACAGGACAATGGCCCTGGCAGGTATTTATCCAACTATCACCTTCTACAGCCTAGTTAACAGCAGCATTCAGGATGTGCCAGGCACCATCTACAACGGCATTTTGGGGCTGAACAGATCTAAGAGAATTACAGCTCAAGCACAAATAACCCTCAGCTTGCCTGTGGGCAGTAAGGAAGCACAGCCAAGACCACCTTCAGATGAGGGATTCCCAGGATGAACCACAGCATACCTTGCCACACCACCTCCAGTGCCAGCATCCGGCACAACTCCAGCACAGCTGCTTCATTTGCAGCAAACACTCAGGCAAAGCTTTGTTACAAAAAAAA
>VZRE01013956.1:322090-341016 GCA_013396775.1 Cephalopterus ornatus
AAAAAAAAGCCTCCGGATCCCAAATGGAAGAGCCAACATGCAATCTGGGCAAAAGGGGCAAGGGTAAGTAAAACTTCAGGCTTTGAGAAGTTCTGCAGAAAGGTCTTGTGCTCAAGGAAATGAATGCACGACATAACTGGAGTGAGGGGCTTGGTACTGTGCGCCCCTGGTTCCATGCACATCAAGCAGGGACAAATTCTTTACAGAGTAGCATTAGGGAAGCTGTTAAAAGAGTGGCAGTCAATTCTCCAAGTGTAGGCACACCAGATTCAGTTCTCAGTGTGTCCAAAGTCAAGGCAAAAGGCCAATGAGCCAGAAACTGGCTCCCACCCTAGTACACCTAATTGAAAGGGAAAGGATACTCAGGTTTCCTGACCCCAAATCAGCTATTTTAGTTGCCTTTAGACTCGCATTCAGAAGTTAGTTCACACATCGTGTTTATGTCTTAAGAACTATTTCATTTTTCTTTTCTGTTTCAAAAGAGCTTCCACCTGAAGGCAGGCACAGGAAACAGCTCACCACCAGCTGCACAGGAGGACAAAGCAGCTCTAGACCATGAAGGTTTTCAGTCTTACAGGTACCAGAATTAACTTTCCTGAGCAGCTTTTTTTTTTTCCTTTTGCCTGCTCTCTTCAGTAGTGAGCTGCACTCTGTGCCCTAACCCAATTATTGTCTGTAATGCACCTTCTAAGCTTTCAATAGTTATTCTTCTCCAGACAGAAGCAAACACAGCAAGCACATTCTCCTCCATCGCTCCTCTACACTAGGCCTAATCCTCACAGGCTGATTTTCTTTGTACCACTGCCAACTCCCTGTGCCTTAGAACAACAAGACAAAGAGAAAGCTAGAGTGTCAACAGCAGAAACAGAGCTTATACCCTTTCACATCCACTTGGAGCTGTTTTTCCCTGGAACTGAAAAAAAAAAGGCAAGCAAAAATGGTCCAAGACCAAGCCTCACCTGCGTAAGTGCAGAGCATTCCACGTATTTGACGGCCTTCAGGTCCCGGGCCAGCTTCTCAGCCGTCTCTGGGGTTATGGGCTTCTGCTTGTTCTTGGCAAGTTTCTCAATTGTTGAGGGATCATCTCGTAGATCAATCTGGGTCCCAACAAGCAGGAAAGGAGTCTTTGGACAGTGGTGAGTAATTTCAGGTACCCACTAAAGACAGAGAAGACACAGCATTTGTTATTAAGCACCTATGATAACACCTGACATTCCAGCAGCTTTTTCAGGCAAAGTTCAACCAACCTTTTCTTTCACATTTTCAAATGAAGAAGGAGACACCACGGAAAAACAGACCAGAAATACATCTGTCTGTGGATAGCTGAGGGGTCGTAATCTATCATAGTCTTCCTGACCTAGAGAGGAGAAAATTAACACAGCATTAGACACAGACGACAAAATACTGCCCTTTACAGTGGGTTAGAATGCACATTCCAGCATAACAACATTCCTATGACTAATCCTAACTCTTAAGCAAAGAGCCAAGCATACCCTGAACCCAAACATTTGGAGATCCTAGTTTTCAAATCCAGAATTCATTCAGTTGCTATGTAACAGTGAGCTGCTGAAAGTCACAGGCGAGGTGGGAAGTCTCCGACACATTTTTAGATCAAACACCCTCAGACTGCATAACACTTTCCTCAATTATGAAGAAAAGTTACAGAACATGGATCCAGTTATAGATGAGGTCCTCTGCACCTGGTCCATTCCATACAAGGATTACTCCATCAAATTTCATTATCCTGCAAAAAAAAACCTGCGGGGGGGGGGGGGGGGCAAAACAAACAGTTTTGTTCATAAAAATGTTATGACTTATGCTGTGCAGTGTCCCCAGGCAGCAGGCAGAGAATGCTGCTGGTACACATGACTGATCGGGCCGTATTCCATAATTCCATATTCCATAATTAGCTGTATTCCCCTAAAATCTCACCAAAGTCCCTGCACAGGCTGTGTTTTGGAGGAAGCCGTGCTCTTCCCTTGCAGTCCTCAGAGGGCAGGCAGTCCCTGCAGGGCACCATTAGCCCTGACCCACCAGCCTCACTCTGCCCGAGCTCATTCTCAAACCTCCTCCTCCTGCCCAGTTCAGCAGCAATCTGTTCTTAGAAAGCAAATCTGGCACTGAAGCTGCTGCACTTTTTGGCAACCAAATCCGAAATACTTGTTTAAAATGTCTCAGATTGCAACTGATGCTCTCTCGCTCATCATACAGGACAAACACCCCCAAGATCTTGAAGGAGCCAACACAACACCTGGGACACCTCAGTGGAGGAAAATCTACAGTTTGAAGGTGGAGGTGTAGAGCCTGTTACAGCTACTGTGCTTGGCTGGACACAGAGGAGTAAGCACTGACCAGAATCCTCGTCACAGAATGCTCTGGGATGGAAAGGACCTTGAAGCTCATCTCGTTCTAACCCCCTGCCAAGGGCAGGGACATCTTCCACTAGCCCAAGTTGCTCCAAGCTCCTGAACACTTCCAGGGATGGGGCAGCCACAGCTTCTCTGGGCAACCTGTGCCAGGGCCTCACCACCTCACAAGGAAGAATTTCTTCCTAGCATCTACTCTAAATCTCAAATATCTTGTTGCAATTAACAGGCTACTCCCAAAAGCTTTGTCTTCCAAGTACAAGCTCAAAAGACTTGGTTTTTTGATAACTAGCAATGGGGGTTTTTATCTGCTGCTAAATTCTGTCACTTGTGCTATTTAGCAAAATGCAAGCAGCCATTAAGAACAAATGCTTCCCCCTCAGCAGTCCAGCTCTGAAAGGAATGCCTTTACATTCACAAGGGCAGAGAGTTGCCTACATGCACTAAAGTCACTTGGTAACTTGTCAGAATTACTAGCTGGGTCACTACTCACGTTGATAGTATGTGAATGTGCGTATCTACACGTACACACCACTTCTCAAAGGTCTGAACCCTCAGCATGAAAACAGGCAGGGAAGGACCCAACACAGGGACCATGCAATGCTACAGCTGAGACCCACCAGTACAGGCCCCTACGGCTGTGTCAGAACAGGGGCTGCGTCAGGAAGGAACCTCTCTTCTCCACCTAACTCTTTATCCATGAACTAGGGGAGCATGCAATAACAGGGACACAGGTCACATTTTGGGAGGAGAACACAAAGAGCTAAGTGAAGCACTGCCAGGTGACCAGACATTCAGAGACACAGCAGGAGCCAAGGGCTCAGGTGGAAGACCCCAGGGCTTTTGCACACAGGATGTAAGGGATATAAAAGCCCAGGGTTTGCTTTGTTCAGGGTCCCTTCTCAGAGGCACTAGCTTGAGCTGTTACTTTGGTTTTGCACCAGGATTAAATTATTTTAAAGATTTGGACATCTGAGACATCTAGGGGAAACCTGAGGCCGAGCCAGTAAGGAAACCCTGTCTGACTGTGTGAGTGTGGGGTGTGCAGGGAGTTCAAGCGAGGCCCCATCAGGTCACTGGAGCTGCTGCTGCAAAGGGACTTCCCCTGCCAAGTGCCAGCTCAGGTGGTGCAGTGTGACTGCCACGGCAGCTCCTGGATGGTGGGACAGGAAAAGTTTCCTTAGCAGCTCTACAGGGTTTAACTGGAAACCTAAGATTGTTTCACTAATCAAAATAACACACTAATGATGCACTTGAGAACACAGCTGGAAACAGATTAAATTCTATCACGACAACTTCAGGTGATAGTTTATGAACTAAGGTCCCTAAAAGGACTCTTTTGAAGAAGAGTTTGCAACACCAGTTGCTGCCACACCACTTTGGTATTATTATGTGGTGGGGACTGGACACCCAGCAGCTGAACTAGTTTCTACCCTTCCTTGCTAACTTTTCACACACTCAAAGCAGTATGTAGTTGTTTAATCACTGCATGTTTCTCCAGCCAGAAACTGAAACACAGCTTGAACAAGAGGCCAGCAGATTTTTAATTTTAAAAAGCACACAGTGAGAGGGCTTAGGAAATCCACATCCTGATTTCATCCATGTTAAGGATGCAGAGACATAAGCACATTTAAGACATTCTAATGTTAGTAATTCTGTCTTGACATTTGGTCAAAAAATTGGCTACTTACAAAACAAAACCCACATACAATCCACATTTTTTATTCAACACAAATTTCTCCTTTAATTTCATTTAAAAACACGGGAACTTTTATCTTTCAGGTATCACCTGGATAAGAGGTAAAAGTCTGAAAGTTGTCATCTGGTGTCACAAAATAAAACAGCTCTAAAAGAAGTGGACATTTTTCTTGTTTTGCTTTAGGTTTTTTGTTTTTGGGTTTTGGGTTCTTTTTTAATAAACTCAATTTAGCAACTCTCACAAGGTCAGGAATAGAGAATCAAGAGAGATTTTTCCCCTTCCCCAACCTCAACAAAAAAAATCCCAACTGCATGTCTTCATGTTCCACATCACCTCAGGTAAATCTTGGGCAGGAACAACGACACAAGCACTTGGTTTCTCACCTGCAGTATCAAAGAGGCCCAGGGTGTAAGGCTCTCCTCCAATCATCACTGTTACAGCATAGTTATCAAAAACCTGGCAAGAAAAGAAATACACATTGAAAGAGGATGTGAATAAGCCACCTCTCAAACTATCAGCCCACTCACCTTGTCAGAGCACAAGAAACACCTGCACGGGACAAGAGAACCATCAGGCTTACAGTGCTGTGAGCTCTAAGGCCAGTAACCAGAACAATTCCATGTGGAATAGGGATACTCCAGCTGCATCCATGAGGTATTAAAGCAAAGGCACACGAGGTACACATGGTAAAAACCACTTCACAAAACACCTACAGCAGTGCTTACCTGTTACTGCAAAGACGTCTCCCACACTGCCACAGAAGTCCCCACCTTCACCCTTGGTGTGACACAGTAATCAGGTCCCCACAAGAACAGAACAGGGGATGTCAGCCCTGCCCTTCAAGGGTGACAGCTGCATCTCACAGCACCCAAATCCTCTGCAGTCATCTCTCTGAACATACTAAAGTCCGTCTTTTCAACAGGGATTTATCCTCAATCTCTGAAGGAAGCAATATCTGGTCAAAAATCAGCCTGTGTCAAATTCCCTCCCAATCCGAATGGAAAGTCTGGCTCCAGAGACAAAGTCCCACTGTCTTTGCACAGCATCTGGCACAACAGCGCTGTCCTCCAGGGCAGACCCGCTGCACAGATCAAAGCCAGCACCACCCAGTAACTTGTTTACAGCACAACTGAGCACCAGGGCCTACCCAAACATTCACTCCTCCAACACCCACCCACTCAGCAGTGCACTGTCTGAGGTCAGCATCCTTCATTCCAAAAAGCACGTTATCTTCAGAACCACAACAGACAGTACTGCAGAAACCACCTTTGGCAAAAGATCTTTCCCACTGCAGAAGAACCAAACCCCACCGCCTGCCCCTGCACATCTCTGCACAGGGACTCCTCCAAACGAGGATAGGGAAGTTCTGCCTCCACACAGAACTGCAGCCTGAGCAGCTCCCACAGCTGAAATGAACGCCAGCATGAGAGAGGCCAGCAGCCACCTCAAAAGCTTTTCATGGAAGTGAGAAGAGAGGGACGTGGAAAAGAAGCAGTCACATGCATCTATTAACAGGGCTATAGCACGAGTTTAGGTCCTTGAAAAAAAACACCAAAAACTGAGGTAAGAGCAGTGAGACAACACTTCAAAGCTCAAGTTCCCAGAGTTCAGATGTCTCCTTCCCACCTGACTGCCCTGGGTAAAGCAAGACCTGACACTACCCTAATTCTTCCAACTTTCCACAAATCACAGTGACTGAGAAAACAACCATGGCCACTACATATCCACAGGATGTCAGCCAGAAGCAGAAATCCACCTCTCACACTACTTTGGCTTAGCATTCAAGACTTTAAAGCACTGCAAGAGACTTCACCGCTCATCCCCATTACCACAGCCCAACTCTTCACACGCTGCACTGGCTCTGCCTTACTGAGCAGCTAAGAAAGAGTCCAGCTCCAAGCAACACTTTCAGGCTTTCCCACTGGGAAATATCTGCCATGAAGAGAAAGGGCTGGAAAGCACAGAGCCAAGTGAACAGAACCAATCTACTGGTCTAAACTGGTGCGTTCTCCATTCGTGCTTTGGCCACACTGCTGCAAAAGCACAGCAGTTATCTATTTCTCTGTCCATTTACCACTAGAAGCATTAGCTGGAATATCAGAGGTTACATATCAGTTTCCAGTGTCTGAAATACACCTCCAGGCCAGTCACAGAATTAGGAATAGGCCTTTGCTACCTCCAGAACAGCGAGTTCCTCAAGCCATGAAGTTCAGAGGTAAATAATATTCCAGAAAAACGGGGCAGATTTAAAAGGCACTATAAAGAATCCTTAGGACACCCTGAACACACCTTACCAGCAACTCGCCTTTGAGTAGGTTTTTTCCTATTCCTTGTTGGCAGAGATTTACAGCCAGTACTAACCACGTGCAGGGCAGCACACAAACTCACAAGCATTCAAAACACACATTAAGATTATAACATTTTTTTCAACATAATAAAGGGTCATTTCCCTTAAGGGATAAGTATAGAAACACTCATTGCTGAACTCACTAACCGCTTTGCGTTTTGTCTTGACCATAAAGAATAGCTTAAATAGGACAAGCAGCCTCCCACAGGTTCAGCACAGGATGTGGCTGCCCTAGAAGCATCACAGCAGGATACTTGACGTCGCTCAGAAACGTGAGAATGGCAAAAAATACGATTTCAAACGCCACTTCTTCACCAGTCCATAACAGAGCCCACGAGAGAGACTGATCTCTGCACTCACAGCACAACCAGCAGGTTCCCAACAGTGGCCACTGCATCCAGCCTGGATACTCTGAGGTTTGGGAGTCCTTTCTTCTTTAGCTCCTGAACTACAGCTAAAGACAAACATTTTTGTTCTGTGGAAGCCTGTCCTACACAGGACAAAACCTCGTATTTGGCAAGCTGAAAAACTCTGGATAGTGTACAAAGCCAATACCTCAAAAAGAGGCGATGACGTTCCCTTCAACCTCTTTTCCGAAAAGAGAGGACAGTTTTGTCAAGAACTATTCCAGAAGAGCTTTCAGACGGTTACCTGGCATCTCAAAGGAGATATCTGGTCTTTCAGATGAGTTATCTGGTCTTCTGAGTTGCTTTATGTTGTAGTTTTAGTTAAATGAGAAGGATTTTTAGTGATGAATTTTTCACACCACCATGTGGTTTGGACTTTTCAGGCCCATAATAAGAGAAAATTAGTAAAATAGCATCCAGCTGTCCAAGTTTCCTGCAGCATCCTCACTAAAACCTGACCCAGCTCAGTCACAGTACACTGATCTTGCATATGCAAGAATAAGGAGAAAAGCACTTTTCTAACAGAGAGACTGTGCATATGCCTCACAGGCAGCCAAACTCCTCCCAACTTGATCTTTAGATAAGTCAAGGGATTCAGCATTTGAGAAAACTGAGCCTGTGAAACTCAAAAGGGTACTTAAAAATAGTCAAGGACTACACACAAAGCTTGCAAAGTTTGGAAGTACAGATGGATGTGACTGCACAGTCTAAATGCAAACACATTCCTCACGCTTAGCTGAGGAACTCCATAGTTCACTACACTTCTGGATCTTTGCAAAGCCTCAGAAAATGTTAACTGTAGTCACTGGTTATTTTAGCAATGTGAAACTCCTTTCCCTAAAAACAAAGATGCAGCAGGAGCTGAGAGGACGAGCTGGAGACCGGGCAAACAACCGGGCACTGCTAAACTCACCCCCAGAATCAACCCCCAAAGAGAAGGCAGATTCTGCAGAGCAGCCAAGCAGCAAGAACTGAGCAGGCACAGGAGAGGTGCCCCAGCACTGCCAGGGGCTATGAAGGCAGCAGCAGGGCATCAGGCTGACTGCCACTTCTCCCTGCTGTATCAGGCAGTCTCCAAGAGGCTGTAAGAACAGGGCATGCACACCATAAAGGTCAGTTTGGAAGAGAATTCCTGCTGCCCTGCCCCACCACGACCAAAGAACAACCAGAGCTGTTCTCACACTTACCGTTGGTACATATTCCGATGGGAATTTATTTGTTGTATAAGAAATTAAGAGACAGGTTTTACCAACAGCACCATCACCCACGACTACACACTTGATCGTCTGCATAGCTGAAATCTACTAGAATATCAACTCCAAAGAGAACCTGGAAGAAAAAAAAAAAAGAGATACATATATTTAGATGTTTCCCATACTCATTAGAGAGCCGTCATCACAGCTCATCTGGGATATGAAAACAAGACATTTTTAAGGGACTTTTTAGATCCTTTCCCTCCATCACACACACAACAGGAAGCTGCTCATGTTCATAAATGAAAAAAATGTTGCCTAGTTACCTAGAGATGGGCAAAACCGGTCTTTAGGCTTTTCCAGATTCTGTTTTTAATGCATGGCAGCATCCAGCCTCAGATGCTCTGAAAGCTGGAAGTGCAAACTCTGCTCAGGAACACACCTGCCTCCCAGAGAGCTCCCTCTGGAGAGCAGCTCAGCAGGAAGCACAGCAACATGTGCTTCCAAACTAAAAATAAACAAGTACAGACAGAAATAAACATGATTAATTTCTCCTTCCCTCACTTTTTTTAAGGCCTAAGCACAGTTTCACAAGCTTCTGGTTAAAGTTGCTACTTAACACACCCCTTTATCCCCACTTTGAAGTGCTAACAGCAATGAGAGCTCAGCAGGGCATCCAGATCCCAAGCGAATTACTCTCTAGACATCACAAAATCCTGATGCACCCAGCTGCTCCAGCGCTGTCCCAGCAGAGACTTTAGCACATGAACTAAATCGATATGTGCCATCAATATCTCCTCCTGACATTAGCTGGCTCCCTCCAGCATCAACACAGCTGCCCTAATTAATAGATTACTTTAATTAGAAGAAGACCAGGCTTCTGGCCATTTCTTCACATACAGGTGTGAAATCTTGACCCCAACAAATTGCTGGCAAAGCTTCCACTGACTTTCAGCATTTACATATTATCAGAAGTACTTTTATTTACAGCAACAGAGGCTTGCTGCAAAGTCTCTGTAAAATCCTGATGGGGGCCAAGGGGGTTTTAAAGCAGCATATTGACCATCCTCTGAGGGTGCTGCCGTGGCTCTCAGGTCTGGGTAACCACACTAAAAAACCCAAATCAATCCCTCCTGAACTATGCATTTGGGCACTTCCTAGTGAATTCACTCCCTACAGCGGTCTGCAAGAAGTACAAATCGATTCCAGGTTTTTGAGGCTCTGGTCACAGCCAGCAACATCACAGAATGACAGAATGCTCTGAGTTGGAATCCCACATGGATCGTCAAGTCCAACTTTGAAGTGAACAGCCCCACCAGGGATCAAACCTATGACCTTGGCATTATTAGCACCACGCTCTAATCAACGGAGCTAATCTCAAGGTGTTAACGTGACTTGATACTACCCATGACATTGTCATGCCTGCAAAGGAAAGGAAATTGCTATGGACCCCAAACAAACATACCACCCCCAGCTCTTCTTCAGATGCTGCAGGGATGCTCAAAGACTTCAACAAAGCCACCTCCCTTAAATAAAAATCCCCAAAAGTTCCTAAGAACGGTACTTGGAGGGGAATACTTGTCACCACCATTGCCACGAGCAGTTTTAGGAAATGGCAGCAAAGGCTCTTTCTCAGAGCAGGCCACCAACCAGCACCTGGTACATCGGGCACTCACACTGCCACCCTCATCTATGTATCTTCTTTCAGCAAGCACAGACACGACCACTGATTTGTGTAAGCATCAGGCATTGCCACCAGTCCTCTGCTTAGTGCCCTATTTCAGTATCAAAATAATAGGATCTGTTGATTCATGCAGATCTCAGTTTCACAGCAGGCATTCAGCAGGATGAACAGCACAGAAGTACCAACAGGCCCTTCATTAATACAAGGAAAAGCTCTGAGACATGGCTCTGAAGCAAACACACAGTTACTCAGATGGACAAAGCAAACATTTCCATTTCAAAAGGCACTTTCTGTGTTCAGAGCAGCTCAACTGTTTACATACAAGTAATATGAAGTCAGGTAACAGCACTGAACATCCACCCCCCTTCAGAGAAGCTCCCTTTCTACCCTGCCCTCCCCTGGGCAGCCCACAACTCCTCCCTCCTGTAATTTTTCCTTGCTGCTTTACATCCCTCTTCTTTCTACCCTCTTTCCCAACTATTTGCATTTCCTTGTTTACCTGTAATTTGCAGGTTACACATCTGCTTCAGACCACCTGCCCAGAGCCCATAAAGCCCACCAGAGGAAAAACCCTGGTTCTGAAGCACTCCCTGTGCTCACTGCAGCACACCAACCCATGATTCTCCACGAATCCAAATTTTGTATATGCACTCGTACCAGAAAAGGTCACACAGGCCTTTGTGAAAAGCGTGTGTTTATGTGCTCTTTAAAGCTCATTGCTCCAGAGAACACCAAGCAAGCAACAGAATGAAGCCACAGTATCAGAAAGCATCAGAAGCCTGCACTTCTTCCCTGTCCTTGGACACAGCCAAGCTCTGGGAGAGAAGCTGCTGTTCTCTGGGAAGGGAGAGATAGAGACTGGGGCTAAGACACAGCAGTGGCTGCACACACACCTTGCACACAGCTCACATTATCCCTGCCACAGCTCCGAGCCCGGCACTGAGCTCCTGAAGCGAAGCACTGGCGTGGTGCACATCAACAACTCAAACACACACACACACTCCCTTCACCCTGGTTTTTAATGGCTGTGTAGCTTTATCTTTAAATATTGAAAAATGATGGCATAAATTTTAAACAGATTGAGAGTTTTGAGCATAGGTCTCCAAAGTCTTAGCAGTGGAAAAGTGGAGTTGTTGAATAAATTATTTTCCCTGGATTAGCAGGCTTTCTAGATTAGCTGGATGAACTACTTGGTGTTTTGCACTTCTAAGTAGAAGTCCATAGATCACAGCTGAAAATAAGCTCGTTTCTAGGGAGCTTAGGTGCACCTGGGACTTACTCTTCCGTCAGAATAGTTTTAAAGATACATACATTATTGACTTGTGGTTTAAAACTAATTTAATCCAAAATGAGATTAAGCAGAGAATAACATCCCTGGAGTGCAACGCCAAGGGAGGTAGAAACAAAGAGGTTATAGAGGCTCTGGGTTTGTTCTCCCCCTGAAGTCACCTAATAAAAGGAAGCCTGCACATACAACACCCAGCAGGACTAGAGAACACTTTAAATAGCTTTAAATATCTGAGGGAATTGAAACAGACTTGAAAATGCTGAAGTCCCAGTCTGAAGGCAGCGACTGGATTTGGAGCCATGTAATTGTGACCATCTGGCCAAGCCCACAGAGGAGAGCTGGTAAAGACTGGAAATGTAATGCAGGTCAATATGACTTAGTTCTATTCAACAAGTTCTAAAGACTTCTTTTAAAAAAGTAAATAAAAATTGCAAAAAAAGAAATGGAGCACTGAATTGATTTAGCTTCTCAAACCTCTCTGTATTGTAGCCAAAACCTTCAGTGCTTCAGCAAAATACAGTAAAAACTAATGATGCTTCTAGTATCTGTTGGATTTTAAACTGTTCAGTAATAAGGATTTCACAGAACTCAACAATGTCATAGAGAACTGGGACCTGGCATGCTGGAAACTATGGATTATACAGCCACGTAAACTTTGCCAAATTCACAGGCCAATTTAAAGAATTTTGCTTTCAAACTCAGTTACACTTTTATGGAAGACGGCTGACCTGCATTTAGGATTAATCCCAAAAAGTGTTAACAGAGATACGAGTGTTGCAACCAACAGGGAACTGAAGTCTCCTGCAGGGTGTTGTGGAGGTCAGTAATCCTTCCTGGTGCAAAGGAAACTCTGCAGTGATGCACTTCGGGCACAGAGGCCTGCGCAAGCACCAAGACACTGAATGACCACAGAAGGCTGAAAAAATCCACAGTACCTCTGGCAGGTTCCCGCTGACTAAGCACAAGTTGCACCAAATACTGTCCCAAACACACCTGACCCCTCCCACGCAAGCCTGACTTTCCCGTTCTAACAGCAAGCACATGGAATAGGGGCACTTTGGGTTTGCAAACTGTAACTCAGAGTAGCTGCAATCTGTTCCAGTACCTGCGTGCACTACTAACTGCAGAATTAAGTGAAATTTGGTGGAGTTTTGTACACAGTGCTCCCTACTACACCCCAAGTAAGAATCTGCACGATCTCACCTTCACTCTTGCTGTAGGTGCAACGCGAAGCAGAAACCACAAGCTTTCAAGCTTGTCACAATTTCTCTTATTCTTAAGGTACTGAAGTCCGTTTTCAGGTTAAAACGTGCTCAATCTCCCAGCCAGAGGAAACTGCGCTGTCAGATCTGTGTGCACATCCTGTGCTCGCTTCCTGCCGAGCCCCGGCAGCGCCGCCACTTCCTCTTTCAGGCGGGACTGAGACCGCTGCCATTTCAGCAGCGGGACCGGCTCCCTCGGCTCCCTGCAAGGCACCACCGGCCAAGAGCCCTTTGAGGGCGCTCTTTAGGATACACCACTAGCTCCCAAGTTGAACCCTAACCAGTCCATCACAGCTTCCAGATCCCGTTTGGGCACCTGCTCCGCATTCCAAGGAAACAAACAGAGCCATTTCTGAAAACTAAGATTATTTCCCCCCCTCCCGCAATGTGATTTTACAGTGAACAGTTTATTCATCTTAACTCAAAGCACTTGGGAGTCCACAATGAAAGGAACAACAGTCACAGGGTTTTACTCATGATCTCTGGTAACCATTTTTGCCCTTCCACAATACTTTCATTTCTTATCTTATAAAACCACACAGTTCTAAATAAAGTCTTTGTTTGTACTTGATAATTTGTTCCCAGATTAATCACATCCATTTCAAGGCACCCTTGCCCCACCATTTCAAGGTCCTTGCCCTCTGCTACCTCCTCTAGCCCTACTACAAACTAATCTTTCTGTGCTTCTCAAAGTGACAAATCTCCCCAATCAGGGGCAGCAAGGAGAGGTACGCGGCTGCTACAATCCCAGCAATCCAATTTTCCTCAGCATTACACAGAAGATGTATTGGATACCTGTATGACAAACAGTATGGGGCAAAGGCCACTGCCTAGTTCTCTGCAGAGATCCCAAACCACTAACCACGAGTTCAGCTGCCACCTCAAGAGGGAGAAGACCTTGGACTTCTTGGTACAGTAATACTGTCACAAACCTGTGATGCAAAACACAAACAGAAGCCCCTCTCTGATTAAGAGATGAATTCTAGAAAGACCTACTGGCACAGAAAGCAGAACTGTTTTCGAGAGCAGTATCACCATGGCCAGAATTCTCCTCTGCACATGTACAGCCATCTTCCAGCCTGCTAGAAATCATCTTCTTCATGGAGATCTCACCCAACTAAACACATCTGCCACTTCTATGCTAGTAAAGTGGTAAATGACCTGTAAAAGAATATATTAGGTTCTAAACCACATGGTGCCCAAGCTCACCTGCCTGTTCTGCCCACAGCTCAGGCTGCTGCAGGCACATCAGCTCCATAAACAAACACATTTGTTCTCAAAGATTCCAAGCCAAGCTTAAGGCCTGGGTCTTTAGTTTCTTAGACAGAACTCAAACTGGCTGTTGAACTATAAACCAGCACCAGAGTTGCACTCCCTCAGAAAAACGCAAATCATGAAGTCCAAGGCAAAACATGCAAAAGCAGAAGGGACAGACCTGAGAAACCATCTTGTACCCCATCTTGAAAAGGATACCCTAATTTAAGCATTGCTTTGAGGTTTTGTTAATTGTCACTAACAGATCAGACACAGTCCTTTAAATTCTATCTCAGAATTCGTACCCCACAGGGAGAACTGCCTCCAAAAACCCGTGTTGCTGTTGGGTTTATACGTGTGTCTAATTATGAGACACAGCCACAAAAGCTCAGCTTTGTCAAGGCAAACACAAACATCCAGGTAAGGACCTGGATCTGCAGCGGGTGGGTCTCAACTGAGGGTTGAGGAGTCCCAGAGCAGCTTAGCACACTGGTGGGCTCCATCCCACAGTCTCAACCTGGTGTTGAATGCCAGCAGAGGAAAGCTGTGGGCAGGTCCACAAACACAAGCAGTGGAAAGAGCCACAAGATCATCATCACCAATGGAGCTGGATCAACATCATGACAGCCCTGATTTAGCTCACAGGCTCCTCTTGTCTTGAAACCCACAAAGTTTGCCATCGTTACGGGAATCCCTGTTGCAGATAAAGGAGGTGTCCAGGATCCTGGAGCATCCCTTAGTCTGCCACTCCACAGAGCCTCTATATCCCAACACCTCTGCAGATCTGAACCTCCCATTGCTGGACAAGTGACCATCAATTACCAAAGAAACAGGAACAGGTCGCTTCTCAAAATCCAACTCTCATGGAGCTATCACAGAATGTGCTGAGCTGGATCTCACTGTTTGAGACCAACTGATATTTTCTGTACATAACACAACTTTCTTTTTCTAATTCTGTAAGATACTTTGCACATCTTTGCAAAGGTTCCTCTCAACCACCTGGTACACACAAGACAGGAAGTGAGGGTGGTTGGGCAGGGGAATTTTAATAGCCTGAGCCCGGGACACCAGCAGCACCATAACACACATTTCAAGTTTAACAACTTCAAGAAAAAGAAGGGGAAAACCATGTCATCCAATTTTAGTCCTAAATTCAAAACCAGAAAGCTGACCAGCCAGATAGAGAGCGTGTGACTCAGAAGGCTCTGCCACATCAGTTACAGCAGTGCCTACACCTGCTTTACCACGGGCATTGCCCACCATCCCACTTCAGGGCTCCAAACAACCACCTTCACCTGATCACCAACTCCACAGAAAAAAAAGCAGAAGTGACAACTTCCCCATTACCACTCTGGTTAAGGTTACACCGTCAAAAGCAGCCCCCAGCACTGGGAAAACCTGCCCCATATTAAGTGCTGGGAAGTGTGTGAGCTTACATTAATGCCTTTTCTACTAAAGGCATTTTGATCTTACACCATTACTCTTCACTTTTCATACTCTACAGGAAGCTGTTTTCCTCAACCACATAACAAAATCCTGTTCAATATTTTGCTACCACTTAAAAAAACCTGTCTTCATTAGCTGAGTTGCATACTGATAATGTTTAAAAATACAAGCTGCACCTACACTCCTGTTTGGACACAGAACCAAACCAAGGCCCACACGGCCCTGACAGTTCTCTCCACGTTCCCATGGCCAACTACATTTAACAGTGGTATTCTGAGCCTCTATTTTGAGGCATGTTTTTGCACCACGGGAAGCACCCTGCCTGAAAATCACTGCAGTAGATCCTGCTCAGGGAACAGGAGAGCAGCAGGTGCTCTACGCACACAGCCAGGAGGAGCCCGGAGAACGTGCTGTGTTGAGGGGGGACAGCTCAGGCTGGGTACCAGCTGGGTGCTGTTTGAGGATTAAGGAAATAAAGCTTTGCTAAAAAGCACTGCAAAGGCAACTTTTCCCAGATACTGAGCCATCCTGGAGCTTCGTCTTAAAACTAGCAAAGTAGCTGGAAGGCTCACTGACACCAGGAATGCAGCGGGGGAGCTGCCCTGCACTCACCTGACCAGCAGAAGGAACCAGAGCAGCTGGAACCACTCCCTTCACCAGCCCAAAACGAGCCCCCACAGCGCCGAGGCTGCAGGACCAAGAGCCTGCTGGGCAACTGGCAGCTCCTCAGCAGTCAGCAAATAAACAAAATGCTCAGAAAAAGTAACAGCTCCCACTCCAGGACATGAAAGAAGAGGGTGCTTCCGAGAGGAGCCAAGCCTTTAGCTGCTCAGCAATACTTCACATGCACTGAACCCAAAAGTACCACTGAGCTCAAGAGAACTGCTCCAACACACAGCTGCTGTCAGATCCAGGCCCCACACCAGTCCTTCTGCCTTTAGCTGTTCCCCAGCGGTAGCTGCCTGGTGCACACAGCTCCTGGAGTGGCAGAGGCCTCCTTGAGTCACATCCAAAGCTGCATTTTTGCCATTATTTCCCCCAAACAGAACACTCATCACTGGCCAGAAACACAGCACAGCATCCTTCAACTGGAGAGGAGCTGAGCAATTCAAACCAGCCTATTACAAAAAGCAAAAAAAAAAAAACAATTCTGGCAGCCTCAGCTGCTGCTGGGAGTCCGGCACCACATGCGACAGCCAAACTCTGTGGCTGCCCCAGGGCAGCTCCCGCCCCACAGCAGCTTAAGGTTTGCTCTAACACTGCCTTAGCAGTGAAAACCTTCACCTCCCCCTGCCAGATTTGGTCTACGCTGGAAAACACGGCTGATTCCACACAATCCGACCACAGGCATGGACAACTTCACAGGGATGAGCTGGTACCTGCACACCGTCTCCAGGCAAAGGCCCCAAGGAAGCCCCTCGTGTTCCTTTATTTAAAAAGGTTTTGGTTTGGTTTTTCATGGGACAAGAGAATAGTGCACGGTCCAACTCTCCTGGTAGGAATTACGCCACAACATTCTAAAGTAACAGGGTGAATTAGCAGCACAAAAGCTTAAAATAGAACAACAGCTTTTAAAAGCTTTTGCAAAACAAACTCTTTGTTTTCTCTTTATAAAATGTCACTTGTTCAGAAGAAAAGTCAACACATCTCAAGGAAAGGACAGCTGCTCTACTGAAAACAGGCCAATCAGTATTTTGAAGCTTTACATCTCTTTAGGACAGCCACCCTCTCGATCTCCAAAGGAAGATTACCAAGATTAATTACACAACATCACCAGCACAAACTCTGCTTCTTGCACTCGCTGTTTTCAGTTTTCCGCACACCCAGGGCCAGGTAAACAAACGACTCAAAACCAATCTAAAGGATCCTCCACCAGAAGCTGGGAATACCCCGCCTTAATGCCACTCCTGTCACTTACCATGGGCATTGACATGGACACCAAGGGCTGCAAAGGGCAGCTGATCCCCACCTCAGGGTAGCCAGACCTCCTCAAGGAGGGAAAACCTTGTGCCAGGCTTTAGCCCTTGGAAAAACTCCGGTGAGAGGGCTTTCTCCACCTACCATTCCTAGTGGCAATCCTTCCTGATGGATACCCTTAGCTTATACAGTGTAAAACCACACAAGTTAATAATAAGTGTGAAGCGTAGGGCTTGGAGGAAGCCACTTAATTAAGCGGTGACAGGCTGCAGGAGTGTAAAGATTTTTTTAAAGTAATGTAAAGTCTCTGCCTAAAAGCTTATCTGCTCAATAAGTTGATTTATTCGTCATATATTAGACACTAAAAATAGGGTGCTTTCACCTACAAGAGCTTCTTGCTACCCAGAGTACCAGAAACCTATTTCACTTTCATTTAATATGACACCTTCACCTTCTTAAAAAAAAAAAAAAAAGTGTCATTCTTTCCTCAAGAACAGAGCCTCCAGGGTGAAGATAACTACACCACCCTACAACTTGTCCTGACTGCCTCTTGCTCTAGAAGCTCGAATCACCATCATCCTCATCAGGGAAATCCCTGGGAGTTCCACAGGGGCTCCATTTCTGTGTACTTTTTTTTTACCAGAAGACCCACAGTTTCCATTTTAGGCACGTGACGCTCCAGAGCTTTTCTATCAAACAGTGAAAACATCATAAACTCCCCGGCCATCAACTTGAGGCAAGCGACCAACCCCAAAGCAGGGCACGTCATGAATTCAGATCGTCACTTGCAGGTCGTGAATAACCAAGTTCAAAGTAAGCAAATCCAGTGATTAAAACTTCTGCCTAGCGTATGTTACCGAACTGCAAACATGTTTTATTTTGCACCACAGTAGTTTGTTTCTTTTATTCTTTGACAAGACTTTAAAAACCCTTTTCCTCTTTGTTACTGAAGCACACAAGTGAACAGTGTAAACACAGAATTATTTCTACAGTCAGCAATACACTGATGGAAGTCTTATATGTGAGTCTAAGACCTGTCCCAAATTCAAAATCAAAACTTACCCATACTGCCTTTGCCAGAACCCTGAACTAACAAGAAGACTCTACAAAGGAGAACAGCTTCCCAAAGTACAGTCAGCAAAATATAAAGGCTTTCTACCTAAAGTTGATTTTGCACAAGACCCTTTTCCTAACTGAAAAAGTGAAGCTCTAAGTGCCTTACTGAGTTATCCCTGTGAGCAACACGAGGAGCTTGATCCGGGTTTTAAATGCCCTTCAAAAATAAATAAACAAATAAAAGGACGTTTGGGGCACTGCAACTTAACACCTTAACGCTTTGAACAGAGACAGCCAGTACCTCCTTCCCTGCAAGAGAAGCAGGGATGACCAGACCGAGCCACTTCTGACTACACAGTTACCATCTATCACGGCCTTCCCCTCGCCAGGGCTTGTCTGCCAAGAGGGAAGCAAAGCTGTTCCTGCTCCCCTGGCCACAGCACCCACACAGGCAGGGCACCGGGAACCCTGGCCACTCTGCTGTCCTTCGTTAAGCACAGGTTTCCAGTGCTGGTTCTTATATTCACAGCTACCTGGCCGCACAAGCGTCTGTCACCAGCTGCGAGTTCTGCCTGCTCGTAGGTAAAAACACAGCCGAAATCCAGATCGCTAGAACAGCGATTAGAACACAGATAAGGTGACGCGCTGCTGCAGTATATATATACACCTTTATGAGGATTTCAGAGGAGAGTGGCAAACACGCGTCAGCAGCAACCCTGCAGGTCGGCCGGAGGAAGCGGCGCTGGCTCCTGCCCCGGCTGCAGGCGGCGGCACCACCGGCGGCTGTACCGAGAGCTGCGGGATGGCCCTGGACAACGTAACCCACCGCCTCGATGCCCAGAAGCCGCCTCCCGACTCTCGGGCTGCCCGTGTGCTGGGCGCACACACCGCTGGAGCTCAGCTTCCCGCACCCCGCCGCGGCTCCGGGCTCCCGCGGCACCGCCCCAGCCCGGCCCGCAGCCCCTCGGGGCTTCTCCCGCAGCCGGGGCCGCACCGGGGCCGGGCCC
>VZRE01013956.1:358126-379436 GCA_013396775.1 Cephalopterus ornatus
GTGCGGCGGGCGGTGCGGGGAGCGCGGGGCCATGGGCGGCGGGGCGCGGGAGCTGTGCGGGTACCTGGCGGCGCTGGGCGGCTGGGTGTCGGCGCTGGCGGCCGCCGTGCTGCCGCAGTGGCGGCAGAGCTCGTACGCCGGGGACGCCATCATCACGGCCGTGGGGCTCCACGAGGGGCTGTGGATGAGCTGCGCCGCCCAGAGCACCGGGCAGGTCCAGTGCCGCCTGCACGACTCGCTGCTCTCCCTCGACGGTGGGTACCGCGCTTCCTTTCCTGGCTTCAGGCAACCCTCCCCGCCCCACCCCGAGCTCCCCTGGGATCCTGGGCACCTTGAGGTGCAAGAACCGTCGCTGAGCTCCCCTGGGATCTTGAGCTGCCCTTGCCCCCTGCTCTGAGCCTCTGCTGTGGGTTTGACAGCCCCTCTATGGCTCTAAGCCCCTCTGTGTGTTTGAACCCATCTTTATGGGTTTGAAACCCCACGCCTGCAACAGGTCTGTGCCCTCCTCGGTGCCTGAGTGCCCCCCAACCCACCCTGCTGCTCTGAGTCTTGCTGTGGTTTTGACAGCCCGCATACGGCTCCAAGCCCCTCTCTGTGTTTGAACCCACCTATATGGCTTTGTACCCTCTCAATGTCTGGGTGCCCCCTTCCCCCACCATGAGTCTGAGCTCCCCTTGGCCCCTCCAGAGTCTTCTGGAGGTCCAAATCCTTCTTGCCCTCCTTACCTCATCCTCGGTGTGAGCCCCCCTAACATGCCTCTGGCTCCCCTCAGAAGGGTCTGAGCCCACTTCACGCATCCACTGAGCCTTGTTGTGGGTCTGAGTTTCCCCCCTCCATCTGTGAATCAGAGCTCCACACACCAGGGCTGAGCCTCTCCTGGTCCTGTGGGTTCGGGCCCCTTTGTGTGGCTGGGATGTCCCGTGGCCCCAGTGGGTTTGAGCTCCAGGGTGGCCATCACATCTGGGGACCAACAGTGCCCCATGGGGACATCACAATCCTCCCTCCACCCCACACCCCGAGGCTGTGGGTCACCTTTGTGGTATTTGAGGACTGTGGTGTTGCTCAGGGCAAGGTGTTTCCCAGCCCTGGCAATCATGAGGAGGATGAGTGTGGCAGGGGGGATGGTCAGGGAAGGTGTTGGGAGTGGTGCCCTGAGCTGAGCTCAGGTCTCTGTACCTGCCAGGTGGGGAAAGAGGTGACATGGGAGTCACACAGTGAGAACAGGGTTAAGGACACATCCATCCCCAGCGTGGGACGAGGTGACCTTGCTTCCAGTGCCCGGCTGTGGCCAAAGCCACCTGCTGGGAGCGGCTTTTCTCCCCTCCCTTGCAGTTCACATCCAGACGTCCCGGGCTCTCATGGTCATTTCTCTCCTCCTGGGCTTCTTCGGCATCATCGTGAGCGTGGTGGGCATGAAATGCACGAAAGTTGGGGAGGAGGATCCTGTCACCAAAAGCCGCATAGCTGTTGCCGGAGGTGTCCTCTTCATCCTCTCTGGTAAGGCAGCTCCAGCCTTTGTACCTCACCGGTGCGGGAATCCTCAAACACCTCTGAACGCTGCTTGTTGGAGCCTTCAGTGAAGGATACGTGGTCTAGTGGGGGCTGGACTAGGTGACCTTTAAAGGTCCCTTCCAACTCAAACCATTCCATGATTCCCTGGTTCTGTGCCCAGGTCTGTGCTCTCTGGCTGCCGTGTCCTTGTATGCAACACAGGTGACCTACGAGTTCTTCAGGGAGAGCGCCGTCCCCATCAACGCCAGGTGAGAGCCCGGCTCGGGGGGTGCTCTTCGTCTGAATCCCATCTTGTCCCTGCACTTCCCACTGGACCTTCCCTTGCTGGTGTTGGCCAGGCTGATGTGCCACATGGGAGGGGCCTCTGCCACCCCTCGCTGCCACCTTGCAGAAGATGTCCCCGAGGCTGAAGCTTTAGTTGTTATCAGCTGGGACAGGGAAATGGTGCACACGGGGAGTTTCAGCCCAAGGGAGGGTTAAAGGACAGGGAAATGTAGGAGCTGGATCCGACCAACATGAAAGAGGGGGATGGAGAGGGAAGAACCAAAATCTGCCTCGGCGTTGCCGGTCGCCTCCATCAGGGCTTCAAGCTTCCTCTTGCCCACCTCAGTTTGCAGCGCTGCCTCTCTGCCCCCTCCCTGATGCTCCCCCCACCCCTTTCCCCGCAGGTACGAATTTGGCTCTGCTCTCTTCATTGGCTGGGGGGCCGCCGGCCTGTCCATGCTGGGGGGATCCCTCCTGTGCTGCTCCTGCCCTGCCAAGGAGCGCCGAGGACAGCAGTACCACCGGCAGACACAGCCCTCCACGCCCCGGGAGTACGTCTGAGCCCTCACCCTGCCCTCCCACCGCCCGGTACCTCCCTCGCCTCCCCAAAAACAGGCCAGACCCCGGTGCTCCCACCCCACCTGGTCCCCTGATTGCCCCACGAGACCTTTCTCCTCCTCATCTTCCAGGTTTCGGCACCATTTGCGGCGCCACCCTCCAAAACAGAGGTTTTGAGGGTCACAGCTCCCGCATCCATCACTGCCACGGTCCCCTCAGGTGGGCAGGGTGGCACCCCCAGCCCCCTGGGGTTGCTGGGCCGTGTCCATCAGCCACAGGGATGCTGCAGGGGCGATGGGGGGAGGCTGATGCCAGTGCCACGTGGGCACACAGCCGATCCCATGGGGATGTGCTGCACAGAAGCACTTTGTGCCATGACCACCCCTCTCCCACACCCTGTTTTCAAGTGGGGGGCGAAGCCAGTGCTTGGTTTTCCTGAGGTGAGGTTTTCACCTCTAAGAGCCCCGGCCCGACTCAGGGCTCAAGCATCCCCATGCCCTGCTCTTGGCAGAGGGATGCTTCCAGTGCGCAGCATTCCCTCGCCTCATTGCTACCTAAACCCAACATTTTTTAAAATTATTATTAATTATTACTAATTCCTGCCTGGAGGCCAGTTGGTGCAGTTGAGCTCTGCCAGCCAAAAACTTGCCCCTGGGCTCGTTCCTTCCCAGGACCAGCCTGTGCCTTGTTAAACAGAAGAATAAATGGGTTTGGGCAAATTAAAGCAGCAAAAAAAAAAAAAAAAAAGGGGGGGGGGGCTCTGAGCACAAAGGAGGGTTTGTTTTTGTTTTTTTTGGTGCCCAACTCAAGTATTTCGAGTGGCAGATGGACAGAGCCCCAAATTTTGGTGCCTCCCTGCTGGGTCCAAATCCCCCTTCCCCAACAGGACCCCCTGGAGCAGGCGAAGGCTCCAAACCCGACCTACTAATTGCCTCTGCCTCCCCGTACCTCCACACCGCTGCTGCTAATTGCTCTGCAACTGCCAAAGCTCCAATTTGTCTGTAAATCCCCCCAAAACCCCCCATACCCCAGCCCTCCAGCCCTACTGCATTTGTGGCACCGGCCAACCCGCAGGGAAAGACACTGGAAATAATCCAAACACCTTGGTTATCTATTTTTTATTATTTTATTTTTTAACCCCAATTAGATGAAATAGCTGATTTTTTTTTTAAATTTTCTTTTGCTCTATTTTGTTTTATTTTCCTCAATCTTCTTTTCTTTCGCTCTGTTTTATTTTACACTATTTTCTTTTATTTTACTCTATTATATTTTCTCTCCCTCTGTTTTATTTTGCTGTGTTTTATTTTACTCTATTTTTCTCCATTATGTTTTCTTTCCTTCTATTTTATTTGCTTTCCCTCTATTTGATGTTATGCCCAGGACCTGCTCTGGATCCCAGGCTGTGCTGGAGGAGAAGCAATGCTATTTTTCTTTCCCTCCCCCCTGCCTCTTCCTCTTTTAAACTGCAAAAATTTAAACTGTGTCCTGCACCCCTCAGGGAGAAAGCAGTGCTTGTAGGTTGGCTTCACCCATCAGGTGCTCAACCCAAATTTGGGGGGTCCCCTCCAAGATCACCAACCCAAAGGATTGAGAAGGAACCTTGTGCTTTAAAACCCGCCAAAAAAAAACAACTAAAAAGGCCTTTTTATATCGCAGTGTTGTGTAAAGAATGTTTTTATTCTTTCAATATAAAATTCCATTAATTTTTCTATGGGATGTGGGATGGGTGGGGATTTTTAAATGCCCTTTTTTTTCCCCCCCCCTTGTTTGTACTAAAAATTGTATTAAAATATTTTCGATCGCGGGTATATTTCTGGAATTGTCTCTTTTATCCCCCCTGACTCCCCACCTGGACCAGTCCCCACCAGTGACTCCGGTGCTGGGTGGGAGCCACTTCTGCAGCGTGGCCCAGGCAGGAGCCTCTCCCCCATCCTAAATGGTTCTTGCCCTCCTGGCCGAACACCTCGACTCTTTTGCCACGTATTTCTCTTTGAAGGAGGGGACACGGCCTTAAAAATTGCTTAATTTTAAGGTTAAGGTTAAACCCCTTGGAATTGTCCCTCTGCAGGACTCTTCCCAAGGCTGAAACGCCACCGGCATTTTCCCCTCGTGGACCCTCAGAGCTGAACTCTGCCCGTTTTCTCCCGTTTTCCACGGGTTCAGAGCCGACTTGGGCCTAATTGGGCGCTTTGCTAATTTAAGCCGATTTTTCGCTCCGCTGTGTAGGGGCACGACCTCCTGCCCTGCCACGCTGGGCATGTTTTTCCTCAGGGATAACGCTTTCCATCCAGGTTTTTTTGCAGGGCTGCTGCCTCGCCTCGGCATCCTCGTCCTGCCTGCCACACCGGGTCCACAAATACATCCCGTCCCGCCTCAAAAACCAAGGATTTGCCACCCTCGGTGGTTCCCGTGACGTCTCCAAGGGTCACCTGAGGGCTCCCTGGGGATAAGAACAACAAAGAGGAGGATCTGCCTCTGTTCACAGGCCAAAATAGAGTTTCCTCCCTTGCAACACTCATCTTTTGGTCACTAAATCCACTTTAATGAGGTTTCTGGTCGTCCCTTTTGCCTTCAGCTAAACCCCTAGGAAATAATAGTAATTTTTAAACAGGTAGAAACGAGGGGAAAGGGAAAATTACCCCCCCTCCAAAAGTACACAGAGAGGCTTTTCTTACACCTCTGGGACGTGGCTGTTTGAATTTGGTCGTGGTTTTTCTGGATTTTTATTCATTGTCCTGCCCCAACAGCATCTCCTGAGTTCTCTCCAACTCTCTGAGATGCTCCCATCAAAGAAAACATCTTAATTTCTCTTTTTTCCTGTCCAGCCACAGCGGGCTTTTTAACACAGTGTGTGCTAAAGCATCGAGATTTGGGTCTTGTCAGCACCACTTCTGTAAGTCAGGGGTTTGACAAACCTGGTGGGATCCAAGATCAGGTTTTCACCTTCATTAACCAGAGAAAGGAGATTAATTACTCGACTGCTGGTGGCTCTGCCCCTCCACCTGCATCTTTTAACCCTTCAAAAGGTTTCAATGTATCATAAAGCGACTGTTTAGATGAGCAGAAAATACAAATAAACTTATTTTTTAGGTGGCCAAGGCCACGGAGCTACAGTTTTGTATCGCTTGGGGTCACACCCAAAATTTCACGTGTCCTGGATGTCGGAGGACCATAAATTCCTGAACTGTAAAGGTTGGAAAATGAAGGTTTGTAAACCCTTCTGGATGATTTCCGCACTAATTCACTGCTAACACGCCGAAGCATTGGAGCTGCCACATGCCAAAATCCTGGGAAAACAGGATAACTCAAAATAAAGCCCAAGCAATCGCACACATCAGGCACCTGGGGGTCTCTGCAGGGCTAAAGCTCAAGGCTGGTGCGTTGCCAAAATCCCCACGGCAAAATGCTGCAGAGGATTATCTAGAGGGAGAAAAAGAACAAAAACAAAAACAAAAAAAAAAAAAAAAACACCCCCCCAAAACCACAAAAAACCCCACCAAACGAACCAAACAAAAAAAAAAAACAAACTACCAACCCAACAAAAAGAAATCCACCCTAAAAACCCAAGTGCACCTCAGCCATAACCTCCAAAACGTAAGTGTGGATGGGGCACCGCTGAGCCCGGGGATGCTCAGAGGGGTGCAACAGGGACCCCGTGCAAGAAAGCGAGGCCAAAAGGGATTCTTTTCCCCCAAATTGTAGGGGATCAGGGAACAAACATGAAGTTTTTAGGGCAGCTCCAAGTGCCAGGCAGCTTGGGGTGCTGCTCCCCAGGGTCACAGGCACCCTCCCGGGGGCTGACCAGGCGTGGGACCTGAGCCACCACCGCTGCAGCGGTTGTCACTTGTTGTCTGCTTAACAGGGGGGGGAAAAGAAGGTCTTAATTGCCAACTGAAAGAGTTAATTATCATCCTGGCATTCCAGATCCTTTCCTTGGCCCCTTCCATCCCTCTGAGTCTCTTGCACCACCCCTGGGTCTTAGGCCACTCCGGTGTCTTAGGCCGCTCACCCCTGGGCAGTAATTAAAAGGTCTAATTAAAAAACAGGGGACGTTTGCCCGGGACACAGAGCCCCCCACCTGGGGAGAGTTCCCAGCGGGTTCCCAGAGGTTTCCCCAGGCGACTTTTTTGTGGAGGCTCCGTTCCCAGCCTCTGAGTGCTCCAACTGCAGGGATGCCCATCATGTCTCAGAGCACAAAGCCCAGCTGACGGGCCTTGGACAGACCTTAAATAGCCCAGCACAGGCTCTGGCCAGCACTGCCTACCCCTGACTCCATCAGATGGGTCAAGATCAAATCCCATTGGCACTTAAAAGCCTCCCGGACCCACATCCCCATCCCAAATCGTCGGCAACAAAGAGATTCTGCCATCATCCCACTGCAGCTACGATGAGCCTGTGGTGAAGGTAATGCTCCCCCGTGAGCCCCTTTTCTTGCCAGCAGGGTTTAGGGCTGTGTTTTCCCAGCATTAAGAATTTCTTTCTTTTCCTTCTATTTTTCTTCTCTTGCTCATATAACTCAAGTGGCTGAACAGATTTTCTTCAAAGGCTGTGAAACAACCAGGGTCTAGAGGAAACAAATAAGGTTATGGAGAGTTAGCTCGGAATGGAGCCTGGGGAATTAAAAAAAAGTTATTGTAAACTGGAGTCTAAGAGGCTGCCTGTGGTAAGATGCACTCAGACTGAAGCTGGTGGAAGTGCTCAGAGATGATGGGGGAGTGATGTCCCTGCTCCCAGTGATATCCCAAGGGGGGATGTGGGGGTAGATGTGGCACACTGGGAGTGGGGACCATGACCCTCCTCCCCAGCTGTGCCCCGCGGGGAGCCAGGGCTGTGCCAGGGTGGGCAGCCTCGGGCTGGAGGTACCAAACCTGGTGATGACACAGTTACCGCCCCGTGATAATTAACCCGTGGAGCTCAGAGACTCACCTGGTCTCATTAATTAACACAGCCATGTAAACCCCCGTCCAAAAGGCTGTTGCAGTGGTTGCCACTTCAGGCACTAAAATACTTGGCGTTTTGGGTTGCAAAATGTGGCAAGGTGGGATTCCTACCCAGCCTTTGCTGACTTGATGTCCACACCTTGGGCACAGCTCCCTTCTCTGCAGAGTCTCTTCATCTCTGGCTAGGATGGAAATCGGATGGTCCCATCCCTTCTGCTCTTTGGAAAGCCTTGGCAGCTCCTCAGGGCACCCATGGCATGCCCCAGCAGCCCTTGTCCATCTCGGAAAATGGGAGACACTTCTTTGGGCTTGCGCTTGGGATTAGGACACCTCCCTGGGACTTGTGCTCCAACCTGGATGTGTCAACACCTCGTGGCTTTTCTTGGAGGAAAAAAAAAAAAAAACAAAAGCAAGAAAAGGCAGATGATGTCCCCACCAAGTCACATGGCTGCAGGGATGGAGGCATCCAGAGAACCTCTGGATACCAGGAGACCCACGCTCAGGTCACAGGTTTTGGCAGCAGCAGTTATTTGGCAGTGGTTTCCAGCAGCTCTTGATTCCCAAGGGGCAGCTACTGGTGGTTGGCAGCTTCTAATTTGGAAGAGAGGGAACCGATGTGGGAATATCTCCACTGCAAAATTACTGTGTCCCTGAAGGCTCTCTCTACATATAAACCTGGCAGCCCAACCTTGGCTGAGGGTACTGGAATATTTTGACAGCACCGAGCACCATGAGACAGGGCCCAGGTGGCTCTTAGGGACCCAGAGGACACCTGACAAAGTCAGTGGCACTTTGTCCCTGGTGGATCAGGTGGAAGCAGCCAGAGTGGAGGTGCTGGATGTCTCTGTGCCCTCGCAGGTGCCCCCATGAGCTCAGCCCTGCAGATGACAGCGTTTGGGCTCACTCTTCTCTCAACACTCTTCCTTCTCCTGGCCACGTGCACGGACTGCTGGATGGTCAATGCTGACGACAGCTTGGAGGTGAGCAGAGAAACCACCTTCAAAGGTGAGCAGAGCAACCATCACTCTGAAGGTGAGCAGCTGGGAGCTCTCCACGAGGTTGCACCGTGTCTCCGCAGGCTTGGAAAGGGAACATGGTGGGACAAACCCACCACTTTCTGCTTAAGTTGAAGGGTTAGAGGATTAGAGAGACAGAGAGATGCTGGAGCAGGTCTGGGCAGGGAGTCACTGGGACGTGTCCAGGTGTGGTGGTGGGAGCCTGACATCCGCCCTGCTGGACTGGGAGATCCCTGGGGAGCTGGGAGGGCTTTTTGGTGCTTTTTGGTGTCTTTCTCCTGCTTCCAGGTAAGTCACAAATGCCGGGGCCTTTGGAGGGAGTGTGTCACCAACATGCAGGATGGGGTTAGGACCTGTGACCAGTATGACTCCATCCTGGCTGACCACCCAGGTAAGCTGGCCTGTCCTGGGGGAATTTGTTAAGTTCACAGCTCAGTCTTCTTGAAAGGGAAGAGGGAAAAGTGATCCTTTTTGCACTGGGCTGTCCCTCATCACTCAGCAATGCCACCCCAGGGCTACTCTTGGTCTCCTGCCCCAAGCCTGGCCTGGGCAGCAACTTAGCGTTCAGCCAGACCTGCCATGGGGTCACCAGCAGGAGAGAGACCGTGAAGCTGTGCCACCTGACCACAGAGGTGTTTTGGCACATAGAGCCCAGCTCTTGCTCCTATTGCACAGTGGGATTTGCAACCCACCGTGCTGCAGGCAGGGCAAAGACCATTCCCAACGGCCAGGGACTTGTGCCAACCGCTGAGGGACAGTCACACTGGGGTAGGGACAATTCCCCTGGCCTGCACGGGGCACATCAAGCCCTGCACAGAGAACCCTGGTGTCAGGTCATGACATGGGGCAACACAGATTCAGGCAGCAGAGAAGGAAACAAGAAGTCAGTATGGACTAAGGGGGGCTGCGACCCTGCTGCAGGGAGGAGGGAGCTTTTCAGGGCGCAGCCCCATCACAGCTGATGATGTGACCCGTGCCAGCTCTCAGTTTTCATCGGTACATTGACATTTGCTGTTCAAAACACCAGCTACACAACTTGGGGGAAGAAACAGTCTGGACAGCAGCGTCTTCTGCCCAAGAAGGCCTTGAGCAGATGACCACATCCCGGGTGCTGATGCATGCACCTTAAGTTATTTGGTTTCTTGAGCTGGTCTAATAACGGGTTTATTAAGCCCTCATTAAGTTTCTGATGAGTCTGTTGAGCACCTCCCCTGGCCCATGGCAGCAATGGAGTTGGTGGGTCCCACTGTGATGGTCCCACTGTGAGCTGGGTGGCTCTAGAAGGGACACAGGCAGCAATCTGGGGTGGAGAGACCCGTTCCTCTGACCATTCCTCATTCCCCTTTCTGGTTGTTTTTTCCTTCCCTGCCCAGTGAAGATCGTGGTGACGCGGACCCTGATGATCACAGCAGACCTCCTGGCTGGCCTGGCTTTGGCTACACTGGTCCTTGGGCTCGACTGCGTCAAGTTCCTCAAGGAAGACCCTTGTGTCAAACTGAGGATGTGCTACGGGGCCGGAGTCATACTCGGCATTGGGAGTGCGTGGCTGGGAGTGCTCGGGGGCAGACAGGTCTCGTGTCCCACAGGGAGCTGGGAGGGACGCCAGGAGAGCGGCACCCCCTCAGCAGGGCCTTGGGGAGCTTGGGAGGGGTCGTGTGGTTCTTTCTAACCAGCCCAGTTCCTCCCAGGCCTCCTGGGGCTCGTGGGCTCCGTGTGGTACGCGGTGGACGTGTACGTGGAGAGGGCCACGCTGGTGTCACACAACATATTCCTGGGAGTCCACTACGACTTCGGGTGGTCGTGCTGGCTGGGGATGGCCGGCTCCACGGGCTGCTTTGTGGCATCTGTCCTGCTGACCTGCTGCCTCTACGCCTGCACAGGTCAGTCTGCCCTGTCCCACCCCATCCCATCTCCAATAGCTTTCTGCCCCGCAGGGATGTGGGGTGAAGGACCAGCTCAGGGGGGGCAGGTGCTTCTCGCAGGGTCCAGCCCAACCAAGGGGGAACCCCTTTGTGCCCAGCCTGTGTCCCTTGGCTGGGGAGGGCTCTCCAGGCAGGACAGGGCTGAGTGACAGCCCCATAAGGGCATGGAGGGGGTGCAGGGGTCCATCCACATCCGTGGCACCTCCAGGCCCTGGTGAAGGCATGCTGACGTTTACCCAAAGCAGTGGCCATGCTGGAGCTGAATCCCTGTGACCAGCCAGAGCCTGAGCCATCAGCTCCACCATCAGGGACATTGGGCAGGTGATGCCTCCCCAGATGTCATCTCCAGTCCTTACGCCTGGTCCCACGGGGTGGAAGTTGACCCCGCTGGATGGTCAGCTTCACTCCTCCTTCCCATGTCTCCACCCCGTGGCAGCCTCAAGTCCTGCTGTGACTGCCAGCCATGACACAGCCCCAACTCTTTCCTTGGCAGCTTCGAGAAGCCACTGGCAACCCCAGACGCATCCCCAGCCCTGGGGCCGAACAGCCACCAGCAAGATGTACGCCATGGACTCCCGCGTGTGACAGCCAGCAGCACCTCCTGCACCCGCTATGGGATGCTCTCCTCGCCAGTATGACCCCGTTAAAGCACCAGCACCTGTACTGGGACCTTCCTGCAGCTGCTTCCAGGCTCTGACTGCAGCCAGCTGCAGCATCAGTGGCTGCTAAAAGCAAGGTTGCTGCAGTGCTCACCCAGGGAAGGGTTTTTTCTCCCACTTCCAGCCAGGTTTCATGAAAATAAATCCCAGAGAAGTGTTGCTTTAAGAAAAGATGCCCCCAAGTCCCCTAGGAAAGCTGTTGGGACACTGAGGGCAGAGGGGCTCCTCTGATGTTTCTCAGCCTACGCTTTGGAGGAATTCAGTGGGAAGCCTTTTCTGCACGGAGCAACACTGACTCCACGTGGCTGGTGGCCCCGGTCCCTCCCACACTAGCCCACCTGCAAACTGCTCCTGCACTCTGGCATGGGGCAGCACGATGTTTGCACTCAAAGACTGGGTAAACCCAGGAGTCTGGAGCACTTAGCACAATGTTTTCATGGGGCATCATTGGGGAACCCTGCAGCCATACTCATCGGGTACAAGGAGGCAAGTCAATGTGAAGCCTGAGGGAGGTGCTCTACCCACAGAGTGGGGTTTTGAAGTCCACACAAAATGGGAATTCTGTTTTCCAAGTGAATTATTATCCTTCTTCACTTGCAAACCATTATGCAAACAAACCAGAATCCAAACCCACCACCAACTCAATCCTCACCACCCCTAGTCACTGAATGCTGGGTTTGTGCTCATTTCCTTCCTTCTCAGCCTAAGCTCAGCACACAAAAACCTTCACAGCATAGGGAAGCTGGGCAGAAGCTCCCTGGCACAGGCTCTGTCACCCTGAGAGGCGGCAGGTCGAGGCCTGAGCAGATGGTGCTGCAGGGGCACACTCAGCCCCCAAAACAGACAAGTGTGAAGAGACTTGCAGTCGCACTCCTGCAGCCCAGCCCAGCCCAGGGCAGCCCAGCCAGGCTGCAAAGCACCCTGCACCCTAACCCCGAGGAGCTGCAAGGGTCTCCTGAGCCATCTGCCCCCTCACACGAAGCCAAAAGGCAAAAAAGCTGTTGTTTATTGCAGCTCCTCACACTCCTGCCAACAGCACGTCCAGGGTGAGTCTGTCGGTGTCAGCAACACCCCAGGGACCCGGGAGAGCAGGAAATCCGAAAGCTAAAGCTGAGTGACAGGAATAAGGAGCAGGAATGACAGTTTGCTGTCAAACAGCAGTGTCTAGAGGGCAGGATGCTCACAGCTGGCACAGCTGGGGGACAGGCACCTGGGAGCGTTAGAAGGTGCTTGGAGAGAGCAAAGCCTGGAGCACAGGGCTGTTGGGGCACTGGAGCTCGTAGCAAAACAATTAAGAGAACTAGTGTGTAGAAACATCCCAAAAGCTGCCATTGGACAGCCACCTCTGCAGTGGCAGCCACACTCCACGTGGGCAATTCCTTATGCTCTGGGGGAACAGCCCCTGCTCACCAGGCTCTCGCTGTGGCACTTTGGCACAGCCAGAGCCAGTTTTGGCACGAGGTGCAGCTCAATCTCTGTGCTCCTGCCCCCCTGGGGGACATCGGGGGGACATTGCTACTGCTACAGCCCACCCAGGCCCCCTGGTGTTACCACCAGTTCCCCTCCCTGCACACCAGCACCCGCAGCAGCTGTGGAAACAGCTCTGTGTCCCAAAACCTCAAGAGCAGCTGCGCTACTGCACAGCCCAGTGACAGCTTTGGGATTTTTTGGAATCTAGAACCGGGCACAGGGTGCACAGACAAGCTGTGGCTGCCCCATCCTTGCAAGTGTCCAAGGCCAGGTTGGAGCCACCCGGGCTAGTGGGAGGTGTCCCTGCCCATGGCAGGAGGTGGAACTGGATGGGCTTTAAGGTCCCTCCAACCCAAATCCAGGGTATTTCTTTCCTTTTTGTTTTAAGCACTCTCACACCACCTCAGTTCTGTGTCTGCTGTATTCCAGCAGGGACACAGCTGAGCTGCCCCGGCAAACAGCTCTTGGAAACACAGTGCTCACACCAGGCACTCCCCCTCCCTCTTGTGCCTGCCCATCCCATTCCAGTGGGATTCAATCCCTCCCCTTCGTGCCTGCCCATCCCATTCCAGTGGGACTCAATTGCATCTTCATTGTTTTTTTCACTTTTTGTGTTTTACCCCACCAACTCGTATGCCCAAGGAATAAAACAGTCATTTTTTCCCCCCAAACCTTCTATGAACGCTTAAGACCCTTTCACACAAAAGTGGGTTTAAAACACCCAAGCACACACAGTAACTCTTTAAGACCTTTATTAACAGATGCTTGCAGTTTGACTTGAAAAAATCAGGCGTATATTTCATACAAATTAAAAATGAGGTTCTTAAAAATCTCAACTTGACCAGATATGAAACAATTTACAAACTTTTAAAGGTATATTGAGAAAAAACAGGCTTTTAAAAAACGTGTTTATCATTTCCAAAAAGAGAATTCTTTAGGTAAAAATAATAAAAACCCCATGCTGCATAGATAATGCAGATAGTTCTAGTAATCTGGTCAACAGCAAAAAGCAAGCACTTAAGGTCTTCAGTTCCAATTCATTTGTTCATTTCTTATTGCTGGAATTTCGTTTTCTTCTTCATTTCTTAAAGTCTTTTCTTTGATGACTAAACTGAAAAAGAAAAAAAAAAAAAAAAGGCTGATCAGACAGGTGGTAGAGGGTTACAGAGGTGCTCTGAGTGCCAAGACTCACCTGCAACTCAAAAACTCTCCCTGAGCTGCCTGTCACATGCTCCCAGGACAACCCTTGCCAGCTATTGATGCTTGTCAACCCCCCGCTCCAGCAACCACACCAACCACCTTCCCCACAGGAGCAACACCAGACTCCAGAGGGCACCCCAGAGAGAACAGGCAGGCAGTTGAAATCCAAAGAGATTGTCCCTGCATCTCTCCCTTCCTGCCATGGGGACGGCTGCTCCCACCGGCTCTGCCACCGCAGCTCAGAGCACAGAAACCACAACAATATTCTCCAACGTTCCTCGACAGCATGAGGAGCCAAAGTGCCACTGTGGTGTCCCTTTGAAGGCCATGATTCAAGAGTTCATCTAAGAGGTGCTGACCATCAAGATGAACACCAGAACTGTCCCTCAGAAATCAGCACCAATCGCAAACCAGGCTCCCTTGCAACAAACCCAGCCTCTGGGCCCTGCCAGGCACCTCGGCACTGCAACCACGGCTCCTGCAGGCTCTGACCAAAGGACCATTCTTCCCCCAGCACTTTGATTAGATAAAAAGATGCTCCCAAGACACTCCTGCTAATTCTGCATCAACTTTGTAGAAATGGATGCTGAGGTCTCACTGCCATCCAACACCCCTGTGGGAATGAGCTCAGACACTGATGGAGCTCAGTAAAGCCCAGCACCAAGTTCTCCTGGCTACAGGAGTCACTACACCTGCAGTTTGAATTTCTGGGTGGACAGACAGAACTACTGAACACAGCCAAGATTTTAAGTGTAACTCCATCAACGACAATTAAAGCCTGTAACTAAGTCCTCCCAATTAACCACCACTGGCCCAGCAAGGCCTCACAGTTTGGTTCTGTGGGCACACTCACAGATGGGTTACAGCACACACGAGCAAGAACAACCCAAACCTTGTAAGCCACAAACTACAAAAGAAAAAGCATCAAAAGCACATCAGCAAATGTCCCCCCCAGGCCCCCAGCCACGCACCCGGATGATGGTAGAGATGTTAAGCCGGTATTTACTCAGCCCCGCCCTGCTCGGCCTCGGGAGCGGACGTGTTCTCAGCTGGTGGTTCGGCTGTCTTCGTCTCTTTGCCATCTTGTGGTTTAGGGTTCTCTGGGCGTCTGCGTCGGTAGTTGAAGTTACGGCGGTACCGACGTTGAGGTGGTTGCTGACTTTGGGTCTCATCCCCTTGGTTCTCTTTATCTTCTTCATTCCCATCCTCTCTAGGTTGTCTTTGACGAGGAGGACCCCTGAAAGTCAAGCTAGGCTTTAACCATGCAGCATCTGAGCACCGCCATGTCCTGGCTCTGTTGCTGAAAGACAAGTGTAAGACCAGAAGCTCATCTCCAGCATACCTGCGAAATCGTGGTCTGTAACCCCGGTACATGTTCTGCCTGACTGGTCTGCCGTCTCCTGCACCCTGGTTGTCAGCACCCTGCAAGACATGAGGCCACACACCTCCTCAGCCCCAAGCAGAAGCGTGTTAACGCCACAGCTTGTCACGCCATGAGGAAGGAGCTGAAGAGGTGTCAGGTTCAGTCAAGGTAGGCAGCAGTTCTAGGGCACAAGTGTGCACACGATGGAGAATCTTTCACTTAATCACATTAAATTCAAACACACTGGTTTTTAAAAGCTGTAACTTTAAGACCTTTAGCTACAGCACTTCATCTTACCGCCAAACCTTAGCAAAACCACCCGGAGTGCCAAAAGAGAAGCATCAAAAGCCACGTCCCATCACCCTGTTCCAAAGCAACCAAGACTATTCAGCACCACACCTTAGGCAAACATTACCTCCACTATCTCTCCCTGTACGGGAGGGTTGGAATATTGTGGACGACGCCCGTAGGGCCTACGCATATAGTAAGGTGGGTACCGCCGCCTGCGATAGGGACGGCGTTGCTGGGCTTGACCTTCTGGTATGTTCTCTGCTCCTTCGTTCTTTTCCCCACTCTCACTGTTCTGGTAGTTTTGCTGGTAGTTGCGTGGAGGGCCCCTACGACGTGGATATCGTCTGTAATGGTTACGGTCTGCTGCGTATTTACTGCCCTGCACTGGAACTCCTCCAGGTCCTGTAACGTTGGCTGCCTCCGCGCCCTAAAGAGTGGGGACAGCGTTAGGGAGACAGCCAGCAGCCCACCAGCTACAGCACAACACAGTCTAGCACTGAGCAAGGATTTACAGCCACATTGTGAAGCAATGAAAAACCATTCACCTCCTCGGATGTCATCAGGCATCGACTCAAACCACAGGCACCACACCAAAGCCTGCAGTCCGAGTTTTCCATGTGTGTTCTGACACCCGAGAGATGTGTTTACCTTTTCTCCCTCAACCACATCAAACTCCACGGTCTCTCCATCTCCTACGCTGCGGAGGTACTTCCTGGGGTTATTCTTCTTTATGGCAGTCTAACAACACAACAGTGCAGGCACAACGTGAGAATACAAAGGAGAATATCTGAAGACTTTATTTATTTTTTTTTTTTAAAGATTACTAAATATTTAAATTCCTCATCTTAGGAGAAAGATCTGTACTCCCAAAAAAAGCAATTGAACCACTGGGGAAAATCAAGGAGGCCACAAAATGTACCTCTGTTACTACAGTTCTGGCCTATTTGAAATTGTGCAACAGCTTTACCATTGACTGGAAGCATCTGTCAACACATTGTCTGCTGGCTGAGAAGGCAGCTTGAAGACTAACAACAAAATTCCCACACCACACACCGGCCACAGGATTCCTAACCAGAGTTCAGCAGTCAACACCACCATGGTAGTTATACATTCCCCTGAAGCATACACGGCAATATATCAGCCTTTCCAATCACCCCCTGGGATTTCCAGCCCTCCACCATTTCCTACACCGCCACAGGACGCAGCAGCCTGTGGGTCCCATACTGTATAAACACAGCAACGGACAGAAATCAGGAGATTTCTTCCTCTGGGGCTTCCAAAGCCATTGCTTCCACCACAGGATTTACCAATTAAACCCAAATCTACTCTAGCTGTATGTGACACACCAAGGATTGGCCCTTCTTCACAGGTGCCAGCAGACAATCCTCTGGTTTAGACTCAATTTTCAGTGCTCTGTAGTAGTAGCTGACATCTTTGACAGATGAGTTAATGCTGGAGACCCACCACACTCAGCCACCTTCTGCTCGTCAAATACTTCACCTCAACAGCAATGCCAGTGCAACAACTTCAGCAAAAAAAACTTGCAACACGATTTGACTAGATCCTTTTTTTCCCCTAAATGGAACAAAATCCATGGGAAAACGTGCCCACAAGTCTCAGCCTATCCAGCAGTGATTTTAGGGAAAGCCTTATTACAACAGCAGCCATTCCAACAGCTCTTGTGAGAACCAAGCTAGATAACAGGGATGGGGAACAGCAGACACATCTAGAGCTTCTCAAACACGCTGATTTCTTTCAGATCAGACCCCTCAAAGTGGTTCACTGTAAAAACTATTCCATTAAAACAAATCATTACCAAACTGTGGTTTTAGAAACACAGACAGTAGTTACATGACAAGCCCTGAAACACAACTAGTAAGTCAAGGTCACTCACAGGTGACCCTACTTGCAAATCAGGTCTGAAAGCTTCCCCTGAGGGCTCACGTCCCTGCCTGCTTGGCCTTTCTCCACTGCCCACTACAGAATAACCTCTCACAAACCAATGCCTCTAATAGCTGGTAATTTAGACACAGAACTAGCAAGAAGCTGAGAGCTGACAAATCAAACACAAAACACTTCCCAAGGGTTGCTTTTCCCTTCCTGTGTGTTAATATCAGCAGCACATCCCTAACTTGAGACAGAAGAATGGTCCATGGACTCCTTGTGGGCTGTTTCCCAACAACAGATCCTAAGACAGAAAAGGTGAAAAGCACACTGCTGACTACAGCCTTGCCAGTCAGACAAAGCTAAGGCTAACCCTGCTTCCCATACTTTATATCTAAGGATACATATCTGCTAAACTGAGGAAGTCCCTATTAAAATCTTTGTAGACTTTCACTGAAAGCCTAGAGCAATAAAATCCATAGAAGTTTTTCCTAGGGAAAAAAAAGCTTCACTGGCACTTCATCCCTATTACAGCCCAATTAATCTCTCTCCCTGCTGCAAGCTTTTCATTTAACTTTATTTCCAGATGCTTACTTAACCACTGTGTGACTCTACAAGGAGACTGGACTCCAAGCAGTTATCCCCATGCACACAGTGGCAATTCTCAGCACTGTACATCATCTCAGCCCCATGTACCTCACGTGAACACACAAAACCCAGGCTCTACTTGCAGTGCAACAGAGAAACAGATGTTTGTGTTCAAGTAACAGAGAATACATGAGGTTCTCCCACTTCAACCCTACTTACATGGGTCAGGCACAGTCAGTTTCAGAGAGGGGACACCTTTCAGTTTCAAGGAGCTCTTACCTGATGGACAAACACATCTTCCTTGGTGTCATTCCTGCAAGACAACAGGAAATTGAGATTCATGAATGAAATGCACAATATAAATTAAAAATTCAATCGTCTGGCATGGAGCCAAAATGCAAATCTATCATGACAACAGTCTTTGAGCACCAGCCTCGCTCAACCTGCTCTCAACTAGTTCCTACCAGCTTACTGCATGCAGTAAAGAGATCGGCAGGAAGCCTGTGCAAGGTGCAGAGCACACACTCAAGCCCAGTAAGGCAGATTCCTCCTCACTCCTGCACACTCCTCTATCCTTCACGTCCCACGGATGGAGGTGTTTGAACACCTGGAAGGGACCAGTCACTCCTTCCTGGCAGTGCTCTGTGGGGGCCTGGCTTCTGCAGCCTTTGGAAGCAGCTGTGCCTTTGCCACTGGAGTTCCAGTTACATTCCCTCAGCCTCGAGGAGTAGCATCACCAGCTGCCCATGAAGGCAGCAGGGTCAGTCAACCCTGGATCTCCCTTCTTGAGAAACAGAAAACAGTCAGGTGTGTATCAACAAGGACCCAAGAACATCCATCCTTCAGCATGATCATGGCAGAGCTTCCACAACTGCCATGAGGCAACCAGCTCCGGTCAGAAGTTTCTGTTCTGCTCTGAAGAGGTGCAGAAACACGCCTGCACCAGTTAGAGCTGCACCCCTTCTCCTGACACACGGACATCCCAGCTCCCATCACACCAACCCACCTCGCTGTGGTGTTCCATTACTGCATGGAACAGTTTGAATCAACAGGGAAGAGGCTTTTATTTCCTAGAAGGACTGGTTAAAGACATAAGTAAGCTTGTGTGAAAATGTGCTCAGAACTAGAGGGCTCACAGCTATGGGTAACAATGTTTGGTTTGTTAGTTTTTTATAAGCTTAAGCCAGGTGCTCCTCACATTGGCTTTAAAAAGCGAGAACTGACAACTAAGACTTTTTCCAAAAGCTCCATCCAAGCTACAGCTATTCTGTCAGACATCACCAGTGAAAAAAAGTCACCTTGTTTCCCATGGAACTGATACCTACAAACCCCAAAGGTTACTCGGAAAAGGCAGCCAAAAGGCAGCAGAGCAGAGCCACTCTGATCTCATCTTCAAGGCCCCACAATGCAGCACCCAAAAGCCCTTGCAAAGCCAGAGCCTAAAAACTCTTCTTCACAACACAGGTCCAAAAGCTGAAAACCTTCACAGGAGCCCAGTAACACGTTTCTAGTAAAAATGCTGAACCCCTTTCTTCAGCCTCAGCTCAAGAATGGTGGGAGGAAGTGCTCATCCCCTGCGCTCCGGACACCTTGCACTTTTGCCCAACCAGACCAGATGCTTGGATTTAGACTCCTTTTCCAAATGCAGTTTCCACTTTAAGAGGACATCTAAGTTTTAGATGGATGACTGACTGGGTCACACAGAGCCCAACAGTGCACACGAAATAAAAAACACACTAGGCCATTTCACAGCCCCATGCTGTTGGCCATGCCATTCCCAATGCTGTTTTCCAGCAGGCACTCCTGGAAGCAGCAAGTGTGCTGTTGTGTGGATGATGGAGCAGTAGGAGATACCACTTTCTCAAAGAAAACTTGGAAGGGTACAAAAAAACCACCCATTGCAAAGGCCCAACAGGCCATTTAGTTAATCTTTGCACTAAGCCGCTCTCTCATTCACATCTTTAATCCATAAAAACAAATTTTAAAAAAGGAAATTAGACAAGCCAAAAGACAAAGACAACTCCAGTGTTAAGTCCATCAAAGACCAGGCCAGACAACACCAAATACCATCTCCAGCTCTGGTAGGGACAAAGCCAGCGGCCTGCACACCCATTTCTTATTTTGACAACCACAAAAAACAATCGACAAAGACTCAGAAATCAAACTCCTATTTCAGAGCAGAAACGCACTTCTGACATTAAAAGCACGCAGGAAATACCTGAGGTGCGTGTGCACCTACATCAAAGCTGATTTCTGCTCCAAAAGCTCATTTCATCCGCGAGCAGATCTGGCTAAAGCAGAGCCGCGCCAGGGCAGGAGCTCCCGCACGTCTTCCCTGCAGCCAGGCAGATTCCAGAGCTGAGGAAATGTCCTCCCGTTCGTTTTCCCAGGCTGCAGCTCTAATCTTTTGATAACAGCAGATCATGCTGGGTTTCTCATTACGAATGGCAACCTCAGGGATTAAACAGCTGCCAAAGTAATGACTAGGGAAGCCACTCGGATGTCTTAACTAGCTGCTGCTGCTTCCTCACTTGACTGACATCACTGAGCATTTCCACTACTGAGGGAACAGGAAAAGCCTTCCCTCGAGGTGGGGTTTGTGGCTGGGACTTGGGAGGCGTTTCCAGCGCCAAAGACACGACGGCTCCCAGGCACTGGTGACTGCACAGCACTGGGACATGGCATGAACAATGCAAACTGGGCTGACTGGGAGGCAGGTCTGTGAAGCTGCAGACACAAAACCAATCCAGGAGCTCGGCAGACACTTTGGACCAGCTCATCAAGTAACAGAGAGTTCGAAAAGGCAGTGTTCAAACCCAAGTGTCATAAAAGGCCCAATAAAAGCACTACACTTGCTGCCCTAAAGGGGGATTCCCCAGTCTTCAGCCACATTCCAAGACTGGGGGCTTGAAGCACCAGGAAATAAGGGGAACAGCTCTGGCAACTCCCCAGGTGAGGCCCCTCCAAGTGACGGGCCCCAGAATTGCACTTTTTTAAAGAACTGGTTTGCAGAGCACTTAGAGGACTCCTCTCCCCGACAGGCCTATTTTAAGTATTCACACCACTCCTGAAGCGTTCAGATTATTCTTTCACATCAACTACCGTCATAAAAAGAATCTTTCGGGCACTTTTTTCCTGAGACCTGTCCATACACTCCAGTGAGGGGAACAGACAATGTGAACTGTGCTCCTTTTGCTCCACGCGTTTTTAGAGGGAGTTCTCATGAGAGCAGCGCTTGCGAACCACCAAGTGCTCAAAGCAAATTTTTGCTTGCATTGTCTGAACTCCAAGCAGGAGTTGAAACAATCAGCATACTGACAGCTACCAGTATACTTTTATATTCTCAAGAGGAACAAAAAAGAACAAACAAACAAATAAAAAAAAACAAACTCAGCCAAAAAACCTAACCAACCCCCCAAAAAAACCGCAAACCACCACAAATAAGAAGCGACTGTAACGTGAAGACACGTCGCCGTGGAAATCAACTCGCTGCCAGAGCGCAGCAGTAGGTAAAAGGTAAGGCAAAGGCTCCAGGTAAAAGCACTCGAGTAACAACCCGGTAAGCCCCGAGCGGGTCAGAGGAAGGGCACCTCTCCCCGGCTCCTCCTGCAGAGGAAGCCACCGCCGCCCCCCCCGCCCCTCC
>VZRE01013957.1:21512-35648 GCA_013396775.1 Cephalopterus ornatus
GCTGGGATGCAGGGGGCCGGGGTTGTCCTTTGGGGAGGGGGGACACGATGCCTAGGCCTTTTTTGGGGGGGTGAGGAGGGCAGGACTCTTGGGGTTCCCCAATTTTGGGGGACAAGACACCTGGGCCTCTGTTGGAGGGTTCCCCCTTTTTGAGGGGCAGGATGGCTGGGTCTCTGTGGGGGCTGGAGGAAAGTGCCTGAACTCCCTTTGGGGTGGGGGTGAGCGGGACAGGACTCCTGGGTTCCCCTTTTTTGAGGGGACAGGACTCCTGGGTTCCCATCTTTTGAGGGGACAGGACTCCTGGGTGTCTGTGACAACTGGGGTGCAGGATATCTGGGTGCCCACCTCAGTCATTGGGGGGCGGAGGGGGAGGGAGCAGGTGATCTGTGTCCTGACCCCTTCTGTAGAGAGGGGGTGTCACCCGAGGGGTCCCCCCCAGGCCTCTCTGCACCCCGGGATGAGCTCCCAAGGCTGAGCCAGGATAACACACCCCGAAAAAGAACCCCATTGTTTTGGGGGGGTGCAGAGCTGTTCCTAGACCCCCCAGGCTGTCTGGGCGGGGTGTCCTGTCCCATCCCCAAATCCCCCGAACCCGCTGTACCCATGTGTTCTCACCTGTGCTGTTCCAGCAGCTGAGCCCCCACTGCTGCTCCGACTTCCCAAGACATTCAAGTGTGAATTTTCCAAGGGAAAACAAATTGCTATTTTTGGGAGTTTTGTTGCCTGACACGCAAAACCTCACAAGTGCTGGAGCCTTTGCTTCTTCCAAGAAACCCAACTTGAAGTCTTGCTTAGCAAGGCTGAGTGGAACATGGATTTCATTGTTATATAGCTAGGAGAGCCAGGTATTAATTTCACCTTGGAAGTGGAGAACAGGAATTTCTTGTATAACTTAGTCCTTCAGCATTAAAGTGAAAGAGGCCCATTAAGTTTTAATGCTGGCTGTGCTGCAGGTGGACATTTAACAGGTTCAGAAGATGAATAAAACCCATTATTAAAGCAAACAAGTGTTCACGTGTCAGTGTTTTAGCCCACACAGCCTCAGGTGATGTTGAAGATTAGCTGGAGTATCCAAGTGTGCTGTTTCCCAGTCCCACTGTGTATCCTTGGAAGTGGTTTTGGGGGTGGTCAGTGTTCCTGTTGCTGAGTAAACCTCCAAATTCCATATTTCTGTTTCACAGATGTTGGGGGGGATAAAAAGGCCAACTAAACTTTGTTAGCCAACCAAACTCTGCTGATGTGGCAGAGGGACTTGTCTTCCTGCTTTTATTGGAAAACACCTGCTGAGGACCAGCCTGAGGATCCCAGCCCAGCATTTAGGAACAGGGAGGTGCTGTGGGGACAGGAGCTGATTTAGGGCTGTCCTTGAGCAGCCAAAAATTGGGATATCTTCTATGTAGAGATATCTCTGGTAGAGAAGGGAGGAGGGCACAGCCTGCCTGTATCCAAAATCCATGTGCTCTCTATGGGATGCACTTTATTCCAGAGCTGGAGTCTGTTTTGTAGCTTCCCTTGGGGAAGACAGAGTTCAAAGCTGCAAAATAAGGGAAAGAGAAGAGGAAATTTCAGACAATATAATTGAGTTGCCTTCACCTTGCTGTTTGCTGCTTCAGCTGTGGCTTAGCCAGAGCCCAGCCTGCATTTCTGGGATTAACTCAACGACTTAATTCCTTTTTTTAGTTTTACATCCCCAAGTACTTTCACAGATTTGGAGGTAAATTCCTTGACAAAAAACAGTACCCGAGCAATCAGGCTGTGTGTCTGTTCTTGGGACAGCCCTGAGCCTTCCTCCACAGCTTATTTTTAGTAGTGCTTAGCGAGTGATTAAAAACTCCTGCACAGTGTTTGACTGGAGACATTCCTGCAGTTGCCTCTGGAAGTTTGGGAGCCCTCCTTGGCGGATCGGCTGCTGGGTGTTTGAGCAGCTAAACTGGAGTGCTGGAGCTAGAGGATGGAGTGCAATGTGATACCACAGAGGCCTAAAAGCTTAGCTGGGGCTCACTAATTGTAATTTAAGCTTGCAATTCAATGGCTTAAAGCAATTATTACCTGAGGGAAGGACGGGGAAATGAAAATGTGGCTCCTGTAGGATTCTCTGTTCCAAGTTGCAAGGTTTAATGTGTGCTCTTTATTTGCATATTCTCTTTTTCCACTCAGAGCTGCACTGACAACCAGAGCTCTGTGTGTGTAAGGAATGTATGAAGTGACCGGAAAATTGGACTTTTCAGCTTGCTTTTTATTGTCTAAAACACACTTAAAGCTACCTGTGATGCCTCGAAGAACTGCCAAACTTTCAGTCATGAAGAAACCAATTTTCAGTCTCAATAAAAAGTAGTTCTACCTGTGTATTTACCTGCCTGCATCACCCTGAGCAGCTTTGGAGAATTCATGGCTATTTTTTGAGGCTGCAACTTCTGTGTTATTTAAATGAGTGTTTTTTTCAAGGGCCCTGAAGATGCTTTTCCTTGGTAAATTCCTGCTCCTGGCCCTGGCCTTGGCTACAGGGCAGCTCCAACAAGGAGCCCCAGCGGGTCCTGAGCTGTTGATAAGTTAATTTTCAGGAGTGTTTTTTAGGGCTGGACACATCACATTTGTTATTCCAAGGGAAGCTGAAGGCAGGAATCAGTTTTTCCTGCGTTTCCTCCTCTGTGGCTGCTCGTGTTGGGGCTGCTTGACCCGACCTCGCTGATCCAGAGCTGCGGGAAGAACAGAGGAGGGGTTTGGAGACATCTATCCGTGTGCAGCAAGTGTGTGATGGGAAATTTGGGAAGCTGCCAAACCATCAGCTTGTTGGGTGAGGGGTGAGCGGGTCTCTCCTTGGATTGGAACCCCTACGGAACTTCACGGATTTCCAAAGGGAACGGCGCGTGAAACTTGGGCTTTTGGGCTCCACCACACCCCCGGCTGTTCATGAGTAGTGGGAGAAACTTGGCACTTAGGGAATGCCCGGGCTATGTGCTGGTCCTGGCTTGGAGAGAAGGGCACGGAGCCAGCAGGGAGAATCCACTTCCAGAGGCACGCAGGCAGGGAAGCAGCTGGAAGGAGGAGAAGGATGAGGATCTGCCTTTTGTTTCAGGTACTCAGCAATTTTAGCAAAATCACATTTTGCCTTTCACTTCAGATTTTAAAAAAAAAACCAAACACCCACCTTTTGGGAGGTTCATCTGTTGGAATTGCTCAGGATGAGGACGTTCTCCTGGAGCTCTTTCTGATCCACGAGCAGAAAATGGTGTGGTTTCGCGGGAGCTGAAGTAAATTGCATTGACGTTTTTAGTAAGTAGCTTTATGCCACATATGAAGTGGGACAGTAGACATTAGGAAGCAGATTTAAAAGCTGGCGTGGAGCAGCAGGTTCTGATGGCTGGGTCAGCAGTGGTGGCTTTCTGTGGTGGCAAACTGCTTCCAAAGGGTTGTGATTTTAGATCCTATGGTGCAATTTTGTCCATATTTAACAGGTGGATCAGCATTACTTTCATTTATGAGTGATGTGGGCTTTGAATTTTATTATTTGTTAAAAGAAGGTAATCTCAAGGTTTGGATGAACTTGGCTTTTTTGTCTTAAAGAAGTTAGTTTTGCTTTTTCCTTTTCCAGAAATACCTTATTCTAAAGCTGCTTGCATTTGATGTATTCCCAGATGGAAAAGACAAATACTGTAGGGTGAATGATGAACATTCCCTTTTGGAATGAGCAAAGAGAAGGAAAAATTTTCACGATGTTTGTCACAGTTTGGCCAAAGTCATGCTGATGTGGGACCATCTTGGGAGCAAATTCCCGTGGGAGGCCAAGGGCAGGAACTGGTGCTGCTGGTGTGTGGTCGGGGTGACTGGGTGCCCCCCAAACCACTTCTGGGAAGAACATGTTCGACACTGATGGAATTCAGAGGTGCCTTTGTTATCTCACTTCAAATGTCTCTGCATTTATTGTCGTGGAAGTGCTGGTGCCTCGCTGGCACCTCACCTGTCAGGAGCTGCTTTTGGGGTGAGATCTCCTTTTATTAAAGCAAGTTTGCACTGCTTTATTTCTGGAGTAGAAGGGAAGAAAGTTGTGATTTGAATGGTTCTGTAATGACTGTGATTGTTTCAATTGTTATAAATCAATCACACTTGTTTGTTCTGTGAAACTGCAGCACTTGCAGGCGGCAGCAGCCGCTTTATTTGTGGTGTTTGAAGTGATCCTGAAGTTTTGCATTAGTACAGGGCCCATCACACGGCAAACAGGAGCTGCCCAGAGTGCTGGGATTGTGGGGCGGGGGGGGCAGAAAGCATAAAAATGGAGTAACCTAAATGAGGCCAGTGTTTTTCATAGAATGGTAGAGTGTTTTGGGTTGAAGAGACCTTAAAGAACATCTCATTCCCACCCCCTGCCATGGGCAGGGACACCTTCCACTCTCCAGGTTGCTCCAAGCCCCGTCCGACCTGGCCTTGGACAGTTCCAGGGATCTAGGGGCAGCCACAGCTTCTCTGGGCAACCTGTGCCAGGGCCTCCCCACCCTCACAGGGAACAATTTCCTTCCAATATCCCATCTATCCCTGCCCTCTGGCAGTGGGAAGCCGTTCTCCCTTGTTCTGTCCCTCCACCCCTTGTCCAAAGTCCCTCTCCAGCTCTCCTGGAGCCCCTTTGGTACAGGAAAGCTGTTTTTTGTATCAGGGGTTTGCTGTTTGCTGTCCTTTAAAACTCCAGTGCTCACTAGGCTTCCCCCTTTGGCTTTCTAAGATCCAAGCCCAGGATTGTGTTTGCCTGCAGCAGCCATGGGTGTTGTATCCAAAAAGAGGCCCCAGTTGTGCCCAGGGCTGGAGCATCCTTGGATTTGGGTGGCTCCAGAGCCTGGATCCCATCTGAGCAGGTAATGAAGGAGGAGAGATTTCAGCTGCTGATAGACTCAGCTCTGATAAACAGCCCTCTGGTGCTTTTTGTCCTCTTTCCCTGACCCACTGGGATAATGGGAAACACAACGTTGGGATTTCAGTGGGAGTTTAGTTCTTGCCAGGTTAGAAATGAGCAGGTGGGGTTTGGCTTCAGCTGCTGTGGATTTGCTCTGTGACCACAAACAGGTCACCAGGTTGTCCCTGAGCCCCTGTACCAGGATGGACAGGGTTAGTGCTGGCCTTGGCAGGTTGGGCTCAATGATCTTAGAGGGCTTTTCCAACCTGAACAGTTCTCTAACTCCGTATTTATTGGCTGTGTGGGGTAGAGCTCACTTTTAATGGCTGGGGTTTTTAAATCCTACCTTTAGAAAGAAAAATCACACCCTGAATTCCATCCAGGATTACTCCATAATAGTCATCTCTTGCCAACATAAATGAATTCAACCGTTACACTCTCACATGATTATCATTTTGTTGATGAAGAATCACCTTCAGTTCAATTCAGCAACTGTTTCACTTCTGTAAAACATGTATTTATAAATGAATAGATGTGTTTTCAAGCCTTCCTGTTTTCTCTCTCCTTGCTTCTGGAGGTTTGTTGAATTTTTTCCATTTTTTCAAGACCCGTAGCTTTGAACCCTGAGGTACCTTGAGGAGGCTCCTGTGCAGGACAGCACACCCAGGGCTCTGTTTTTGATCCCAGATCCCCAGAGTTCAGTTCTCCACAGTGATTCCCTTTCCTTCCCTTTCCACAGGTACGGCTTCGTGGAGTTTGATGATCTGAGAGATGCAGACGATGCAGTTTATGAGCTGAATGGGAAGGATCTGTGTGGGGAGAGAGTGATCGTGGAGCACGCCCGGGGCCCACGCCGTGACAGCAGTTACGGTTCAGGACGCAGTAAGCACTTGTGCCTTTGTATCCCTGCCTTACTTTGAATAAAACATCATTTTCATTTCTTTAAAAAGTAATCTAAAAAGAAAAATGATACCAAGTTGTTCTGTAACTGTAAATGTAACTGTTGATCTGACTATTTCTTAACTTGTTTGTTTGTATTAAACTATTTTAATTGATAACTTAATAAACACAGTTTCTCGTACCATTTTTATTATTATTATTATTATTATCATTTCGTTGAACTATTTTGAATGGTTTATGTGCAATGTGCTGTTTAACATAGATTTAACAAAGACCTCAATGTTTTAATTGAAAGAGTCCTTTGAGGCTAAGATGACTGCCCGTTCCATTTGCTGACCTTGGGGTACCTTTCCATGAGTGGCTCTTTGACCTTTGTGGCCCTTGGCTGACCAAAAAAAAAAAGGAAGCCATGTGACGACCGCAGCCTTTTCCCATTAGACCTGGGTGGTGAGGATCCCAAGGGTTAGAGACAGATGAGATTAATCTGAAATAGGTGCCTGAAAAGCTTTATTCATGTCAGATATTCAGAAAGCCTTTAAAGCAATGTAAGTAACATTAGTCAACTGGCTTAATTCAGTTTCTTCTTTCGAACCGTTTTTTTAAAGATAATATTAAATTTAATTGCATGTTAATCGTAGCTTAATCGTAACTCTGTGCTTTGCCTAATTGCAGTAAAACATCTGTAATGCTTTGGGTCTTTGTGACATGTCTGTGAGGGGGGTGGGTTTAGCCTGGAGGAGGGGTGGGCCCGGGGTGCCTTCGGGAGCAGGCGGGGCAGGACAGGTGCTGTCGGGGCGGTGAGGAGGCTCCTTTTCCCTGGTTGAAGCTGTGTCTGTCACCTCCTAAAGGTGGATATGGTTATAGAAGAAGCGGAAGAGATAAGTACGGTCCCCCAACCCGTACAGAATACAGATTGATTGTGGAAAATTTGTCAAGCCGCTGCAGTTGGCAGGATCTGAAGGTATGGGGCCCTTTCCTCACCCTCTCTCTGTTCAAGAGCACAAAGGGTAAAAGCTTCAGCGAGGCAAAGTGCTGAACACCTGTGCTTTGCTGCCGGCTCCTGAGCCCCTCAGCGTGCTCCTGTGCGTTCCAGGAGATTTGGGGAGTAACACACGCCTTAAACCAACACAGGAGCATATTTGCATATGTAAAAAAATTAATGAGAGGTTGGGAGTTGCACCTGCAGGCTTGGTGTCACTGGGAAATGGGAGAATAACTTCTACCCTTAACATCACATACAGCTGTGGCCTATCTTCTCTTAAACCCTGTCAAAACAGGCTTGAATCACACCAGGGGTAGGATTCACTGGAGATGGAGGAGTTTGCCCTTGTCACTTTGGATTTAACCCATCAACTTGTTAGGTGCTAGAGCTGTTTGAACCCATTCCTGCACAGGCTCTGCTAGGAACTTTCACACCGTGTAAAGCTGTTTGAAGGAAAGGTTCAGGGAAAGGATGCTTCCAGAAGGAGTAATCATGCAAAACCTCTGCCAAGAGCTGTTATTTCTGAAGTGCAGAGGAGTGGAGGGTGATTCTCAGCAGTGGAAGTGTTGGGTGACACTGTGGAGCCCGTGGTACCTCTGAGTGCACCGGAGGTGACGTTTTGACTTGTGGTTATCCCCATTATGGATTCAGGGAGCAGGACAGGGAGCAGCATTTCAACAGTGTGTTTCCTTATCAACCTGAGCAGCAATGGTTAAACCCACTTGTTCTTACAGGAACACTTTCTTTTATGGTTCTCTTTTAAGGATGTGTAAAATTTGTTCTAAACAAACTTTGACGTAGTAGAAACTGGTCTGTAATTGAATGTAACACTAGTTCAGGTACGTATGGAGATGCTGCCAATGTCTTTGTTGTTAATGCTTCATCAGTAGCTTGTCTTTGCTTCTGGTATTCAAAATTGTAAGTAGAGCATGGCATGATTAATCCTCCAATGGATGCATTGCTGCTTTTTTGGGAATAGCTTTCGTTTTAGTGTTCTTAACATGGGAGAAGCTGGGCTGAAAACAGACCAAATCAGAGCTCTGTGCCGTGTTTCCACTGGAGCCAACATTCCACAGGGGCTGAAGGATGGCCTGGCCCGGTGGCTTGATTGAAGTGGGGCAGAATGGCCCTCCCTGATAAACAGAGCGGGTTAGGAATTCAAGCAGAGAAACCAGGAAGCATGAAATGGGAAAATGGGTTGAGCTTTGACTTCTGTGGGGATTCTTCCAGCAGAATGAGTTGGGTTGCTGAGGTGGAGGACAGAGGGAGGTTTGCTTGCCTGTGGGCTTCTTGCCTCTTCATATTCAACCTTTATCCCCTTTCCCAATTACATTTGGACACATGATTTAGAGAGTGAGCATTTTCTTTCTTTAATCACTTCTGTAATTTAAGACTTATTCCAGAGCATATTTAATATTAGACTGGAGATGAGAGACCTTCAATTATCGTTTGGCTCAAAGCTGCCAACCCCACCCTGGTTCTAATCACACCCACTCTGTGAAACCAGAGTGTGTTACTTGGCAGTGCAAATGCTGTTTGGTTCAAAGCCTTGCTGACATCCCAGTGAATAGAAGAGGCTCAGGGAGCATCCTTACAGAGATGAGCCTGGAAGCCTGGCTCTGGATTCGAGGCGATGGTGATTCTGTCCTCTTCCCCTAGGATTATATGCGTCAGGCAGGGGAGGTGACATATGCAGATGCACACAAAGGAAGGAAAAATGAAGGTGTGATTGAGTTCAAATCCTATTCTGACATGAAAAGAGCCCTTGAAAAGCTGGACGGGACAGAAGTAAATGGCAGAAAGATTAGATTAGTGGAAGACAGACCTGGATCGAGACGGCGCCGCTCCTACTCCAGAAGCCGAAGCCATTCAAGGTATGTCAATAATGTGTATCAGGCTGAGGCTTTTGGGTTCCAAACCACCTTGAAAGTGTTCAGAGTCCTCAGTAAATCTAGTTTTTGAGAATATATTGGTAAGCAAGGGCAGCCAGGGCTCACTCAGAGGTGTCTCCCGTGGGGGATGTGCGGACCTGCTCTCTGAACACCCGTGACTGTCCTCCTCAACATCTCAGTTCTCAGTGCCGGGCAGGAGCAGCTGGTGGCCGGTGGAGCTGAGCACACAGAATGAAACAGAAGGTGCTTTTAACACTTCAGCTCTGAACACTCTGTTCTGCTCCAAGCACCAGGACTAACAGTTCTTTCTCAGCTTGGAAACCTCCACCTGTTCGCTGTTCCTCAGAGACTTGCTGCTTTCCTTGTCTGACCAAGAGCTGCTTCAGCAGCACCAAGTGTTCTCCCCTTTCCATTCTGGGGTAGAATTTGTTGTTGCAAGAAAACTCAGGCAAACTTTTACTGTTCCTAGAAGAACTTGGTTATGAAATCAAAGCCTGAAGTCGAAGCTTTATCCCAATGTCTCACCACATTCAAACTGTGATTTGACTGGGAAGGTGATTATCCCTTCAATAAACTGGCATATTTTCTTCCAGATCAGCGCCCTGCTTGTTCCCAGATGTGGCAGCAGGGAGGAGAGGTGGGGAGAGGGGTGCTCTGAGTTTGTGACTGTTGTGGAACTCTGAAAGGTGCTCTAACCCCGTGGGGATTTTCCCCCAGGGATCACAAACTAACAGGAAGCTGCTTCCTTGTGTTCCAGGTCTCGCTCTCGAAGCAGACACTCCCATAAGAGCAGGAGCCGCAGTGCCAGCAGCAGCCGCTCCAAGAGTAGATCCAGATCCAGGTATGCCTTTGTGCTGGGAGAACTGGGGGCTCCCACTTAGATAAGAAGCATCATCCTAAATCTGCAGGAGGAGCACTGTTTGGTTTTCTTTGCCCTCCCATTCTCTCACTGTTCCAGTGCTGCTCAAACCCACAACTCTCTGTTGCCTTTGCATTTCCAGGTCTGTGTCCCGTTCCAGGAGCAAGAGCCGTAGTCGAAGCAAGAGCCGTAGCAGAGGCCAAAAAGAGAAAAGCAGGACTCCAAGTAAAGAGGATAAAAGTAGGAGCCGCAGCAGGAGTGCAGAGAAATCCCGGAACAAAAGCAAGGATAAATCTGAGGGCGCTCTCCACAACAGTGATGAGAAAGCCAAGAGCAGGAGCCCCAGCAAGGAAAAGAGCAGGAGCAGGAGTGGGAGTAAGGACAGGGGAGAGGCGAGGGAGAGCATGAGGAGCAGGAGCAAGGAGAAGAGTAGAAGCAAAGACAGGGAGAAGAGCATTAGCAAGGCTAGAAGCAGGAGCAAGAGCAGGGATGAGAGTAGGAGCAGGAGCCACAGCAAGGATAAAAGGAAAAGTAGGAAGAGGAGCAGGGATGATAGCAGAAGTAGAAGCAGGAGCCGCAGCAAGAGTGAGAAGAGCAGGAGGCGCAGCAAGAGAGACAAAGCCAGCAGCAAGAAGAAAAGGAAGGACAGCCACGAGCGGTCCAGGTCAGGCTCCAAGGACAAGGAGCACCTCAAAGGCGAGTCTGACAAGAAGGAGGCCAAAGGCGAGGGGGAGGACGCAGTGTCCCGCTCCAGGTCTAGGTCCATTTCCAAGTCCAAACCAAATGTCAAATCAGATTCTCGTTCCAGGTCTAAGTCTGTTTCAAAGCCAAGGTCCCGCTCCAAGTCCAGGTCTAGGTCAGCCTCTAGGTCACGCTCCCGGTCGCGGTCGAGGTCCCGCTCCAGATCCTAACCTTGCTGCAGCCCCACTTGGAATGGTTGGAAAAGTCTTTTGTACATGTTTAGTAGCTGTAACCAAGTGATTGAAGTAGAAACCCTGTCGATGCTGTATATTTTTAACAACCCTGATGGTCTGTCTGTCATTACCTGCAGCGCTCCCTCCCTGCACTGCTCCCTGGCGTGAGGCTGTTCCGCTCATTTTCTACCCACCAGAAAGGTTCTCTTTAAATATAACTCTTCCTAGAGCCCCCAAATTGCCCAGTTTTCCAGGAAGAGCCTTGCAGGGAATGAGCACTGCGCCCTGGTGGGTTTATGGGATTGCAGTGAGGACTGATGGTAGGTATGACAACGTCAGCAGTCTTTGCCCTCGAATTGATGCCCTTTGATGTCTGCCATTTAGTGAAAGTGCTAAGTCTTAAGTTTCATACTACTTTTGTTCCATATTTTTTGGACTTACAAAGTTATGAATAGCACAGTCAAAAGGAAAACAATAAAATAGAGGTACTTGCAGTAATCTATAGGGAAAAGAAGTATAGTTCCATATTCTGGTATTGTGACAATATCCTTGTTTTATATTAAATTTTTTTATTTTATTTTTCCCTGTCTTGCAAAGTACAGTGATTCCTGTTTCCATGAAATTTGAATAAAGACTATTTTTGCTTGATGACATTTGGTGGTGGTTCCATGACGTTGTGTTGGGATTGTCAGCGTTTTCTGTCAACCAGTGAAAGCCTGAATTTGCAAAAAAACCACTCATGGAGAAAGAGCTCTTGGTCCAGACTGGCTCTGCCATCAGATTGGAATTCCCCAGCACTCGCTTTCCCAGTCCAGCTTTTCCAGGTACACCCAGAGTGACCAGGAGTTTAGACTTGGAGTTTCTTCTCAGCGTGTTTTCCAGGAGCTTTTCCTAATAAAATCTGGGGGGAACCTTCATAAAAGGAAAAGCTCAGGATGTGCTTCTGAGGAAACACTGAAGGTGGCGGGGGCTGTTGCACTGGTGCGTCCCCAGAATCCCTGGGGATGTGGGGAGGAGGGAGGACAGCTTTCAGCAGGAGTTTTGTAGATGTTCCTGAATAACATCCCAAATTTAGACTTGGGGCCTTCCCGCATTGCTCAGACTGAGCTTCCCACGGGCTCTTCCCTTACACAGGGTGGCTTGGAATGAAGAAATGACATTCCCAGCCTTCTGCCCTGAAAGACAAAAGGCAAAACCCCCTATTTTGTGAGTTCTTGGGCTGGAGTAAGAAGGTTAGTTACGGCTTCCTCCACAACTTTTCTTCAGCAAATTCCAAACGGCTCACAAAAGTGATGGCAGAGGCTCTCGCAGCGAGATGTTGGACTTCATAGGTGCAAGTCATTCCGTATAATTTGATCGTTTGGAACTTGTCCTGCCATATTAAAAAGATGAAAGGCCGATAGATCATCAGCGGTGCTTTCAACACCAAATATTTCCCCTGACTTGAAGAGGGGTCGGGGCTTGGCGAGTGGCTCCGACTTTATCAAATGTCAAATTACCACGGCAGCATGAGCAATCTCCGTGGAAGTGATATTTAATTTCTTTAGAAGAAAGAGCCTTTTCCAGCTATATATATTTAGTGCTTTAACATCTTAGGCTCTCCTAATGACATTTTTTTAATCCTTTTTGCTGCTTAATCTTAGTACAGAAGCAAACCAGGCGAGGCAAGATGTTTGCTAATGGGGGATAATTAATGGAAAAATAGCTTTTAAGAAAATCTGCAAATGATGAAGTCCAGGCAGAGACTTTACAAGAGTGACTCCGGCTGCCAGGGACTGAGCCGGCTTTTGGTGTGTCCTCTGGGAGGAACATCCCTTCCCTAAATACCTGAGGATGGGCCTCTGGAGGTGGAGGTATGTGGGAAACCTGTCACTGTGTGCAGTGAGAAGAGGGCAACCCAAAAAATCCTTCAGGAGCGAGCGCCTGGAGCGCTGGAGATTCCTGGGAGTGCAGGGCAGGGTTTGGATACTCCCTTTGCAGGAGTACTGCTGATTTACTACCTGGAGTAGAGGCTCTGCTGCATCATTTCATGTTTTTTCTGTCTCAGGAGCGTCACTGAGCCAGTCTCCCCCGCTAATTTTGCAGAAAAGTGGAGTTTTTGCATCAAAACCTCTGGCTCACGTGGCTCACTGGTGTGGGCACTTGACCTTTCCCAGCCTGGAGCTGCTGCAATCCCAGTGCTGGCACCACGGGCTCCTGAAACCAGGGAATTTACCTGGCAGCAGGTGTGAAGCCAGGGTAAGAATGGTATTAATTTAAAATATTAACAATAATTATTATCATGTGTAGCCAGAGAAGATCAGTGGAACGTCTGCAGTAGTTCTGCAATATCCCCAAGTAATATTTCTGATTGAATAATTAAATACAAAGTGAGAAGTCAGCTTCAGGCTGGAAATGTCTACCAAAATGCACTGAGAAACAGCCCCAAAATCTGACTTAGGGTTGGGATACCTGTCTCATGGGGCAAAAGCATCTTGTAGGTGAGCTCTGAGGGAGGAAAGCAGGAATGTGGACAGCAAAAATGGGTCAGATTCTGTCCAAATGATCAGTATAACAGCAAGATAAGCCCTGAAACAGGGATTTCAACAAAACTTAATTAAAACGAAATTAAGGGTTTAAATAAATATAGATAGCTCAATTATTTGTAAAATCTTTTGGCTTCACAAGCTCCCTTTAAACCTGGACCCAGCGAGTGCTCCTCCAACCACGTCTGCAGGATTTGGGACTTGCTGGCACGGTTGAGGTGAGAGATGTATTTGTTTTCTGACTAAATTTAAAGACCTTAAAGAGCATTTTATGTGCCTCACTCGAGGGATGAAGGCTATTACGATGTGTATTCCCAATGAGCCACTGCAAACCTCATTTATTATATTTCCCCAAAATCCCGTTCCGCGGAAGCTGTCGCAGCTCGGGGCCCCCTCGTGCTCCTTCCTCGCTCACAATGGCAAAAAAACACAACACATCGCTAAAAAAAAATCCCACCCCCACCTCTTTTATTGCTCCACAATTCAAATACAAAGGGAAATAACATTCCCAGGCGACAAGAAAAACAGGTGTAACAAATGCAGAGAGGGGGCAATATTTTCTATTCCTCGTGGGTGTGTCCGGCACGGTCCGGACCCGCTGGATGTGATTTACAGCTCCATTTCCCAAACCTCCCAAACTTCCCAAAGTTCCATTTCAGCCCTAGCGTGCCCTGATGTCCATGGCTCTGCCCAGGCTTCATCTGGCCGGCCCAGGGAGCAGCACCAGGAATGGGGCTGTGCCCCCCAGACCCACATCTGCCCCCTCCCAGTGTCCCCAGTGCCCCACGTGTGCTGGTGGGCCTGTCCCAGTGTCAGCCACATCCCAGTCTCACTCCCATCCCCGTGCCTGCCCATCCCAGTGCCCCTCTGTCCCAGATCGTTCCCATCTCACTCCCTGCCCCAGTGCCTGCCCATCCCAGTGCCCCTCTGTCCCAGATCGTTCCCATATCACTCCCTGCCCCAGTGCCTGCCCATCCCAGTGCCCCTCTGTCCCAGATCGTTCCCATATCACTCCCTGCCNTGCCCATCCCAGTGCCAGCTCCATCCCTGACGATTCTTTCCCAGTGCCAGCCCTGTTCCAGCACCTGCCTGCCCCAGTGCCAGCCCTCCTCCAGTTCCTCCCTGCCCCGATGATTCCATGCCCCAGTCCCATCCCAGCGCCAGCCCCGTCCCAGTTTCATC
>VZRE01013957.1:36335-90178 GCA_013396775.1 Cephalopterus ornatus
GGGTTATCGCGGCGCTTGGTGAAACTTCCTCGGGAGCGTGACAACTCCGGAATACTGGCAAATATATAAATCCAGCGCGGTAGAAAGTGTAGTCTGGTAGACTTTTCCTCCGCCCAAAACCCAGAAAGATTCAAGTTGGGAGAGTTTACATGGGGGGGGGAGACACAAACAAACAAACAAAAAAGGCCAAAACAACATCAAACTTTCTGGCAGCGAATCCGAAGAGTACAGCTAATGGAACCGGGGTTTTGCGAGCGGAGGGGAAGTCGGTGGGCAAATAAACAGAGGGATAAATATAATCCTTCAGAAGTATGGCTCGTCCGCGGGTTGGGATCGCTGCGGGACGGTCTGAGGGGTGTTTGGGGTCGGGAGGAAGGGATTTGGGACGGGGATTTGATGGGCTCCTTGGTGCCGCAAGGAGTCGGATTAGGTTTTTAATGTGAAAACATTCGGTTTATTCAATTGCCGCCCTGACAAGTTTTAAAAAAAAAAAGGGAACAAAACCAAACGCGCGTTGGCCCGTAATTGGGATTAAGGGATAAAGAGCTCTGATATTTTGTGCCGAGTTGCAAAAGACCTTTCTGGTTTGTGGTTTGTTGTTTTTTTGGTTTTTTTTTTTAATATAATACAACAGAAGTAAAAGGAGGGGAAAACGGGTATTTGGTGCTTCAAACTTTTCTTCCCACACAGCGATTAAGAACAGCCCGTCATGGTCTCGTTTGTGTTTTGCTTCCCACTTTACGATCCGTAATCCCTTTAAATTCCGTATTTTTGAGGATGGGAACAGTCTTTTCCTCAGCGAGTGTTCCTGCTTGGCGATGTAAGATATGTAATAATGATTAAGGAGTCCCCGGGGTAATTTGCTGGATTGTAGTCTTATAAAGTAATTACAGATGCAATTAAAACAGAGGACATTTTTGGCCTCTGTGCACAGATTTTGCCCTAAAATTGATCGCGCCTCACACTGCAAGTAATCCCATTAAAGCTGAACGCGTGTGAAATAAATTGTAATTCCTGGTGGGTGCCGGGGTGGAAATGGAGCTGAATTGGAGCTGCTGAGGACAACTGGGTACGACTGTGGGCAGGTTGTGCAGGGCCAGCCCCGTTTATTCCTGGCCACAGTTAATTTATGTTGTCTTTGGGGGTTTTATTGCCATTATGAGGGGGAGTTGTTACAGCCAGATGTGCCCTGCAGACCATTCCTGACCCACTGACCCCTCAGGGGCTGTTTTCCTTGCCCCAGCCATGCTGTTGGTCTGCAGTTTTTCCCCCTTATCTTTTTCCGTGTGAGTGCTGGCATTATTCGGGAGGTGAGATGTGCAGCGACACTGGGATTAGAGGGCGATATAATTTTTAAGATGTTTCAGCCTTTTCTCAAGCCCTCCGTGTGTGCTGCTTGGGCAGAGGAGCAGGAGGAAGGTGGCAAAGTGGGATGAAAAATTGTATCAGAAACTGGGGGTAAAATGATCAACTGTGTCTCCTTGTTAAGGAAGGCGCTGACATGTGGTATCAATTAGCAGCCCAAAGCAAACGAGTTCCCTCCAAACCCTGTTTCTCCTAATTAGCAGCACTCGCTGTGCTCCACAGGTGAGGGGTGAGGGCAGATGTGCTTTGCTGAATTTGGCAGATTACTTTCCAGAGAATGGTTCAACTTATTGGTAAAATACTTCCCCCCCAAGGAATGAGTGTTTTATTACCAGGTTTAGCATCTTTTGGCTCATCTCCTGTTTGTTTAGTTGTTTTTTTTTTTTTAATTTCTGATCGAATTCAGCGAAGTGATGGGATAAATGCAGGTTAGAGCTAAGCAAACAGGTAGATGTTGTATTCATGAATCACACAGGATTTGTTTTGACAACCCTATTTATGCTGTAGCTTTTAAACCTTTTGAAAGGCTGAGAGAATTGGGATTGTTCAGCCTGGAGAAGTTTGAGGGTGACCTAATTGCAGCCTTCCAGAGCCTGGAGAGAGCCTGCAAGAAAAATGAAGAGAGACTTTTTAAGGGCCTAGACTGACAGGACATGGGGGAATGGCTTCCCACTGCCAGAGGGCAGGGTTATGGAATATTGGGAAGGAATTCTTCCTGTGATGGTGGGGAGGCCCTGGCACAGATTGCCCAGAGAAGCTGTGGCTGCCCCTGGATCCCTGGAAGTGTCCATGGCCAGGTTGGATGGTACTTGGAGCCCCCTGGGCTAGTGGAAGGTGTCCCTGCCCATGGCAGGGGGTGGGACGGGATGAGCTTTAAGGTTCCTTCCAACTCCAAACCATTCCAGGATTCTGTGATTCTACTTTGGGTCTCCTCTGCAGACTGTGACGGTTATTATGGTGTGTGATTCCTGTGTGGCACTGGGTGATGTTCATGAGTCTGGGTGTTTACAGTGGTTGCAAGTGATTCCCGGGGACTGGGATGAGGAGTTCCTTGGTCTCAGACCTGGAGGAGACATCCCTGGGCTTCCCAGCTGAGCCCATGGGGAGGGAGGTTTGTGCAGGCCAAGGGCCTTCCGCAGAGCCAGGAGGAGGTCAGAGATGGGGAAAGCAGCTCAGCACCAAGCACTTTTACTGGAAACCATAAAAATTAAAGCATGATGTGTTTCTGTTTCTCACTTTCCACGAGGGAACAGAAAGTGTTAACCCTGTGGGCACGGAAGTCGGTTTTGTGCTTACTTTTGCATCTCTCCACTTCTGTTTGGAAGATGTTAAAAAGCTCTCCAGTGTAGCACCGAGTTCCTGCAATGGCACTGCCTTTGCTGGCATCTTCAAGGAGAGGGTTGTTGCAAAACAAGCCCTTTGCAGCAGCCACAGCCTGTCCTGCTGCTTTTCTTTCAACTGCTGAAATAAATATATATGTGTGTGTGTGTCTTTTTGACACAACTGTGTCAGGAAACCAAGAGAGAGCGGCTTATGGGCTACGATGGGTTTGGGTTTAGTGCTGGGCTGAGCTGCTGGTTTAGGGCAACCTCCCAGTATTGCTGTCTGATCTTAGGAGCTGACTGGGGTCACATTGCCACGGTTTGTCTCCCAGAACACCATAATTCCTACATTAACATGTGCTTAGGGCAGGCTTGGAAGGGCTGTGTTGTGACCAATCAGCACTGCAAACTCCTGAGAACCAAAGGAGTTTATCTTGCGGCCCAGTGGCAGAACTGACAGAAGGTGTTTCCTTCTCCTCCATCCCAGCCTGTCCCACCCCAAAGGCATCCCTCCCCTTTCTTAGACCGTTTTCTCCCTCTAATCTTTCAGTATTTTGAGCAATATTTTCCTTGATATGTCATTACAGTTTCTCTCTCTTCATGAGAAACCAAAATCAGTAGGAGGTGCAGTGGGTGGAGTTTTAAGATTCCTCAATTCCAAATTTTATCTTTTTTCCCCCTTCACTGACACGGGCAGTGAAAGCACTTAAACCTCATCACACCATCAAATGCTCGCCAGTGGCTACTGCCACTTGAGGCGTCGGTACAATTCCATTGCAGGCTCTGAAAGTTCATTTCAGTCCCTGACTGATGAGGTTCCTGGAGGTGAGGCTGGGTTGTTTTTTTTTTGGGTGATGGTATTAGTTCAGCCTTGCAAAATATTACTTGCCTGAGGTGAGCGGAAAGTTTTGACGGGTGAGTAAAGAATCATCAGTCACCGTCACAGCAAAGGCACCAGTGGTGGTTGTGTCTGAGCTGGGAAGTGTTGGAAGCAGCTCCTGAGACCAGATTCGTTGTGCTGCAAGAAGCCACGAGGGGTTTTTTTTGTGTGTTTCTGTTTAAATTGCAGTTCTGTCCCTCCCTCATGTCACAGCAGCGCCTGGCAGATGTGACGTGTCGGGTGGCAGGCGCCGCTGCCCGAGCTCACGGGAGATGCGGAGAGCTCCCAGTGCCAGCTCTGAGTGCTCTGAGGGAAAAGACCAGCTTTGCTCAGTTCCCCTCTGTGTTTTGGGGAAGAAAGTTCATTTGTGAGTCGGTTATTCCCAGAACAGCACAGGATCAGGTGGTTCTCTCGATGCCAGCTGCTTCTCGCGTGGAATTCTGCCTCCTGGTCCGTGGAAGCTCGGCCAGAAGGGCTGCAAACTTTGTGTTATTACTTGATTTACAGTCTTTGGGTTTATTGCACCGTTGTGTTTCTCACATTTACCCTCACAGAGAGACACTGAAATCCTCATGTCATTGGAAATCAACCTGGCAGTGCCTGAAATGGGATTTCTGTTGGAATGTTTGTCTTCCCATTAGTTCCAATGGTGTTCAGAGAAATGGAGTAAACCCCCATCCACCCATTTATCTCACACTTTGTTTGTTTATGTGAATGTGTGCCTTTTTTTGTCTCTTTTTCTTTATTTTTGGTCTCCTAACCAAGGCAAGATGGATGTTAAAAGCCAAAGCTGGTTTTCTGCAGGAATGATGAAGTGTTTTCCCAAGGTTGCACTGGCTCAGGGGCAGAAATGAGATCAAAAACCTGAGTATTCCTGACCTCTGCCTGTGGATTCCCTGTCTAAAGATAAAGCACAGAGGTCTGGGTGGGAGCATATTAATTAGGCCCCATTATCTCTGCCAACCTGGCAGTCATTTATCATTTCATAAATCAGAATCTGCAGCTTGGGACTGAATGACTCATCTCAGTTTTGTTGTCTTTGTTTGCCTTAATGTTTCTGAGACTTAAAATGTTAAAGATGAAAAGAAATTAGGACAAATGAGGAACATTTGGGCCTAACTGTGGCTCCTCAAAATGTTTCAGGTTAGTTTCTGGTCTCTCTTTAATTGCACCATTTGCTTCCTTTTATTGGGTTATCTGATTTTATTGTAGATTTTACTGATAGAGAGCATATAAGAAAAGTAATTACTTTATTATATTTTCCTAGGGGTTTTAGTGGATTTATAAAATACAGCAATGAAAAAGACCCATTAATGGATCAAGTTTTCTCTGGTTAAGTTCAAGATTATATTCTGCATTGTGATTTTTGACAGTTCTCCAGTGTGAAGTAAATTCTCCAACTTTCTAGACTGGATTGGTACCTTACCTGGGACATGAGTGGGCCACCAAGCCTGTGTCAGCACAGAATATTTGCAATATATTCTACGCTTTGCAACTAGAAATTGTGCAGAGAAAAGACTTTGTTTCAAACAGCTGGCTTGACATTACCAGGGAATGGTGAAATATTAGTAATGTTTCTGAAAGCCTGGTGATATTCCCTCTCCCCTTCTAATTTTCTTGCTCAATTGATTTCTACAGGCGGGAAGTGTTTTAAGTGATTGTTTTCTGCTAATAGAAGTTATGGGCCTGATCTTCCTGATTCTCGGAAACGTCCACCCAAAATACTCAGAAAACAAAGCCCATTAAATTCAGTCCTGCATAAAAAAAGACATTTCCTCTGAAAGATGAATTTTCTCAAATTGTGAGGTTGAGACTTTACGTTCTGTTCCCATCAGTGGTGGTTTTTTGCTGTTTTTGGCAGCTGTATCTTATGTGTTCATGGCACAACCACAGCTGTGGTGTGAATCAGAACCACAGACACGGGGTTCTGTGTTGGGGGGGATGCGTGTGGAGTGCTTCCCAAATTAACTTCAGCTGTTCCCTTCCGTTGTGATGGAAATGAAGACACGAACTGCCCTCAAAGCTGGAAGTTCTCGGTCTTGGGGAGGAAAAGATCAATTTGAAGTGAAATAAATCGGACTCGAAGGGGCTTGAGAGCGGTGAAAAATCAGATTGTTGGTACCACATCAGGCATTCAGGACCAGACCCCCCACCTTCTGCAGGTGTTGATAATCTTCCTCCTCCTCTTCCTCCTTCTCCTCCTCCATGGAATTGGATCCACTGAGTCCTTTGGATTATTATTTTGCTAACTTTTGCCCTGTCTTTAACCCAAATCATTACCCTCCTGCTCCTTAAACATCTAAAGTGTTTTGCCTCTTAACCAGCAGTAACGTTCCTTGGCAGAAACATCTTCGCTTTTATTGATTCCTCATAATAGCAGAGAACCAGCAAAGTACCATATTATTTATTAGACTGAAAGGCACCAAGTAATATTGTGTTGTTTTATATTAAATGACCAAGTATAAGAGCCCTGATTACCTCTGTTGATGGGTCTGGTAGGAATGTCCAGCTGGGACACGGGAACTGGCTGCCCAGGGAGCCACTTTAAGATACCAAATACTTATTTTTTGGGTTTTGCTGTTTAATCCCTTTTCCCCTCCGCCTCTTCCTGCTGTATTGCAGTTCTTGCACGCATGGTGAAGTATCTTTTTCCTTAATTCATTTCAAAAATATCTCAGGAAGGACAGATTATTTCTGTGGGACTGTGTGGATTTTATATTATCAAACCCGCTCTGTTGTGTAAAGGAAGGTGCAGTCCTGATAGTAACAGCTGTGCAATTCCAGAACTTAGGAATGAGGGATATTGCCTTGAAGAGCCCCAGGATGAAACTGTAGATTGCCTCCATGATCAGCCAGGCCTCGGATCAGAGACTGTTAATAAAGATTCTGGTTGGTTTTTTGGATATTAATTTATATGTTTTTGGGGATGGACTTGCCCAGCTCACCTGGCTGGGGTTACATCAGCAGGTTGTTGCAGGAGGAAGCACCAACCACTGTCTCTGCTGGTTTGGGCAGAATCAGAACTGTTAATTCATGTGCAGGAGTGTGACTATCCCAAAAATTCCCCTGCTCCTGCACAGTGACATTGGCTCCTGGGCAAGCTCTGCTCCGGAACAGCACATGGAGCTCTGGATCTGCTCCTTCCACTGACCCATGATACTGAGCTGCCCCAGTCATCCACAGAGAGGGACCCCTGGATCTGCTCTGGGGTGCTGCTGCTCTCCTGGTGATTGAGGGCAGTGAATCCTGCAGGAGACGCGAGTCCCCTGAGAATTCCTGTTCCCTCAAAACAGATTGTTTCTCCTCGTGCGGAAATGAAAATGATGTTCTGTCTCTTCAGGGCTGCAGAGCAGGAAGTGAGTGAGCCTTTTAGAAGCAAGTCCAGCGTCTTTGAAGCTTTAAGAAATACAGGCTTTAGATAAAAAAGAGGAAAGAGGAGGAAGAACATTTGGGATAAGGCTTTGATAGGGTGCTGGAGGCAGGATCCCAAGCCCAGGAAGCAGGCAGGAGTAGGAGGAGGATGGTGCTTCTCAACTCATCGAGGAGCTCTTCCTCAGAGGTGAAGCAGATGCTTTTAAACTGAGTTCAGCAAGTTTGAGCAAAGCACGGATGGCTGAGGAAAGATCTCAGACTAATGAAGGGCTTAGAATAAAAGCTTTGGAGCAGAGCTTGCAAATGCAGCCACCTTTGACTTGCCTCTTTCATTCCGGAGTTCAGTAGCTCCATATTGCAGACAGTAAAGAAGATCAAGGATTGAGTAAATCCTTGCAGCTATTTGCTCGTCAGAAAGGTGGTTTTTTAATTTAAAATTCATAATTTTTTTTGGTGCTCGGTTGCATTTGCAGGTCAGGACTAATAAAAGTTGCATATTGACACTATTTAACACACTTTAATGATTTTATCTGCACCAGTGAAGTGTTCCTGCGTAGCCTAGGGAGTTTGTTAAGCTCAAAGGATGACTCTCTCAAGTCTGCCCCGTATCATTCCTTTTCCATTGCTGCCCTGTGTGTGTCTGGAGAGGTTTTCTTGTTCCGTGTCTGGATTTCCTGTGTGTGTGTGCAGGGGACGGGTGTCAGACAGAGAAGAGCGGGTTATTCCTCAGTGTCGCTGTTCTTCAGCAGTATTCCCTCTGCCTGTCCCACATTCCTCTGCTCCTCTGGGACATTCATTTCCCACCCGAACAAGTGCCACTGAAGATGGGTTGAGAGCCACTTGGCCCCTGGCAGCTCCAGATGTTCGCAGTGTTGATGCAGCACAGCTGTCACTGTGCTCTGAGGGCTTTAAAGCCCATCCAGCTCCAGCTGGGGGTCGCAGGGGACAAATTCCTCTGGAATGTGACCCTTCTGTCGACAGCTGGGGCGGGGGGGGGAGTCCTGCTTGTGCTGGGATTTTAGGGAAGTTGCTGCACATGGTAACTGCAATAAATGTAGTTGTGTTTGCTGGATGAATTTGAACATCAGAGCAGAGCTGTGGGTGTTTATTCTGCCTGCTCTTCAGAGCTCTGGGTTCCCGAGGGAAGCACATCCAAAGCAGGTACAATTAATCACAGAATATTGTGAGTTGGAAAGGACCCACAGGGATCATTGAGTACAACTCTAAAGTGAATGTTACTTAATTGACAGCCAAATGCAGCAGTGGGGTTTTTTGGGGGGGCCTGTTGATGGTATTTTGAAGAAGAGTTGTGTAGGGTGTTTCTCACTTTTATTGTTACTTGGTTTTAGTGCTTTTTAATGTACATTCAGCCATTTCTCTTTGTGCCGTACCTAGTTGCTCCACAGGGAATCCTATCCCTTCCCATCTCCCTTCCTAGTTTTTTACTGCTTGCTTTCTTTTACCTGCAGTTTTGTTTAAATGAGTTTGGACTGCTAGAAATCATTCCCAAAGCAGGAGCCATAAAAGCTCTTACAGCCTTAGGAGTAGATGCCAGCCCATCCAGTGCTGTTCCTGCTGCTTCCAGCACTTCCACTCCCTCTATCCCTGCTTTGGAACGTGAGCATTTTGCTGTGGAAGAGTTTATAGAGTTTCTGAGAAAGCTTCAGGAAGCAGGTTGAAGTGAACTGTGTGTTTCAGCAGCCTGGTGCTCCCTGGTTGCAGCGTGTGGAGTGACTCACTGGCTTATTTGGAATATTCTGGGAGTGTTTAGAGGGAATGTAATTACTGTGTAGTCATAACAATGCCTGGCACACGCAGTGTGGAAGGGGAGCGTGGTTATAAAACGATCTGGGCAAGATTTGTCAGTGCAGCCAAACATCCCCCCTCCTGCTGAGGTTTAACCAATGTCCTGGGATCTCCTAAGTGTGGATTCTGGGAAGGTGTACCTTAGCTGACTGCTCTGGGGGGATACAGGAGCTTCCAGCGTTATTCCTGTCCTGGTTGAGTGCATTCCCCAGTGTGGAGCAGGAATGGATGGCACATGGCGTTCCTGGCTCTAGTGTTTGTTCTCTCTGCAAGAACATCCTTTAGGATCTCCTCTAACCTGGATCCTGCCATGGCACCATTAGCCATGAGAGCTTTGAGGTTCCAAGGCTCCTGTAATTGAAATCAGGGGAAAACTGAGTTCTGACAGGGAATACAAACATCTTACTGGACACGCACATCGATGGAGTGGACAAGAATTACCTCAGTTCTTTGCAGAGCTGCTGTTACTCTGTTCATCTAAAAAGCAGTAGCCCAAACCAGAATAGTTCTGTTACCACGGAAGTCTTTAATCACAGACCACTCAGTTAAGCTGTTCAGCCTCAGTTACCTTGTAAATCATTGTTTCCTTTGATTAAATCACTCACAGTCTGAGTAGCAGATAGAATCATGGAATCATTAAGGTTGGAAAAGACCTTTAAGATCATCAAGTCAGTCAAGATGTGCCTGAGTGTCTTCCAGGGAGTGCTGATGGAAACCAGTGTGGGGTGAGTGAGGATTAGAAGGTCATCCCGGGAGCCCCACTGACCATCCAGTGTGAGCCACGTTCTCAAACTGCTCTTGGTTAAACGTGACAGCTCCTGCTGGTGGCCTGGGGAGCCCTTGGTAGGTTTGCCTGGTGCCTTGTACCCAAACAGATCCTCTGAGGTGGTGGCAGGAGACCTGGGGGTTACCCTGGGACACACAGGACTGCACTGGAGCCTGTATGTGTCACTGCCTTTGCCATCCCCAGTGCATCCCAGTGCAGTAACTGGGAGGACATTAACTCTTGGTGTGAGGTGGGCGCTGCTGGATCCGTGGTGAAGGCAGAGCTCCATCCCTGAAGTCTTAAATCCCTATGGAGGGAATTTCTTCTTTGAGGAGAGAATGATCTCTTGTCTCGTTGCCTGCCTGGACAGGCCTCTGCCAGGTGGCTTCCCCCAGGATTTTGATGGAACTATTTCTGGGTTTGGGTAGGGAGGCTTCGCACCTGAACTTTTCTATCTGGCTGTTCTCATCTCGGATTTCCCTGTAAACTCCACAGGTTCACTGTAGACATTTGCCTGATTGTGGGTCGTTCTCCTCTGCCTGAGCTGAGGAGATGTCAGTCCATCAGGAGAGGAACTGGCTCTATCACAGACACCTCAGCACTAGGAATTTTCCACACCCTTGCAGTCCAGGGGTGTTCCATCACTCAGTGTGACTCCCGACTGAGCAGAGCTCTTGGTTCTTGCAAGTCTCTTCCCTGCCTGGAATCACTGCTCCCTGAGGGCGTGGAGAGACTTCAGGTTGGGATACAGGCGTGTGTGCACTGTTCATAGGCAGTGAGTGCCCAGTTCCAGCCAGGACCATCCAACATCCATATTGGACCACGGAGAGCAATCAAGTATCGATGAAAACCATCACTTGGCGTATCGGGATTAGTCCAAGTTCTGGTGAAGAGACTGAGAATGGCTTTAAATAAAAACCAAGTGACTCATATCTCATATCTGGGTTGTGTGTGGTGCTTTGTTTTTTTTCTTTTTTTTTCTTCTTCTCAGGTGTTTAATGGTGCATTAAAAACTGGATTGATCAAACCAGTGCACACAAGTTTGGTGCCACTAACACAGAGCAGGGAAAATGTACATGCAGCAGCCCCCATGCATGATTTGAATGTCAGGTTACTGGAGCAAATTATCCATCAGGACAGTGCAGATGCCTTGTGTTTTGTTAAAATATCAAATACAAATTAATTTGCATTAGGAAGAACTCAGGAGAAAGTAAATATATGTGATATATTGGAGTTATTCCTTACATTTTCATGCTCTCATTCAGATGAAAGATCCTTTTCTAGGTATAGAAATGATGGTTTCTATTCTCCCATCAATAATGTGCTCGTTTTAGGGGTTGCTTATGAAGGATTTTCATATGTACAAAATATCTATAAAGGCAGAACCTTTTAAACTTAACCAACTGTATTAAAAGCATCGGAACAAGATGGACTTGTTTGACATTTGACTTTCCAGTTAAAGGGTTACTAAGAATAAAGAAATATAGTGAGATTTGTAACTGTGTCCTGGCTATAGCTTTAAGATTATGTCTTCCTTTGGCACTTTTACAGGGGGCAGGGTTTCTTCAAAATTAAAATATTACAGATAAAAGGGGTTTTTCTCTGCTGAGGTGGTGGGCCAGCACACAGATTATAATTGCTTCCCTCTCCATGGGATTCTGAGGGTCACTCAATGAAAGTTTGTGAAGGACTTTGACAGAACTCGTTACATAATTAAATGTTATGTGTTTTAACATTCTAATTTAATAGTTCTCTTGTTTTTTTGCTTCCACAGTGCCCAGACCGGGCTTGTCCTACTCTGAATCCCAAACCTGTGAGCAAATGGATTGCTTTGAGAACGGGAAGTTTTGTACTCAGACGGGCTCCCAGCAGCACAGGGACAGGTAAAGAAACCCCAGATTTTTCCTGGGTTTTGTTTAAAAATGTTTCAGGGGGACATTGTGACAGTGAGAAGTGTTGCTGTGAGTAGAATGAACTCCTCAGAGCAAGTGTTACAGTTCTGTATCCAGCAAATCCTGCAGACACCACTCACTTCTCCAGGCTCTGAGTCCAGGGCTCCTCCTCCTTCTCCAGAGGCACAGAGGCACTGCAGCAGTAGTGTTGCACTTTTAATTTGGTTTTGTTCTCAGTTTTGGATGTTTAATGCTGTCAGAGACGTTCCAGGTGGTGGCAGAAACAGGGGAAATAATAGAAATGTTCCTACCAGCAGTGGCTGTCAGGTGACTGAGGCTGGCAGACCTGTCAGACGGCTCCGGAGGAAGAGAAGACTCCCTCTGGATTCGGAGGATGAGGAGGAAAATGCATATGAGGATGAGGTAAACGAGGCTGCATGTCCTTGCTTTAAAGAGAGCTGTGAAAAGCAGGGGCAGTTGTTTGTCTCAGAGCTGAGGGAGGTTGTTCTGTACCCAGGGAACGGTCTGGGGCTGATCCTGAATTACACCAGTGATGGGAATACCTGTTCTGAGGAATTGGAGGGGTGAGCGAATTCCTCATGTGAAGTGAAAGTCAGGGTTTCAGGCTGTAACTTTCCAGGGGTAGTTACAGCCCTGTGCACCAGGTGTCTGTCACAGTAATAAAACCACAAACCTCCAAAATACTTTCTCTCAGTCAAGTACTGTTTTATGATATGGAATATTAAAGCCAAACCACAGGGTTTGGTTGGGTTTTATTAGGTACCTGCATGTACACTCACTGCACTACCAGAAACCTGTATTAGTGGTGGATAAATAAAAGTTCCTCAGTCCTGAGCTGATCTTTCCTTAACTTTCCTGAAGTTAAGGACCCTTTGTGCAACCCTGTGCTCTGCCCCTGCCTGTGCAGCATCTCTCTGAGCCATTTTATTTATATTCACATATTAGACATGGTTCTGTACAGCTGAGCCACTTGTGGAGGTGTTGGTGGGTACTCAAGCTGCAGCCTCTAGTGTCATGAGCAGTTTAACTCCTCTCGTTGCTCAGCTTTTCCCTGTGATGTGGGGGAGATGTTTCAAGGGATGGATGTTTTCAGAAGTCCTTGAAATCTCTCTCTTCCCCCTTCTCCTCCTCCTCTTTAGGAACTGCCCCCCCTGTCCCTTCTGGGACGTGTCTGGTGACACCTTTGCTTTGCACATTTGGCCTTTTTTTTTTTTTTTTTCTTTTGGTTTGCTTTGGGAAATGACAACCTGGGAGGAATCAAACCCGAGTTTGAAAACCACACCGAAGAAATGTGAATGGCAGTCGGGCTTGGAGTGTGGCACAGGGAGACCACCTTGTCTGGGGCAGGGTTCATCCATGTCAGGAGTTCCTTGAAGCTTCTGCTTCCTTCAGGCCTTCAGCAATGACTTTTTTTTTTCCCTTGTATCCATTCCCTGGCACGGAGGGACGTGAGAAAGGGAGAGGAAAATGGAGTTACAGTGAGGCTGCTGAGGTGAGGGGCAAATCCTGCACTGCAGAAAGCAAATCCTCTGTATTGTAACGGAGATTTTGGGCCTGTGCTGCTCTTCTTCAGCCACATTTAAATGAACTTCAGGAGCGTGTATTAAATAACTTGTAAAGCACTTTGGGGTACTGCAGGATCAGAGTTATCTGTGTAACGTTCCCTACTGCTGTTCTTGCAGGGGTATTCAGGAGACATAATGCTGGCTAATAGTCCTGTTAGTAGTTACCTGTTCCATCCTTATTGTACCTGCATTGTGAGATGATCAGAGGGAGGGAAAAACAACCTTGCTAAACTTCTTTTTAACGTATCTGTGTCTAGGAGAAGAATAAATCAAATAATATGAAAAGCCGCAGAAACACTAAACCAATAAAACAAGGTGAGCTAAGCTCAGAGTCTCTTTTCTTTAATGTTTATAGATTATTTTTTTTTTTTAGTAGCTATTATAAAGTGAGTAATAATAATAAACAGAAGAGGAAAGGACAGTAGAGCTCATTTCACATTCAGAGTAGCTTATTAGGTACATAACCCTCTTACCACAGGCAGCTTCTGGGATGTATTAGCAGGAATATCCTGAATTTCCCTGCATGATGGGCACAGTGTGAGAATCTGGAAGGAGTCAGCCTGATCCAGAGCTCACTGAAGACAATAAGAGTCTTTTTTCCATTGACTTTGGAGAGCTTCACAGCCAGAGCCTACAGTGCTAGAGAGAAAATAAGTTTTAAACAATGGGATTGATTCTAGACTAGGACTTAAATGTGTTACATACCTTTAATGAGTTGTGTGTAACTGGGGGGAGATGTTTAATATACATTTAAAATACAGTTTTCTGTGTGTATGACTGTGGTTCTAGCATGAATCTAAGTTATTTTCATTACCTGAGAGCTGCCTCTCTAATAGATGCATTGTGTTATTAGCAGGTTATAAATATATGTGTGTGTGTGTGTGTATATATATATATATAAAAAATATCTTGTGAACTGAGTGAAAATTCACTTGGTTTTTCATTTATTGTATTTTAGGTTTATCGCAGCTGCAGTTATAGACCTCTTTGTGCTGTCTCTTAGTTTATATTTAACCCCTTATTCCTCAGTGAAATATCAGGAGAAGGAATTAATTTCCACATTTTTAAGTTATTCCGCCTTGTCCAGACTTTCCACTGACACCTCTCCGTGGGCATCTTGCCAGGGAATTAGGGGTGCCACAATCCGTTTGACCTGTGTCATAATGAATTTTCATTCAGTGAGGAATGAGCACGGTTTTCCTACTGCTGGAATTCCTACTTTTCCTCAAAAGCTGGGTAACACTGCCTCCTTTGGGGTGCCACAGCAAACCAGCTGGAGTGTTACGTGGGAGGAGAAGGAGAAGAGAGCAGAAGAAAAGCGGGAAGCATCGGAGAGAGTCATTGATTTTTTCCCCTCTTTGTTTTTGATTAATTAGTGCTTCCTGGAAAGAAGAAGGTATGGAACTGGGTTTCCTACTTGGAAGAGGAACAGATGCCAGCTGCTCCCCTCAAACTGTTCAGAGAGGTTGGCAGCTTTTTCCACTCCCTTGCTCTGTTTTTCTCGGGGGGCATCGCAGGATTTCTGGTGGAGGTGGGGTTGGAGACCCCCCTGAAGCCAGCAGTAACATTTCTGAGTTGTTTTGGTGCAAACAGGCAGAGAAACCCCCTCATGTTCCCGTGGAATCAGGCATCTGCCTTGGGAGTCTCATCCCAAACCAGGGTATTAAAAATGCTGGCTGGATCTCGCTCCCAAATCAGCAGCCACTGTTTGGATCTGCTTTGCCCTGGATTAATGGGCTGTTGGGCAACATCCGAGGACTGCTGGAGAGGGACAGCCTAATGTCTGTCCCATGGCTGTGGCTGTACAACACCCCTTCCAGCCTCCCCTGTGGGAAACTCGAGGCAGTCAGCTCTGGGAATGTTGGAGGTTCACTCAGTGATGTCTGTCAGGAGGGAGTTGTGTCCAGTCAGTGAAGGTGGCAGAGGTGAGTTCAGCCCTGGGGAAGCTGCTCCTGCACATTAAACTTTCAGCTCCCTGTGAGCTCCTCAAAGCCAAGGGCTGTGGGTCCTTCCAGAGTGAGCTGAGAAGGAAGGTCAGGTCCTGCAGCGAGTTAAAAAGCCATTTACAATCCCAGTTCAGGTTTATTTTAAACCTTTACTCCAGTTCACCTGTTTCAGTTGGATTAAGACTGCAAATAAATGAAAAACACAACTTTTTTCTGGAGTAACTGGGCTCCAGATCAAACCTGCCTTGTGCCTTTCACCATTTGAAGATGACAGGTTACATCTGGGGAGAGTCTGGGCTGACAGACAAAGTGATTTGAGCTTTCCCAGCTCTGTTTCTGCATTGGGCTGGGAAAGGGATTCTTTTGTGTTTGAGAAGAGCTCCTTTCTGCATCTGCTCAAAGATTTGTTCACAGATAATTGCAACAGGCTCGTGGTTCAGTGTTTTTGAGAGATTAATTAGAATAACAAATCTGAAGTACTGTGATCATGCCATTATTGATCCCTGAACCTGCACCTGTCTCGTAGAGCAGCAATCACTTGGGGCTAGAATTTTCTTCTCTGAGTTGAACATTTGAAGCTTTAAGTATATCTGATGACTGCTCTGCAATAGATTTTGTCTCCGGGAATTGAAAGCAAATGTTTCTTCCCCCCTCACAGTATCAATCATTCCCACAAGGCCGGAATGGATTTAAAGTTGGAATGAAATTGGAAGGGCTGGATCCTGAACACCCCTCTCGATTCTGTGTTCTCACAGTGGCTGAGGTAAGTTGCTTTTCCTGTCTTTGGTTCCAAAAGTCCCATGTACATTTAGGATTTTTTTTTTTTTTCAGTAAAAGGTAGAAACATAAAAATAATAGGACTTTAATTAATTAATTAAAGGTTAGGAGCTCAAGGTGACAGTGAAGGAATGGTGTGATGTGGTTAAGGGTCTCTGCCTGAAATCCTGCTGTCAGATTTTTGCGATTGTAGCTCAGAATAGCAAGCCTATTAATTGCCTGTAATGAACAAATATGGACAAGAACAATGCAGTTGATTAGTGATTTTCTTAAAGTTTTTTATGACCCTTTCTGACAATCAGAGCTCCTCTCATTGTAGATCCAAGGCTACAGGATGCGACTGCACTTTGATGGGTATCCAGAGTGTTATGACTTCTGGTCTAATGCTGATTCCTCAGACATCCATCCTGTGGGCTGGTGTGAAAAAACAAGCCATAAGCTGCTCCCTCCTAAAGGTATGAAAAAAAAAATAAAAATAGAGTCATGTACAAGAAACCATAAATTCTCCTAAGAACTGGCTTGTCCTGGCTCTCTATGTTTCATTTTGAGTGGGATTTCATCATGGAACTCGATCTGAGGGGCTAAAGGGAAGAGGTGTAACTAACACAGTGACTCACAAAAGAACAAAACAGCTTCTTTCTGATTTTCCCGGAGACTGACGTTGTTAGTCAAATTAGAAACTCTGTATTGGATGTCTCCTTGGGGTTCAGGACTTGCTTCTTCCCTGCATTCCATTTCCCAGAAACATCTGAAGGTTGAGATTGATGATTGGCCATTAGAGTGAAAAAGAGAGAGATGCTTTAGCTGGAATGCACATCCCCTGAAGATTTTAGCAGGGCAGTTATCATGCAAAGTTCATATTCTTCCCAGGTAATTTCCATTTCTGAAAAACCCATCGGAATGTTCCGGGGCCAGGTAGATCAATCTTTTCATCTCTCTTCCCAGGTTTCAAGGAGGGAGAATTTAATTGGACTTCCTATCTGAAGAATTGCAAAGCTCAAGCAGCTCCAAAAAGCCTTTTTAAGACCCTCAGCACTGTAAGTGGTGATGTGGAATAGAAGGTGTTTCAATAGGTCTGGTGCTAAGTGAGTTTTGACCAGAATATTTATGTGGTTTTAATATGCTCATGTCAGGGGTACAACTGTGGTACAATCAGATGCAAACTACTTCCTGCTGTGATTTATTTTTGAGATGGAAAACCAGTACAATTTTTCTTAGTTCCCCTAGTCACTGACTTCCCAGAGAAAGAATTTGTATTTCCCTTCCTCCTTAATGCTGGAGGAAAAGATTTACTGGACCATTTATTAAATATATTACAGCCGTCTGTTTTGCCGTGTCCCTGCAGTCGGGACATTTGTGTCACTTTCCCCTAATTTAATCATTTCCAAAATAATTTCTGGTTTCCAGCAGCATGCTCATGTGTGCCGTGGGATTCATTATGGGGCTGTGGATCTGGAGCATTTTTCATCCTTCACCCCCTGGTGTTTTCTTTGTGGTTGTTACCCTCGGTCCCTGTGTCACCCTCCCTGCCACCTGTGTCACTCCAGTGACACAAAGGCTGATGGATTGGACGCTGCAGATGGACAAGCACTGACTCCAGTAGGATCAGGGCCCAGCTCTGCTCTGCTTCCCACTGAGTCCCTTCTTCTCCTTGAGGACTCTCCTAACTTTTCCACTGGTGGGACAGGACCTGCCCTACCCATCACTGCAAGGCATTTCTGTCTCAGCCCGGGAGTCTGTGGGGGTGGCTTTACCTGGAAATGCTGTTTCTCGAGCCCCATCAGCTCTTTTTTGGCCACGGAAACAGCCATTGCCAGAACTCAGGGAAATCCTGCCTGCAAACCTCTTGCTGGTCACTACGGTGTGTTTTGGTCTGTGGGTTTTGGGGTTACAAATGAGTTTATAAGGGGAATTAGGCTTTGACCAACAGTGTGGCTGAATTCCCTTCCCTGATGTCCTGTTCCTCAGCCTGTCACGCCCTCTGGATTTCGTCTGGGAATGAAACTGGAGGCAGTGGACAAGAAGAATCCCTCCCTGGTCTGTGTGGCCACCATCACAGACATGGTGGACAACAGGCTGCTGATCCACTTCGATAACTGGGATGAGAGCTACGACTACTGGTAAAGAGATCCTGTTTCTCACACACACCTGCAAGGAGACTGTGCTTTGCTTTGCTCTTCCACTAAGGGTAATAGGTAGTATTTCAAATGTAGCCACTTAAAGTTGGGATCTTAAATCAGTTTCCAGGCACGTGAATAGTCAGTTTGGGTTTTCACAAAGGGACACTTGCTGGGTAGTTTCCCTCCTGGTTGAGTGCTGGGCAGCTCAGGGCAGATCCAGTGGGGGTGGCCTGAGTTGTCTGGGAAGTGTTGGAGGTAAGAAGCATCCCTGTGCCTAAAGGGGCTCCAGGAGAGCTGGAGAGGGACTTTGGACAAGGGAAGAACTGACAGGACACGGGGAATGGCTTCCCACTGCCAGAGGGCAGGGATAGATGGGATATTTGGAAGAAATTCTTCCCTGTGAGGATGGTGAGGCCCTGGCCCAGGTTGCCCAGAGGAGCTGTGGCTGCCCCATCCCTGGAATTGTCCAAGGCCAGGTTGGACGGAGCTAGGAGCAGCCTGGGGTAGTGGAGGGTGTCCCTGCCCATGGAAGGGCTGGAATGAGATGGGCTTTAAGGTCCCTTCCAACCCCCAAACCATTCCAGGATTCTGTTCTGTAATGCAGCTGCCTGACTGGGATTGGGTCAGGTTCCTCTGGCAGAGCTAAAGGAAGAGCAAACTCCACCAGTGACAGCACCTGGAATTAGTAAGATCCTGCGCTCCACTTCTAGCAGTTGGGTGTTGGCTTGTCTCTCTGCAGGCTTCTGTTGGGAAGCAGGCAGTACTGGAGTCAGGAAAAATCTTCTCCATTTCCTTCAGCAGAGTTTGGCTGAGGCCCTCTGAAAATAAAAAGAGTTGCCAGCATTTAGGCTTTCAAGTCCTGAATTGCACCTGCAAGGCTTTGCCACGCTGGTGTTTCCGTTCACAGGCCTTCACATCTTCCTCCTTTACCGTTTTAGCCTGGGAAGCTTTGTTTGCACACCATGTTTTGTTTGGAATTTGAACATTTTAATGGGAGACACAAGCAAACAAAGCTTCAAAGTACAGCTGGGCTGAAAACACACAGGTTTCACCCTGGATCTGAAAGACTGCTCTGGTGCCTTCCTTTGAGCAGGTGTGACAAAAGGGGCTCTCACAAATTGGCCCATTGTCTCCTTCAGGGACTCAGATCTAAACATGTAATAAAATCAGGAATCAGACAAACTTCCACTGGCGTTCAGCAAGGATTAGTGGATAATGTGCAGCTCTTGGCAAAGACCTGAATAATTTCCCTTTCTTCCACAGTGATGGTGTTTGGGTGAGGGATGAATATTTGGGTTTTGTTTCTTTGCTTCCGTTGCATTTTAGCCTGGATGATCTGTGTCCAGCCTGGGCTGTGACTGGAGTAGTTTGTGGTGGTGGTTTGTGGAAGCTTTTTCTGATTTTTTTTTAAGGCATCATATTCTTAAGGCCCAGAGAAGCCATGACTCTCCCATCGCTAAAAGTGTTCAAGAGCAGGTTGGACAGGGCTTGGAGCAACCTGCTCCAGTGGAATGTGTCCCTGCCCATGGCAGGGATTTGGAACTAGATGATCTTTAAGGTCCCTTTCCATCCAGGATCTCTATTTTATGATTTTTTCTTTGCATCTCCCCTGTCTTCGGGGGCAGCTCAAACGCCTGGAAAACTCGGTGTTACCATCCTAACGAGGTAATGCTCGTGTTCCACGCCGGGATCACACCCACTGAAAGCATCTGCTCCCCCCAGCAAATCAGGCAGCATTTGAAATCCTGCTTTTTCTTCTCCCTCTGAATGTGACTGCTGCCAAGTTTCCCTCTTTGATTCAGGTGTGAAACGAGCAGCCCGTACATCCGCCCTGTGGGCTTCTGCCAGGAAACTGGGACCCCACTGACAACACCACCTGGTATGTTGAAAGTGAGATTTCTCTCCTACGTCAGCCAAAAAAAAAAAAAAAACCTGTAAAAAAACGTGTCTTCCACGTAATTACATATTTGCAAGTTCCAGGTTCCGCTCAGGACTCTTTCCTGACGGAACGATATTGTTGTTCGTGCCTTTTGCCACAGAATTTTGTGTTGGTTCGTAGTTCTTTCAGTGAATGAAAAGGGGGGGTTGGTAATTTAGAGTGGAATTTGATTTCGGAAGCTAAAAACTTTGAAGGATTTCCAGCGTTTCCTTCAAGCTGGAAGAAAAAAGGAATCAGTATCATGATTTCCTAGATGGAATTTCTGGAAGTGAAGGAGTAGCTGAAGCCACATCTCCTTCTGCTGCGCTGGAATTTGGTAAATGAAGGGAATGTTGGCAAATGAGAAAGGACAGAACGTCCAGGGAAACCAGTGCTGTTTTCAGGCCTTGGAAGTTCTCGTTCACCTTAAAAATAGCAAACATAACAAAATGAACCCTGTCATTTCCCAGACTGACAGCCCTGGAGCAAGAATTCCTGTACTTAGCGTGGATCTGTGGAGCAGGAGGCACTACAAGATCCCTCTGCACAGGAGGGATTGGCCTCTGTGCTTCTCCTACGGTACAGGAGGGGTTGTAAACATCTCTGCCTGCTCCTGGAATGCGCAGCCAGGCAGTTCTCTGCTCAAATCACGATTTCCTGTGCCCCTGGCAGCCCCTGCAGCCAGTTCTGGTCTCTGCTGAGGGACTGAAATGCAGCAATTTGCAGACAGTGCTCTGAATTTAGTCCCTGCACCCTCCTGCCCAAAGGAGCCAATCCTGGGAGTAAAAATTACTGAAATGGGAAGAGAAAAAAAGTGGAGTGGTTTCTTAAAAGTAATTGCCAGGGAGAGACAGCCCACTGTTGTTAGAGCAGCACACCCAGGGAGCCTTTTCTCTCCAGGCTGCTGGTTTTACTGAGCAGGCAGCAGGAGGTGAGAAGTGTCTCCAGTCTTGCAGGCACTCACACACAGAATAGTTAATAAAATGGGAAATTAATTTAGTGATGCCACTGCACAGCCCAGGAATCTCTGACTAGCCTTTAATTGGCAGCTTTCTCTGGAGAATAAGAATTGATTAAGCTGTGGAGAAATGAACTTGTCGGGGTTAAAGCCCAGTGTAGGGCCTGGGGAACTGGCAGTGTGGCTGCTGGAATGGTGAGGAGGAGCAAAGAGGCCACTTTCCTGCACCATCCATTGCAAGTGCTAAATTAGCATCATTAACCATGTGTTACAGAGCTGCTGCTGCTCTGTTTATTGTTTTTAACAACAAACATGGGGGTTTTCTTACTTAAATGTTAATTCCGTGGTTTTTTTTCAGGATACAAGGATTCCAAAGCCTTCTCATGGGAGAAATACTTGGAAGAAACTAACTCCCAAGCGGCCCCAGCAAGAGCATTCAAACTGGTGGGTGAATGTCTTTGATTGTCCTTGCTCAGGTGCTGTTATCCACCCTTTTGTGCTGCAGGGTTTATTTGAGGGTAGATCACCTTGTCTGTGCCAGGAGGGTGAAACTGGGTTTTACTCTAAGATCTCTCAGTGCTCCTGAAACAAAACACACAGCAAAATACAAGATTTTTTTTCTTTTTTAATGCCATGAAAAGCTGTCTTGGAAAGGAGTTTTGACTAAATATCTCCGCTGGCAGATTTAAGGGAAGAGCCTGCAGTCCACACAGGCAAGTGTGGCTTCCAGAGGAGTGTAGGAAGTGCCTCAGAGAGGGCACAGAGTGGTGAAAGAGCTGCTGGAGGGGGCATAGGGAATCTCCCAGTTGACACCTTGAGCAGGACTGGTGCTGGTTGAACAGACATTCCCAGTCTCTCCCACTGTGAGGGTCAGAAGTGGGAATCACAGGGCATATTTGGTGGGGAAGGAAGGAAAAGGGAGGGCTCTGGATGTGTTTGGGGGGAACGACAAGTGTGCAGTTCATCAGGTGTATAAAAAGCCCTCTGTAAAACATTTTCACCTTGCAGTTGTGCAAATCCATATTTCCCTGCTAGGTGAGGCTGGAATTAAGGTAGAGAGGTTCCTATCAAGGACTTACATGTTCTAATATAGATCTTAGTTCTCCTGGGGAGAAAACAAGTGTATTAACAGATGAAAGAGCGTTTCTGCCAAGCTCCTGGGTGCAGTAACATCATCCTCCAGGCTCTGAAGGTGCTTCTCTCAACCTTGGGAGCACGGGCTTTTGTTTCTTTCACTGCAGTTCAGTGCATTTATCTGGAGGCTCACTGTGAGCAGAAACAAAACAAACACCTTTAAAATAACTTACAAATACTTCAACATTGATTTTTTTTTCCCTTTCCCTTCCACGCTGCTGGCTCACCTTGCTAAACTTCGCAGTATCTTCAAAAGCTTTTCTGTGCCGCCGTGACACTTGGTTGCTTCTGCTGAAGTCGGAGTTGCAGGTTAATACCCGCTGCCCTCCTGTGATTTTGTTGGAAAGGTCTTTTGGACCGAGGAGGAAAAGCAATTGGGGGGCCTCAGATAAGGGAGGCAAAAATCCAGCCAGCCAGGTTTGATAATTGCTGGGTTTCAGCAGGTGTCCACTTGTGGCTGTTGCAGGATGCAAGGTGGGTGTCAGGGCTTTGAAGAGGCTGGGTTTGCCTCTTCAGAGAACTGTAAAACCACAGCTGGAATTACCTGCAGCACAGCTGAACTCCAGAACACCCCCGGGATTAAGGTTTTCAGAGGGCACGCACTGCCTTGTCTGCCTCCTTTCCTGTTTCCTGGACATCATCGTTCTGCTCCTTCAGGTGTCAGGCTTTTAGAGACGAGTAGAAGGACCAATTCTGGCACTCGTGAAACTCCAGAGTGTAAATTAGCATCCAAAACTGTGTTTCAAAAATGAGACAGAAAAAAAAAAAGTTATTTGATATATCAACAGTTATTAGAACTCTTTTCAAGATCAAACCTCATTATTTTTCTGGCTTGGTTGGGCTGAAGTGCAAATAAATGGCAAAGTTATTGATTTTTTTTTTAAATTATTATTATTATTCCAGTTAGCAATTACAGGAAATCAGTACATAAAAATACGGGTTGAGAGCCAGAACAGGGATTTCTCACTGAATTAGTTTTTAACTGCTTTAAAGAGCCGTCTTGCCTAGTCTGGAGACACTGATCATCAGCACAAATAGCAGGTCTTGGGGGCTGCATTTCTGCCCTCTCCCCCCAAAAAAAGCTCAGCAGACAGTTTCGTTGTAAAGATCACAGCATTTCAGCTTGGGCTGGCAGTTCAAAACCCTTCATAAATTATTGCCAAAAGGGCAGCAGCCCTTCAGCAAGGCTTAAACAAACAGCCTGGCTCCTCTTCTGGACAGGATTTGGATCTCAGGCTCCTTCCTCGTGGCAGACAGGCAAGGTTGGCTGGTTCAATAACAATGCTCTTAAAAATAAAAGCAGTTTAGATTTGTCTGGTTTCCAGTGTGCCCTGTGGCTGGAAGCCTGTGGGTAGATGTCTGTGTCCAGGTGAAATGACCAAAGAGGAACTTCAGGTTTGGAGTTTGGGGGCCAAATTCCCTGCCCCCAGCCACTGGCAGTAAAAAGGACAAGGAAGATCGGCAGGAGAGAGTGATTATAATCACCTTTTCATTTACCTGATTGTGTTCAAACACCCAATTTATCATTTCTTGCTAAAATCCTAACCTCTGTATTTGAAAGAAGCATCCAGTGCTCCATAACCCAGAGCTCTGGAGGTCAGAGGAGGAATTTGCAGTCAGATAAATGGAAAAACTGGGCAAAGCTGTCTGTTGCTCAGAGGTTACATCTAGGGGTGGTGCAGAGGACACAGATCAGGCCAGAGGGCATTGTTAAGTTTTTACAAAGTTGTTGGGCTTTGAGAGAAAGGTGAGACAGCAACTGAAGAGGGGAGACTCTGGGGCTGGACCTGCTCCTGGGTCCAGCACTGCAGCTCCCAGCAGTTGTTGTCAAGCAGACACAGCTGTTGTCATAAGAAGGAGATGGTAACCTGTGTAATGAAGGTGTTCCAAGGGCTGGATCTGATGCCAGGAAGGATTCATGAAGGGTAGGGAAGAGAGACTTCACACGGTGGTGTTTGGAAGTGTGAGGCAGTGGTGAACTGGCCACTGTTCTGATCAGGGGTGAGATCACAGAATCACGGGATGGTTCTGGTTGGAAGGGACCTCTGGAGATCATTTAGTCCAAGGCAGGGTCACCTGGAGCAGGTGACACAATTGGGTCTTGAATTTTCCATCCAGGTAGGTTTGGAATGTCTGCAGAGAGGGAGACTCCACACCCTCCCTGGGCAGCTGTGCCAGGGCTCTGCCACCTCCATGGAAAGAAGTTCTTCCTCCTGTTGAGGTGGAACTTGTGGTTTGGTTTATGGCCACTGCTCCTTCTCCTGTTGCTGGGCACCACTGAACAGAGTCTGGCACCATCCTCGGGAACCCCTTGGAGACATTTGCATGGATTGTTGAGATTCCCTCTCAGCCTTCTCTTTAAGAGAAGATCATTGCTCTGCTGGGTTTGTGCTGTTGCTGTCAGGCTGCAGTCCATGTGCCAGTGGAGCTTGTGGTGGTGTCTGGCCTTTGATCTGTGAGGGAAGAGTCTCTTGCCCTGGCTGGGAAGTGTTCCTCTGTGCTGGGACAGCTCAGGCTGCCTCCAGCAGTTTGGGACTGCTGACAAACACACACCTCAATCCTCTTGGGCACTCTGATTTTAATCCTTGATAACTCTGATTTAAACCTCTTGGGAACTCAGATTTTAACCTCTTGGGAACTCAGATTTTAACCTCTTGGGAACTCAAATTTTAGTCTCTTGGGCACTCTGATTTCAACCTCTTGGGCATTTTCATTTCAGCCTGTTGGGCACTCCGATTTTAACCTGTGGGGCACTCTGATTTTGGCCTCTGGAGCAGTCTGTGTGAGATCAGTGCCCACAGCGCCAGAGGGGTGGATGAAAACCCGAGCACGTTTCATTCAGAGCAGGTGACCAGCTCTGAACTCCCAGGCTTTTTAACATTCCGCTTACAATGCTCTCTTCCAGCGCCCTGCTCACGGATTCCAAGTTAATATGAAGTTGGAGGCTGTGGACAGGAGAAATCCCATCTTGATAAGAGTGGCAACAATAGTTGACAAAGACAACCATCGCATTAAGGTATGACCTTGCTCCCAAGTGCAGAGCCCTGTGCTGAGGAACAGAAAAACACCCCCTTGGTTGAGGGAGCAGCAAACAACTGCCTGGCAGCTGATGTGGCCTCAGGGCCTGCCCAACTGGAAATGATTTCTGCTGCTTTGTTCTGCTGAAATCTGATGGAATTGCCTGCTGTTGTTAGCTGCTGTTTTAATGTAACTGTTCTGAAATGACACTTGACAGTGTGATTTTCCATCTCTTGGTGTTTTTCGGTGTGAGTTCTGGGGCTAAAGGCAGCATTAGTGTTCAGCTAGGGGGAAAATACCTGACAGGTCTTTTTCCTACCATACTTTAGAGGAAAACTCAAAGCAATTTAAACGCTGGTCCTTGTGGGAAGTGGTTTCATTCTCCAGTGGGAATTTGTAACATAAAGGGACTTCTAAGTAATTCTTTTCACACAAATATATTGCCAGAAAAATCTGTTGTGCTTTGGCTTCTGAGAAGTTAAGTATGAGCCAGCTAAAGTGGAGGTTGCACTGATGGAGGCTCCTTGGCCACAGGTCTCCTTCCCAAAGGATGGTTGTGTAGGCAGGAGTGGAGTTCACTTCCCATTATCCAGTTGATTCTCCGTCTCATTTGCTGTGAGCAAAAGCCAAGTTTTGCCAATATTTAGTAGCTTGATATTGAATTCATCCATTTGAAACTTTGCTGCACAGACAACCCAGTAGCCTTTAAACTCCAGTGATCCTTAGTCTTTGTTAACCTGACCTGGATCTGAGCTGTTACCAGTCTCTTCATCCAGGAGGAAACTGTAGCTTGTTCACTGCAAAACTCACCGAACTTGTTGGCTTTGCTGGTGTTTTGAGATCCTCAGAAAACAAAACAATTAAATAATCTGTTTGTTTGCATAGCTTTGGGCTCTGAGTGCAGAGCACCCTGTGTTGTGTGGGGTGACACAAGTGTGTCCCCAGAACCTGGTTGTTCTGTAAAACACAGATGCAGGAAAACAAAGAGTTACACTGAGCAGAGGGATGGTTGTGCCTGACTGAAAGATTGAAGTGAAAGGCTGAATCAATCAGCCCCAAGCTGAGCAAGGTGAGACAGAGGGGGAAGTTAACATAAAAGCTGAGTCATGCCCTTAACTGTCTCTCTGACTGAGACTGTGCTTCTTTCAGATCCATTTTGATGGTTGGGACCCTCATTATGATTTCTGGGTGGATGCAGACAGCCCCGACATCCATCCCGTGGGCTGGTGTGCCAAGACTGGACATGCTCTGCAGGTCCCTCTAGGTAAACACAGACACCATGGTGCTTTGCTGGATGATTTTCCTAAGTGCATTTTGCTCTTCACATGCAAGTCTGTTTAACCACTTTTTTTTTCTTTACCTATTTTCAGGAGCTGAGGATACAGAGGGAGCAGTGGGACAAGTGTGTCCCACTCCAGGCTGCCACGGGATCGGGCACGTCCGGGGACCACGATATGGGACACACTACACGTATGTAAATGAGATCGTCTAAGAGTCTGAGTGCTGTTAATAACGATAATGCAGCAACAAGCACCTGCACTGCACTGAAATGATCTCGGTGTTTGTTCTGGAGGTGGTTATATCTGCAACTGCAGCTCCCTCTTGTGTCTTAAGTGTGCTGTTTCATCATAAATTCTGTTTATACCAGTATGATCATTATAACCGCAATGCAAACAGATTAATTCACTCCAATTTCTACATTCCAGCAGTGCTAAAGCAAGGGTTTTTGTAAAATAGTATACCCAAGAACAGCAGGCAAGGAGACATTGAAGAGGGAGAGTGTGAGGGTAGGTTATTAAAGTACAAGAGTGAGAAGAGCTCGCTCATGTTTTGTGCTCTGCCTTTTGATTTCTCTTGGAAGAGAAAAGTTTTTCTCAAGTAAACCATTTTAAAGAGCAAGAAAACAATCTCAGGTAAGAGGCCTGAAGGTCTGGTACCTTATAATGTGGGCTTTGGATTTGTCAGAGTGAAAATTGCCAAACTCACTTGTTTCATGAGATGTTCAAATAAGCAGGTTACAGAGGACGAGCTCTTCTTTAACAACACCTCAGAGTGGGTGATAACATCTCCCTGAGTGTTTGTGGCCTCATTTTTTTCCTGGGTTTGTGATGGATTTCTCTGCCTGAGGCTGGTAAGGCTGCGTGACCGGAAAGCATTGGCATCTCTCTCTGGTTTTTGTTTCTCTGTCCCAGGTTAGTTGGCTGCCCCTACTCTGATGTGAACCTCAGCAGAGAGAGCTCCTTACAGGACCGGCTGAGCGGGGAGAGACCTTCCCCTGGGAATACCATGCAGAAAGCCAAGAGGATGGAGACTCCTGCCCCATTCCTGTTGGGAGCAGGGGAGTCTTCTCAGGGAGACTCTCCCCACTCCAGGTGAGCTGAGCATTATTCTTGGCAGGTACTGGGGAACAAAACCATTTACAAGGATAAAACCCACCGGAATTGGCAGAGAAGCAGCAGAGCATTGAGTTCATCTGTCTGTAATATTGACCCGTGCCCCAGACACTCTTAACACAGAGCAAGGCACTTTTATACCCTCATATGCCTTAATAGGTTTCTTGATTCCTTAATCCTGCTGCTCTGGTCACATTCCAACAAAGGAAATTGCATTCTGTCTCCATAAATTTTTCCTTGCTGTTCCAATTTAAAATATTTTCTTTTCCTTCGTTTCCTTGTCCTGAAGCTGTCAGGCCAAGGTTATTTTGCACCATTAAACTGTAAGTGCAGTCCAGACTCTGTGTATATCACTTGGCAAAGTGATACTCCTTCAGATATTTTGTTTTCTTACAGGAAAATCTTGGAATTGAGCAGCACAGGAGCAAACTGTGTGTTAGCTCTTGGAGCACAGGAGGCAGTTAAATGTGTTGTGGGACAGACCAGGACATGAAGGATTTTATTAGGATCGTCTTTAGCCTTCACAAATCCAGTCTCGCTGGGGCAAACTCCAGCAATACTTTTATTCTTTGTTGTATATGAAGGCTTACATATATGTTTTAAAGTTCATCAATTTGTTCAGATTTATAACGTTTCCAAGATCTGTTTGGCCAGAAAAAAAGGAATGAATGCTTCTCTCCCCTCGAAGGCCACATTTGCCTCCTCCCAACTAGAACTGTCTTAATTTCCTAATTTTCACACTAGAACTGATTGCCTTTCAGTGGCACTGTTACCATAAAGCCCCCTCAGGAGATTTGGGATTCTCACAGAATGAATGGCATTCTAGAATTGTGATATATTTCTATTCTTCTAAGTATTTAATTTCCTCGTAGTGGGAGGTCTGAATTCAGCCTGTAAATCTGGTAACACTCTGCTGCTTGTCCTTCCTTGGCCAGCTCTGTAGCTCAGTTGATGCATCAAACTTAGTCCTGGAGACTCTTAAGTGTTATCCAGAGGTATCAGGATTCAGAAATCTTAAATCCCTGGCTTTCCCCATTACACAGTGGTTTCCTGCAGCTGCTGGGATCAGAGCCGGAGTCCACAGAGCCTGATTTATTTCACATAATCTCTCCCAATCCGTGCAGAGGAGTAACAAAGCACTTTGCACTCGTGGGGAGGGAAAGTTCTACCACTAGATGGTACTTGCTGCTCTCACTTGGAAGGAGCAGCCAGCTTGGCTCTCCTGTGGGAAAAGGGAACAGAGGGTGTCAGCTTAGCTCCTGTCATTCATCTCTCTTCCCCAGAAAAGCTGCACCAGACAGCGAGAAGTGGTGTCAAAGCAGCGTTCACACTCCATCAGAGCAGTCTGAAAACAGTCAGGAGAGAGACTGGGGAGAGGAGGATTCCTCTGCAGACATCAAAGCCACGCCAAAAACGTAAATAAGATTTGCGTGATGTATTTTCGTGCATTGGCCGTCGTGTTTCTTGGTGCTGCTGCTGTGTCTGAAACAACGGTGTAAATCACAATATTTGATCAGGGGTTTGCAGCAGAGGGTTTTAGAATGACATGGTGAATCTCTGCCCTTCCTCCCGATATTTTTGGCTCTCTCTTTCCTGCAGTAAACTCAAGTCTGAGTTCTGGCTGTGAATTTAATGGCTCAGAGAGAGGTCTGGGATGGAGCAGTGCTACTGCTTATTTTAAGAGGGAAAAGTTTTTAGTTTCTGCAAGTTTCTATAATCCCATTAATCTCTATATAGAGAAGAAATGACATCCATTTCTGTATCATCTGAAATGTTCTGTAATTGATGCTTTCAGGCTTGGGTGCTCACATGCCTATATCAAGTTCCAGCTGGTGAAACAGGAAAGCAATGGGAAAGGTTGGTTAAATTTTATTCCTTTTTTCTGTGTGTGTTCATATCCCTGCAATATCCCCACAGTCACAAGGAGCATTCAAAAATTCACATCTTTTTTGGCTTTGATTCCACAGTCGAGATGAAGCTGGAGGTGATGACAGTGGTAGTTTTAATTCCTTTAAGATGATGAGGAAGAGTAAAATCACTTGGAAGTGAAAGTTTTAATACTTTGTAGAGTGAAGGCTTATATTTATTAACTGAGAAGACAATTTGCACCAGTTCTTGTGCCACTGCAGACTCTTCTCTTGTGGCAAAGGGTTTTCATTCCCAAACAGCCTGTGACCTGTGTGAGGCCTTGACAGAGCCAGCACAGTGTCAAGGGAGACTTGCTTAAAAACCTGGCAGATAGTTTAAGTTCCATCAGCTTCTTTTTTTAGACCCTCTTGGCTATCCAGAAACATATTCTGAATCATTTGGGGGCTTTTTTTTAAGGTTTTCTTAAAGATGAAAAATAGAAAAGAAAAGTTAAATGGAAAAAACAATGCTTTTTTTTTTTTTTTTTTTCCACTTTTCCTGGTACATGACAGGTTAAGTTTCCAGAGCAGCTTTCTGCTATCACTTTAGCAAACCATATGCTTAACTTTCAGATTTACTATAAAAAGCCATTTCAGAGAACGGAGCTGACCAGGCTTTTAGGAGGATTTAACATGGTAATAAGTCTCCAATCAAAAATAGCTAAGCAGGCACAAACTGGGACAGGTGCCTAGGCTTTTATTTATTTATTTATTTATTTTAATACTCTTGGTTTTTTACCTATTGCTGAGTTCTGCAGTCGGAGCTGAGGGATCTGCCAGCTCCGAGCTGCAGTTGCAGCTGGCAGGGAAAGCTGCCCACTCTCCCTTCACCTTCACCTGACACAGAATGATGGAAGCCAGGGAAGGGAAATGCAGCAATAATCCACTGCCCTGAGCAATAATCACAGCTACCTGGAGCTTTCAGCCCAGCTCTGTTTAAACTGTTAGGTCACTGCTGCTTTCTCAGAGGGAAAGTCATTGGTTTAGGTGGTTTTGGTGCTTAGCACGAGGATTTGGGCTTAGGGGAGGAAAGGAGTTGGCGTGAGATGGAAGCAGTGGGGGAAACTTTGGGCACAAGTGGGACCTCCTGGAGCAGGGAGAGGTTGGGGACAAGGACAGTGGGACAGGGGAGGAGTGGGGGACACCCTCCCAGGAGCAGTGGCTGGGCCTTGTTCTCACCAGGAGCTCCTGAACTGAGCAGTTCTTACTCAGACTTCATTTGTTTTAAACCCTCCCTTGGTCTCATTATTAGAAATTTAATACATTTGATGCTGTCCCACCACCTTTAGGGACATGGAGATGAGGTGACCCTTAGGACAAGGGGAGTGACCGTTCCCCAGAACAAGCTCTACCTCCAGTGCTGCTTTCCCTTTGGCTGGAAAACCGTGGAAATCTGGGGGGGTGTGTGTTTTTTTATACTCTTGCTATTTTCCTTTGTGCTTTCCGTGGAGCGACTGGCACACCCCACAGGTCTGACACCCCAACCCACTGACAGCCGCTGAGCTCAGGCAGCCACTCCCGGCACAGGGAGCCTTCCCGAAGGCAGGGATAAAACGGGAATGTCGCGTGGTCGCCGCGGGATGGCGCCGGCCAGGCAGGGGCTGGGGGCAGCCCACCGTAACCGCCGTAAACCCCAGGAATGTTTCCCAGCTTGTTTCCATCCTCTGCCTGGCTTCCTGTTGTATAAGCAGCACGTCCCTGCAGGACCATGACTCTGCACTGCTCCAGTGATCTCATTAGGGAGGGGTGATTTCTTCCTCTCCTTTTTTTTTTTTTTTTTTTTTTTCTGTCTTGGTTTTTAAAGCTTCCGTCACTTGACACATGAGGAGGGAGTTGATGTCTGGAGGTAACAGGCAGCACTCCTGGCCTGGGAGTCTCCCCAGGAGCGAGCCCAGGCCACGGGCTGGCAGGCACAGAGCCCTTCCCAGGCTGGCTCCAGCTGGGAGCTGGAACTGTGCCATCAGTTCCCAGCCGAAGATGCTGTTACCAGAACTCCTCCACCTTGTCAATAAAAGGCTGCAAACATCTTCTCTGTTAGCAGCATGACATCATTTTCCAGGGAAGAAGCTGACGATAAAGCCTCCAGCCTGGCAATCTTATCTTTTTTTTCCCCCCTCTCTCCTGCTTAGGAGGGTGGGAAGGACGCCCTGGAAGCTCAGTGTGCCGTGCCTGGCCCTCTCTGACCACCCTGCCTTGCTCCCCTCTCCAGGCTGTGACCCTTCCTCCTGCTTTGTAATTGCTCCTACTTGGAGCCTGGCTCTGACTTGTCTCCTTTCCTTTTCCAGGCCCTGATTTGGATCTCCAGCAGGCCCTCCACCAGTCCATCTTCATGCCTTCCCTGGCCTCTAACCCGACCCACCGGCTCCATCTCTTCTGGGAGCAGCACTGCAGGCTCTTGCCAGAGGTCTCGGGCCTCACGGCCAAACAGGTTGCCAAATGGACTGTGGAAGAGGTGAGTTCCCTGTTCTTCTGCTCTCCTGGGCTGCAGGAAAGCCCAGCACCCTCCTCCTCTGGAGTGCTAATTGGGAGACATCTTTATTTTCTTCCCTTTCCTCCTCTGGTTGCTGTGCATATGCCACAGCTGACTCAGCTGGAAGTTACACCCAAGTCCCTTTATCAGGGAAGGGTCCCTTTTAACCCTCTGGTATCCACAGCTTCCAAAGGATTCCCTCCCTCCCTCCCTTTGTTTGTTTATTTAGCCCTTGATCTCTCCGTCCTCAGGCCTGAAGCATCCTTCTGACGGCAGATTCCCTTTCTCTCTGATCTCCCTCCCCCTCTCCCGTGGCTTTGCTGCTGATTCACTTTATTGCAGAGAATTCCAAACTGTGCATGCCCACTCCTCCTGCATCTCCCTGCCTGATTCCCCTGGGACAAAACTGCCCACAGCCTGACCTGATTTCTGGCAGAGGTATCTGTGCAGCTGGGGATGTGTCTCTGCAGCTCTGGAGATGTCTCCTGTAATTAGATGGTGTGTGAAAACCCGGAGTGTTTTGTGTGCTGAGTAGCTGGTTTTTGCCTCGGTGCCTTGGGCATAAATAATATTTGTCTCTGCGCTTTGGGAAGTGGTGACAATTTGGATGCTGGCACTTAATTGCAGGGCGTTTAATCCAAGAGGAATGTGCTGTCGCGTTGTGCTTGCAAGGATGCAGGGAATCTGCAAAGCAGGAGAAAGGTGCTGCTGTTGGTGCTGCAGAGAGGATCTTCAGAGACTTTCAGAAAGTGCATTTTCCCCAAGTGCCTCTTAACATCAGATAAATCCAATTTGACTTTGCTGTTCGTGCTGGAGGACTGCTGGGAGTCTGGTGGGATTGCAGTGACGTGGGAGATGGGAACCACAGCAGCTGGGAAGGGGATAGAGCAATTAGGGGTTTAAAACTTAGTTGTTGTAGCGGTTTTTTTGTTCTGTTTTGTTTGTTTGTTTGTTTGTTTGTTTTTAATAAAAATGTGTCTGGATTAAATTCGTAGCAGGGAGGAAAAAATCTCTCCAAAAGAATTACTGTTCCTGTCCTTTTGAGAAAGCTTCCAATGATTTGTCCGAAAGGTCTTTTAGCAAATCAATAAAATCAGAAGCAGTTAATCCTCTGACATGATAATCAAAATCTCTTTCTTTTGGATAAAACAGGGAGGCTGGTTCATGGAAGTACAGTGTCAGGATCCAAGCCAAATAAAATTTGTCCTTTGCAGTTGACCTTTAAAGCAACTGCTGGGCAAGTTTAACTGGGATATTAGTTTGATAACAGATGAGTGTAAGCAGGGACCACAGGACATGGATAGGGGGCACTGGATATAGTGATTCCAGCCCAGAATACACTGAACTCTGTGCTGCAGCCTGAAACAACTGAGGAAGTTTTGGCTGCCAGTAGCAGTGTGATTGGCACATTAAAAAGCTCAGTTGCAGCCCCACAATGGACTGGCTGAAGTCATTACAGGTTTATGTCTTGAATTTCAATAAAGTGGGTCTGGTTTTGCAAATTATGTTCATCACAGCTTCCCAGAGGAATCAATTTGGGCTCTGTCTGAGCACTTGCAGGATCAGCATGTGCAGTGCAGTGAAGCCTCAGGTCTGGGAGATGAAAGCAGCAGGACTTGCTGTGTTTTAGGGAGTCCAGAGTACATTCGGTCTGTTGGCATTTGGGCTCCCAACATCTCCCTGCAGGGCAAACATTTGCCTTTGGGTTGTGCTTTGAACTCTGCTGCACAAAGGAGCCCATTTTGCTGATCTGAAACAAGAGGGTGTAAAATTCTCCTTTGGTTTCAGGCGAAAGAACTGTTTTTGTTTTATAAAACCCACATAAAGGAAAAAAATGTTGCTTTAATTCTCTGCTGGTTGAGAACAGCTGAAATGGCAGAGCAGCAGCAGCAGCATTTAGGGGCCCTCCAGCAAAGAAACTCCTGGTAACACTGCGCAGGCAACAAGAGTAGTTACTTTAATGCAGCTCTGGTATTTATTGAAAGCTTCCTGTCATGTTTTTAGAGCACAGCATATTGACTCACAGAAGAACATTAAGATGTGCTGCAGTTGTATTGTTCATTACTTAATCCTGCATCAATGTTAATACCTGGTGGGGGGGGACTGTCCTTGCGCCAAGTGCTTTTGGATTTTTAAATCCCAGATAAGCCCAGCTTGTCTCTCATCGCCTCAGAGGGGTGTCAGTCCTGCAGGAGCTGTTACAGGGGTGCAGTGGGAGGCAGGCATTTGCCACCCAGGGATGTAAATCCTGTGCTGATCTCAGTGTGTCACATCTGGGATCACATCAGCACCTTCCAAACAGGTCACGTGGAGTTTCTAAGGTGTTTTCAGCTCTTTTGGTGCCCCTTTTCCTTTCCTAATGTGCATTGGGATCGTGAGAACTTCCAGCTGACGGCTCTGGGAGCATTGGGGTGGTTACAGCAGGGATCTATTTCTCCAATTTCTCCATTCCTTACAAAAGTAAAGCAGTATTTTGTTACTGGTTTGTAATAGGAGTTTGCACTTCTGCAGGAAAAAATTCGGAGTCACTGCCTGATGGAGATGTGGATTTTAGGGATTCCCTTTAAAAAGGAGCAGGAAGGGCTGGCAGGCATTCACCTCCTCAAAAGAAAAGCCTTGATCCCACTGTGTTCCCGGGGAACCCGGGATCTGACTCCCCTTCTGAGGCCCTTCACTCCTGTTTGCTCCTCTTGCATCCTCCTTCCCTCTCTCTTCTCCATCCCTGGTAAACCCCAGGCCTCCTGTTTGTTTTAAAAAGGCCTCTCCTTTGGCACAAAGAGCTCCCAGTGTCCCTACAAAGGACTCCTGGGACAGATCAAAGGTCTGTCACTCCGTGTCGGTGACGGTAGCCAGCAGCAGTTGTGCAGGGAAGGACACAGGAGCAAGGCAAGCTCAGGTCATTCCCAGGAGCTGTGTGCCAGCCTCCCAGTGCCACAGACGCTGAAGAGCCTCCTGCCCTGAGGGGCCCCACTGTCTCTTAAATTCTGGAAGGCACCAGACCCTGCCGAAGGATTTAAATTCATGGTTTAATTGTAAGGGGTGGGGACGATTCAAAAGGAAAGTGGTGTTTTGTCATTTGTTTATGATAGGAGTTTGCACTTCTGCAGGAGGGAATTTGGAGTCGCTGCTGGACGGAGATGTGGATTTTAGGGGTTTCCTTTAAATGGAGCACTGAGAGGGATGCTCTGCTCTCGGGTTACATAACAGAAACCACACAGGAACTGGAGCTGCTCCTGCCAGGGGACAGCAAACCTGGAGGGCACTGTGGTCGGAGGGAGGGAATGACTCTCACTCTAGTGGTGGGATCAGCTGGAGATGCAGTGACACGGTTTAGGAGAGGCTCTGACAATCCTGAGTTGAAGGGGTGCTCGCGTCTGACAGTGACCCCTCCCAGCTGCTTGTTTGTGTACAGGAGGAAATGTCACATCTGTAACAGCTCACATGGATGTGCCTCATGAAGCAGAGCTGTTCCTGCAAGGGAGCATCCAATTAGCAGGAGATGTTTGATCTGATTATGCCTCAGTATACAAATCTTCTGTGAACCAGTGGAGCTACAGCTGGAGAAGACAATACACATTAATTCATCCTCGGCTGCTCCTTGCACTCCTTAGTGTTATATAATGTAACCCAGGTCTCCAGGGAGATTATTCCAAATGTTAACAGATTCCCTGCATAGAAAGGTTCTCCCTAGTGTGAAATGTAAAATTAACTTTTACTTGTTTAATCCTCTTGGTACCATGGATTCTATGCACCCACCATGGATTAAATAAAACCAGAACTCCTTTCCTTCCCAGCTCTCCTGCCTGTGGATGTTGGTAAACCAGCAGTGCTCATTCAGTTGGTTTATCTTGTCTCTCACAGGCGGTGTCATCCTGGGGAACTGTCTAAATCCTTTTTTCTTCCTAAATTTACTTTCCAGCAATACTGTAGAGAAAGTGGAGTTGAGGATAGGCTTAAAGTAGTGTAGCCATACACAGCTTTTAATCTGGAAAAATAATGTTGATTTTGTGAGCATCTTTTAGAGGAATGGAGAAGCAGGGAGAGAAATGGTCAAATGGCAACAGGGACAGTTATTGCTGGTAACCAGAATATGCAGAGGAGTTGCAGCAGCAACCTAGAAATGTATCCTTCATTAATGGGAGAGTTTTAAGTATTAAAGTTGTAAAAATTTCTGCATCAAGAACCTACACAGAAATAGGAGCTTTTTTGCTTGGCGGTGTCCCATTTTAATTGTCCCTGTTTCTTTCCCGGAATTCCAGGTGGTGAGCTTTATCCAGCGTTTGCCTGGTTGCAAAGAACAAGCGTCTGTGTTCAGGGAAGAGGTAAGTGCAGCGTGCCCTGCCCCTGGGCTGGGAGCACAGACCTGCTCAGCCGTGTCATTCCAGAGCCTGTGGCATTTGGGAGGCTGAATTCCAGCATGGCTAATTGCATCCTGCTGCTTTAAATTTCCCCTGCAGTTCCAATCAGGGAGCTTATGCTGAACATCCTGTCTTGGACCGTTGTGCCGTGGCTTTGGCACCACTATAAAGATGTCCTGTCGGAGTGGGGTGGGGAGGATCTCATCTGCTGCCTCTAACGAGGACATGTGCTCCTGGGGAGCCTGGCAGGCACAGGGTTTCCCAGGAATTGCTGGCTTCCCCATGGGGTGAGAGCAGGAGGAGAACCTTTCCTTGAACAAGGAGAGGGTGGGAAGTCGGAGCGTGTCCTGCCCGTGGTGTGTCCTGCCATTGCTGCCACAGGCTGGGCTGGGCTCGTTCCCTGGTCCTGGTGTGTTCACCATGGCTTCTGGGAGTCCTCCACGGGCACGGGATAAGGCTGTCCTGGTTTTTGGCACACTTGTTTAGGTGGATCATAGGTGGGGGCTGTCGAGTGCTTCAGCTTCCACTTCCACTGCAGGTGGTACTTGGAGGCTCTTTGTGAGCTCCAGTTAATTTGCATGGAGGAAACTTTTCCGGGACTCATCCCTGGATTCAGCCCCTCTGCTCTGCCCAGTGAGACCTGCCTCTGCAGAGCTGCCTCCAGCTCCAGGGGAACCAACATCTGAAGGACGTGGAGCTGCTGGAGTGAGTCCAGAGGAGGCCACGGAGATGCTCCAGGGCTGGAGCCCCTCTGCTCTGGAGCCAGGCTGGGAGAGCTGGGGGGGTTCACCTGGAGAAGAGAAGGCTCCAGGGAGACCTGAGAGCCCCTTGCAGGGCCTAAAGGGGCTCCAGGAGAGCTGGAGAGGGACTGGGGACAAGGGATGGAGGGACAGCACACACAGAATGGCTTCAAACTGCCAGAGGGCAGGGAGAGATGGGATATTGGGAAGGAATTCCTGGCTGTGAGGGTGGGGAGGCCCTGGCACAGGTTGCCCAGAGAAGCTGTGGCTGCCCCTGGATCCCTGGAAGCGTCCAAGGCCAGGTTGGAGCAACTTGGGCTAGTGGAAGGTGTCCCTGCCCATGGCAGGGGGGTAGAATTAAATGAGCTTTAAGGTCCATTCCAACCCAACCCATTCCATGGCTCTGTGACAGCTCCAGCTCTGGCTGTGAGAGCTCAGGGAAGGGCTGTGCCTCCTCTGCTCTGCTGCAGTGACTGGAAAGGGCAGGTTTGTAATAGTTCACTGCTCCAGAGCTGGCTCTTGTTCAGGGTCAGTCAGGCTGCAGTGCATTTTGTGGATTTATGTATCTGTGCTTTCCTTCCCCTGGCTTTAAAAAACATGCAGACACACACAAAATAGAGAGCAAAAGAAATGGAGGCTTGCAAACAGCAACTCTCCACAGTGTGACAAATCTTTAACTGAATATAGTGGGAATAGTGAAATTTATTCAAATGAACCAATCTTTCAGTGTAGCTGAATGTAGAACGTGCGTCCTGATTTTTAGCGAAGATGTATTTCGAGGTAAGACATAAATCGTACCAAGCAAATCTTGTAATGAATCCAACCATTCTCCATGTATTTTATTTTATTTTTTCTGGCCATAATTTGAACAACAGCCACTCCTTTCTAGTTCTGACAGTGTCATAGCCGTGGTCTATTTTAATCCCTTGTTTCCTGCAGCCTCCAAGTGTGATTCCCTGTGCCAAATTCGAGGAGCTCGCATTGTTTTACAAGTTCACGCTCAAACCAAATAGTCAGTTGGAAATTAAAACCCTTTTAGCAGTTTGGCTTTGGCCAGAGTTACAGGTGTGAGTGACAGGAGAGCTGAGCTCCATTAGCTGGGATCAGCCTCCGAGTGCTCCACATCCAGGAGAAATAAATCCCTCGTAGACTTCTCTTGGCGGGGGGCTGGACAGGGATAAGTTGCTGCTTACATTAGGAATGAAGAGAACAAATTGTGCACAGAATTTTAAAAACCATCCAAATAAGATGGAACAAAGAAATGAATAATAAAGCACAGACTTGTTCCTACGTCCAGTTCAGGGCAGGTCTGTTTAAAATAAGCATGTGTGAGGCAATGCAGTGAAAATGAAGCATAGGAATAATATTGGACTCCAAAGCATTTTGAAATGTAGGACTGTTTTCCAGCAGTTTTCTGCTCCTCTTGACTCTATTATTTAATTTAAACAGCAGGCCTCATTTGTTTCAAGCTATTTTTAACACATTCATTGCAGCAGCGTAGACTCTGGGCAGCCTGAAAATAGGATTGAGGGACTTTGTGAGAGAATCTGTGGGCTGGGAGCACTGCTGGCATTCCCAGTGGAGGAATTAACTTCCCAGTTCCTCCCAGTTACTTGACTGGGAGGTTAAATAACTTGCTGAGGGTCTCTTGTTGTGGTGAGAGGTGGGGAACCCGAATCTCCTGGCTCCCACCCTGTGCTTTAATCATATGTTTGCCCGAGTTTACTCAGTGTTTCCTCTTGCACCAGTCATTGACATCCAAAAAAAATTCCAGTTGGGAAGGCAACAAAAATAGCAGAACTGTTATTCTGGCTGGGCTGAGTGTCCCTCCTTGTCTGCTGCACTGGTGAGCATCAAGTGAGAGGAGGAGACACTGTCAGTCCCTGTAAATGGACTTTAATGGAATAACTCGGGGAGACACGTATTGTTTGTCTGTGTCCATTAATCTTTGGCTTCTTCCCTGCAGCATTTGGGGTTTATATTAATTATATCTGTGTTGTCTCTGTGGATGTTCTTGCTCGAGTAAATTTTTAACCTCTTCTTAAAATAGTATGTCATGATTTCACTTGCTGCTACCTAGAGCATCCTGGATTTTCACATGGTAGTGTGTTAATCACTTGCTCAATTTGCATCTAATTGAATATCTCCTTGCTGGTGGATTTTTCCAGACTTTACCATGCCTTGGTCTATCCAGCACATGGTTTCTTTTGCTCTGTGCTAAGCAAGCCCAGTTAGTGCCACTGAAAAGGACTTCACAAGAGCCTCCTGCTTTTCCTTTAAACAGAGACTTGTTGTCTGGGGGCATAAAAAAATCCCAGTGGTGGGAGGAGCCAGATGTTCACATCTCAGGGATTGTTCTCATCTGGAAGGTTTTTAGCAGAACTGACCCAAAAAAAGGGTGTTTGCCTTTAATTTTTACCTAGAACAGCTTAACAGGGGTGGAGGAGTCTGTCAGGGACAGTCCTGGATCAGGGTAATATATTAATTCTTGGATAGATTGGCATCCTGGATTTTCCGATCTAATTTCTGGCCACAGATTGTGAATAGGCTGTAGGATTTATGGCTTTTTAAAGCAGTTCTAGTGACTCTAAATCCTACTGAAGAAGCACCTCATGATCTCTCCATAAGCACACGCACTGAGGCTTCTCCTTTTGTGGGAAAGTGAGACGAGGTCTGTGGTCCTTGGAAAGGGCAGCATGTCTGGGAACATCCCAGGGTGTGGCTGCCAGAACCAGGGAATGAGCAGAAGTGGGAATCCTGCCTGTCCCATGCCGGTTAATCCCTGTTTTTGTTGTGTCCCAACCTCCAGCAGATCGACGGCGAGGCCTTCCTGCTTCTCAAGCAGAACGACATCGTTAAAATCCTCAGCATCAAGCTGGGCCCTGCCCTGAAGATCTACAACGCCATCCTCATGTTCAAATCTGCAGAAGACAACTGAGAACAGCCCCTTGGGCACATCCCACAAGGAATTCACAGGGAATGGGGTCTTCAGCTGTGAGCGTTCCAACGGGCGGATTTCAGGACTCGGAGATGTATTTTAAGTAGAACTTAGTCAGATTATTTTGAGGTTATAAAAAATCCTGCCACAGTCTGGAATATGGGGCAGCTTCACTTCCAAGAAGAGGATTATTATTATATTTTGTAATTGAATTTGGTTTTGATATATCAATCTCTTTTGGAGATGGAGAAGAAACCTCCGGTTCTAAGGGGAATCCAGGGTAGCATTGGTGGAGCTGCAGGAGCAGCAGGAAAGCTTGGAGTAAAACTGACTCTGTGTCCATGATAGTGCCTGAAAGAGAGACTGAGTGATCACCAGCAAGTTCAACATGTGCTGTATGTGTAAAAGAGAGAGTGAGGAAGGAGGAAAAAGATGCACTGAAAGCAATTCCCCCATATCCTTCACTGCTGTGACTCAGGAGCTGGCCTTTTCAGGACTGTTAAATTCCAGTGTCTCCCACTGATCCTGGTGGTTCTGATCCCCTTGGCTGCTGGGCTGTTAAACCACAGCAGGAGGGGAGTGTGGGCAGAGGGTTTGCATCAGGCGTTGCTTCTGCCAGCAAGCAGAACCCTCATTTAGGTCACCAGGACATGTGCAGGTGGGCTTTGGGTAGGAAAAGATCCCATAAATGCACCTCCCACGGGAGACAAAGGTAAATGTTTTAGCTGTAGTTCTCCCTCGGTGCTTTTGTGCAGCTGCTCTCTGGGCCAGGAACATTTTCTGGCAAAGTGGCACAGTCAGGAGCACTTGGGGACTGGATGGGCTTGTTCTTGTCCTCTGCACTGTCAGCCAAAAGCTGGGAATAGGAGTTGGAAACCCAGCAGTGGCCACGGAGTGTGTGTGTAAACACATTTCCTAGAAACAAATGGCTTTTTTTTGGACAGTCCAAACTGATGAGTGTGGAGTGCTTTGGCCCTTCTCCCCTCGAGGTGGACTTCGGAGGGTCCCGTGGGGCAGGGCAGCAGCTCCTCTGCCTGTCCAGGGGTGAGGCAGGAGGAGCACATGGGGAAGTTGGATTGGAGAGGAATCAGGATTTAAACAGACAGTAGAATGGGGTGGGAATCACTGTCCAAAAGAGCTGAGGTGCATCAGGGAGGGAGCACAGCCTGTGGCCCTGGGCAGGCAGCCTGAGCTCTCCTGGTGGGAGGGGAGCATGAGGGCTTCCTGCTCTGCTCAGAGCCAGAGGAGGAATAGAGCCAGTTTTAGGAACATGCCCCTGGGACTGGGACATCCTGGATGGGGTTTCCACACCGTTCCTTCCCGAGCTGTCCTGTCCCCATGGGAACCTTGGGGCACGCGGTGAGCACATCGGTGTTCCCGCTCCTGCCTGGCAGCACAGCAGCTCCTGGTTCCCCCTCTGGATGCTCTGCCAGAGATATTTGGCTGTTCTGGAGTTTATCCAGGACCACCTTAGCTCAGACAGCCCTCACAGCCCTTCATCTGGAACTGCCAGGCTGAATCCTGCCTGTGGGAGCCCTTCCAAGTGCCAGAGGTGTGTTTACCTCTGCCAGGGCTGTGGGAATTTCTCAGGGCACTGCACGATGGCATGATCCATCCATAGGCACCTCAAACTCCCTTGGCACCTCTGCCAACAGGGTTGCTTCCCCAGAGCCATTGGGAACAGGGTGAACACACTGTCCATGGCCACGTGGGGACACAAGGAATGCACTTGGTCCTTCCCTCATCCCCCACATCCTTTGTCCAACCTTCAGCTTCAGGAAGGTCCTTGTGACTTGGCTGAAGTAGGAAGTTCTTTAAAATTGTAAATAGAGCAGAATCCACCCCACTGAAGCCGTTCCGTCCTGGAATAATCATTTAGAGCAGTTTGTTTCCATACTTTATTTTTTATAAGATGTTAAGGAGTCTAAGCCTACACAGGGAAGACACAGGGTAGGTGGGATATTTAATAACTGAAACATTAAATATCAGCCAGGCAGCGGCATGAGAGAAATTCATTGCAGTGAGGTGAGGACTAGGCAAGAGATGAATTTAGTTTATTAAAATACATTTTTAGTCTGATAACCAGGATATTCACCAAAGAGTCACATTCCTTTATCCTGCTCTGCACATCCAGCATCAACGTGAAGACTTGAATTGTAAGTGGCATGTCCTGGGCTCAGACAGAACTCGCCTTCTGGGCAGAACAAAATCACTTCTTGACAAGTGGAGCAGAGGATCCAGAGCTGGACTGTTTTATTCCTGGCTCTCCACTGACTTGCTAAATAACCCTGAGCCTTTCCTTGCTCCAGTTTCCCTCTCTATGACACCCAGCCAGGTGGGGTGAGTGCAATTTTGCCTCTCTTCTTCCTAACAAGCAAGTCCTGCCACATTTTCCGTTTCACCTCCTCCCTTTGGGAACCTGAGTTGGGGGACAGCAGATTGCCTCTAGCCCTGAACCAAAATATAATATTAATTTCATTTCTTTTTACTATATATAGATGGAGGATGAAGAGAATCGGTTAAACAAGCAATGAGATTCTAGTCAGTGAAATTATTCAAACAGAAGAGAAATCTTTAATCCTTGGGGCTTCCAAGCCAGCTGGATCAAAGAGGAAAATGTGTTCTTGGAGGTTGTTCAGTGACAGCCAGCACAGTGCTTTCAGCAGGGGGGAAGGAGGAACCTTTTAGGGCTGGAAGAAGGAGGAATGTGCTTCTTGTGCCTTTTTTTGTAATCTGATAATTGTCTTTGCAGAGCAAGCAAGAATGTGCACACATCTATTACCCACTCCTTTCCCAAATATAGCTGTATTCCAATAAAATCCAGCGCCTTCACTGGGCAAAGAGATTTAAAACTCACTAATATTTACAAGACAGAAGAAAACAACTAAACCAGCTCACTTTTTAGCTCCGTAACTTAGGAATTCATGGGTTTCTGATGTGCTGTTCCTTTCCCGTGTGTCCCGGTGAGTTGTTCCTGCTGCCAGGCTCTGCTCCAGGCCTGTTCCCAGCCCTGCTCCGGGCCAGGGCTCTGCAGATGCCTTTGGTTTGTCTGATGCCTTGTTGTCTAATTCGAAACGTGCACTTTGAAGCAAAACAAAAAAAAGCCAAAAGCTGTGGCTCTGTGGGGAACAAAGCCGAGGCTGGTTCATTCCAGCTGGGATTGGGAGGATTTGGGGTCTGCTGGATGTCGGCAGGAACCAGGTTTTGGCCCAGCTGAACCCAGGAGCCACTTAGAAATACAAATATATTCCTCAGAAGCCACCCAGAGCTGTGACAAATTCCCGTGGGCCGGCAGAGAAACTGGGAAGCTTCAGTTCTCCAAGTGGGTCTTATTCCTGGCTCCATTTTTCTTCCTGCACCCCTGTTTTTTGAAACCCAAAGCCGTCCATTTGTTTTCTCCTTCTCTCCCCTTCTCCTCGGTCCGGAGTCCCGTTGGAATTTTTTCTGTGCCGTCACCAATGATCATCCTTGTAATCCAATGGCAGCAAATTCCAGCTCTGGGTAATGAATCCCGTTAAGGTTGGACACTTGACAGCAGAACTCTGCATCCAGAGGGAAAAACCCACCACTGAGCCCAGGGATAAGCTCGTTCAGCTGGACAAGATTTCCTGCCTGCTACTTTCAAGCCCTGCTTAGGGATTTTATACCACAGAGAGCTTTAAAGTTTCTGACATCCCCCCCACCATCATGTGATGAGCCAGCTTATTTTGGAGATTCCTGTTACTTGAACTGGAAACACGTGCAGGGGAAGGGAGCAAGGCTGGGCTCAGCCTCGGGAATCTTTGCCTGTTTTAAAACCAAATACTTGAGCTTTTCAACACTAGCCATGCCCTTGCACTCCACCGATGCTTTCCTCTGGAAATGTGAATAAAATTAATATAAAGTTCAGAGCTGGTTTGTTCATTCTGGGGCTGGGGCTGGGCAGGGGTGCTGGGCCAGCTCTCACTGGGGTGGGGTGGTCCTCACGTGGTTTTCCTCCCCCCTAAACCCAAACCTGGCACTCACGGCACAGGCAGCACTTCCATCTTTTATCCCTTTTTTCTGTGTCTCTTATCTCTGTGTTTGAGCTCTCCTTGGGGTGTGCATGGAGCAGCACCAGCCTTGGCCACGGCTGCACCTGATCCCTAATTCTTCACTGTCCTCTGCTGCTGACAGAAGGTTTTAATCACAGAATCCCAGGATGGTTTGGGTTGGAAGGGACCTTAAAGCCCCTCTAGTCCAACCCTCTGCCATGGGCAGCCTGTGCCAGGGCCTTGCCATGCTTGCAGGGAAGAATTTGTCCCTGATATCCAACCTAAACCTACTCTTTCAGTGTAAAGCCATTCTCCCTTGTCCATATAAAAAGTCCCTCTACCTCCTTTTTATAAGCCCCCTTTAGGCACTGGAAGGGGCTCCAAGGTCTCCCCAGAGCCTTCTCCAGGCTGGACTCCCCCAGCTCTCCCAGCCTGTCTCCAGAGCAGGGGGGCTTGATGGTGATGGGAGCAGAGCTCAGCCTTGCAAGTACCAGTCCGTAAACTCCAAACTCCCTCAGCCAAGGCCAACAGCCTCCCAAACTCTCCAGGAAAATCAGAAACTCCTCCAGCCCCTGGAGTGAGGGTGCAAATCCCACCGGGGAATCGTGCAAGGACCTCAGCACGAGGGGCAAACCAGGGGCTGACACAGAATAACTTGAGCATTCAGGCAGGCCAGAAACTGAACTGCAGGTTTTTCTTGCCCCAGGAGAAATACGAACTTGGAACAAAAAAAAAAATAAAATTCCATGTTTGCCTGAGCAGAATAATCTGCAAATGCCATCGGCCACTTGGGTGATCGATTCACCCTGCTCTGCTCAAACTTCTCCATCAAGATATCAGGGGGAAAAAACCCCACCCTATCACGGAGAATTTGAGATCTCAGAAGGGCAAGGACATCCCAGCAGAGCTCTGAGGGAACTAACAGAGGTATGTGATGTTCCCGAGGCTGCACCAGCCATTCCCAACTCTCCAGACCAGGAATCCGATCACGGTAACGAAAGCAAACAAGCCGAGGGTTTTAAATAGCAGCAAAAAAACCTTGGAAGGGAAAAAAAACCCCAATGAGAGCAAATGTTTACCCCGAGGATGGGATAGTTTAGAAATTATGGCTGAGAGCCAGCTCTCCAATGGTTTTGGTTTCAGAAGGTTTGCGAACCTCCAGCTGCCAGCGTGACTCCGTGCCCAGGTCCCCTGGGATGGGTGACCTGCTGCAGGTGTGGCTTTAGGAAACCTGGGGGGATCGGGAGGAAAAGTTCAACGCCTGATTTTGGGGCACATTACGCAGTGATTTGCAGTTTATGAGATAATTACAATTAGAGCAGAAGCAGGTGAGTTAATTATCATTGCTATGGGCACACAGGGAAGAAGCCCAGTGGGGCGTTAAGGAAGGGAAAACAGACACAGACCCCAAAATGCAGAGTTTAAACATTGATTCGTACTGAGAACAAGTTCTTGCTGGTTTTAGTTCAACACTCAATTTTGGGAGCTACTTCAGGAACATGGGAGAGTCCTGGGATGGTCTGTGATAGGAAACCATGAGGGACTAAGGAATCCACGAAGAAACCACGAACCTTCCTAAAGGGGCTCCAGGAGAGCTGGAGAGGGACTGGGCACAGGGAATGGCTTCCCACTGCCAGAGGGCAGGGATAGGTGGGATATTGGGAAGGAATTCCTGGCTGTGAGGGTGGGGAGGCCCTGGCACAGGTTGCCCAGAGAAGCTGTGGCTGCCCCTGGATCCCTGGAAGTGCCCAAGGCCAGGCTGGAGCAACCTGGGCTAGTGGAAGGTGTCCCTGCCTGTGACAGGGGGTGGAATGAGCTTTAAGGTCCCTCCCAACCCAAATCATTCCATGGTTCTGTGATTCCATGTGTAACATGCCCAGGGGAGATCCTGGAGGCTGTGGGAGGGTTGCTCTGGTGGAGGAGGCATCCACATCTCCCCAGGCTTCACCCCAGGGGCTGCCTCAAAGATTCCTCTGCCGAGCATCTCATTCAAAAAGCAGCAGCCAAGCTCTTTAAAGTGCTTGTAAACACTGATTTCCACTGTGGGTTTTTGCATCAGGTAGAGGTGTAAATCAGGATTTTAGTTACCTGTGGGTGTACAAGGGGTGAGTACAGGACCCCAGCTCTGACCTGCTCGTACACCCTGGCTGGATCCTGCACCTTCAGGGACCCTGGGTGGGGTCTCTGCCTTGATTTCCTACACACTCCCTTCTCATCTGACCCTTTAAACCCCTCAAATCCTAGCACTTCCCCACAACAAGGACTGTAAAGACAAACTTCACTGCCTTCAGAGCCCAACCCCAGCAGAGAAGAGGGATGAGGGGATGGAGGGATGACCTGCCCTCTCCATCCTGCACCTCTGCAGCTGATGGGCAAATCCCAGCTCCAGGAGAGAGAGAGAACAGTGGCACAAGAGACAAATGGGGTGTTGGAGAGGTTCAAGGGCAGGGCTGGCTGTGCTCTGCCCGGGGGGGGACTTTAACTGTGCTCCCTGTGCCCCAGCCAGCAGCAGCAGTGCCAGGCCTTTCCCAAATAATGCACTTACTCCGCTATTTATTGACTTTGCCTGTCACTTCCCCTCGTATTTTCTTCTCCTGGCCACCAAGAACAGCCTCAGCTTATGAATTGCCCCACGACACTTTCTCCTTCTCTGCATTATTCACCAGCCAGACACTGGCAGTGTAAGCAAGAGGTTTTTTTGGAGACGGATACATTTGCTGCTGGAACATTTCCAGCCGTTTCTCCAAGAACAGCACTGAAGATTTGTGCAGGGGATGGGGGTGTCAGTGCCACAACCCTGAGAGGTGCTGGGGTGGGGGTGGCTCTGGCATTCCACCAGCAAAGCCCTCCCCATTAGGTCCCATCTGGGAGCAGATGTTGCATTCGGGGTGTGGTTTGTCCTCAAAAACAGGGTTGTGGCTTCACCAGAATCAACCTGATGTCCTCATGTGTCATCAGTGGTGGGTCCTTTTGGGCTCTGAAGTGGCTTTTTTTAGCAGTGCTGCTTGAAGGAGCTTTTCTACCTGCAGAGTTGCCCTGGTCCCTTCCAGCTCCGCGCTTCAATTGACTCAAATTCCCCAAGCGTTAAAAAAAAAAACACTCCCAAAACCTTGTTCCAAACTGAGATGGTTTGGGGTCGTGGCTGTGCCGGAATCCAGCAGCTCTCTGGGTCAGGGGTTGCCGAAACACCTCCACTTCTAAAACTCCAGGGAGGCTTTTCCTCTGGGTTCAGGTGCCCACGGCTCTGGGCTTTGTTATCCCTGGCAGGCCCGGAGCCCAGGGAAGCTCTGCTACGTCTCTGCTGCTCCAAGCGGGACCACCCAACTACTCAATGAGTCTCCAGATGCTTTTCACACTGTCTTGAACTCGTCTCTCTTCTGGGTGGAATTGAAAAAGGCCAGAGAAGCAACTGCAATATAAATTTCCCTGTTCCCAAGCACGTCTGTGCCGCCGGTCGATGGCTGGGGAAGGTCTCACTCTTTGGTTTCGGTGTTTCAGTGTTTCTTTGGTTTTCAGAACACTTCAAGCATCTTCATTTCGGAAGAAACACAACAGTTGAAACGTTGATTTTTATTTTCTTCCCCATAAATAGATTTTTTCCTTCCTCCCTGCTCTGTGCCAGGGCACCGCGTGCTGAAAGAATTAACCCAATTAAGTCTTCAGAGCTCAGTGGCACCTTCTCCGTTTTTCTCCCTGGGTTTTTTTCCTCCCTCTGGTCGTGCCTGTGGCATTTCCCTGCCTGTGAATCTCCTTCCCCATCGATCAGTTCTTGATGCAATTGGTTAATTCTGCCACTTTCCCTCCATCCGTTCCCTTCCCATCCCTAAGCTGTGCACACACACGTGACCCTACAGGCTTCCCATTCTCTTTACCCCCATCCCTCCTTTCCCCACCTTCCCAACACCTTCCACTCTCCCAAATCCCCCTGTATCCCACCTGGAGGGGATGGGTTGAGCAGCCAAGGACAAGGGGTCCCTCAGGCATTGAAGGGCAGAGGCAGACACGGGGCTTTCCCACCAGCTCCTCCAAATCCCGTAATAAAACAGCACAAAGATGCTCCAGCAGCATCTCAGCCTCCCCTGCTCCCACCAAGCCAGGCTGCAGACCCTTCCCACGGCCAGAGATCCCAGGATAAACCAGAGGAAGCAGCACCAGGTTCATCCAGGTCCATCCAGCAGCATCCCTGTCCCCACCACCACAGCCGGAGCCGGAATGGGGTGACCCAAAACGAGTGGGAATCCCACAGTGCTCCGAGGGGAGCCAGCACGGGATGCTGCTGGGATCTTTGTGCTCACCAGTTGGAGATCCCAGGCTGGGCTGGAAGCAGAAAGGACCATCAGAGCTGTGCTTGGTGGGGCAGGAGCGGTGCTGGTGATTGCAGCACGGGCTGTGCTGCTCATCTCGTTGCAGCGACAAGTCTCCAGCAAGGGCAGCTCCGGGAATGCTTTCCCAAGGGATGGGAGGCCCCTTTCCCACCCTCCTCTCCATAAATCAGCCAAGAGGTTTTCTGTGTCTTCCTTGCTGCTTTCTCTGCTTCCCAGGGTTTTTCGAAACCCTCTGCTGAGCAACCTTTTTGCCCTAAATAACCCCTGAACCAGGCAGTTGATAAAGGAACCGTTTACTTTTCAAATAAATAAAGCATTTTTGGCTTTGGATCAAAACCAAGTTGTGTTCAACGCTACCAGTTTCACTGAGTCACTTCTTTTTATACCCAGGCAGTTTCTCTTATAAAATGTTCGTGAGGACTCACTGGAAACAGGCTCTGGGGTTTTTTCACTATTGCGTAAGGTTTCACCAGGACAGAGCCACCACAGCTTTTCTCCTGCCTTGAAGCTGGTGCTTGTTTATGTCTGTTTACAAGCAAATTCCATTAAAAACCAAGAGCGATGCCGTGGATGCCACTATTGCATGTTACCACTGTATTTCCAGCTGGATGTTGCAAATGAACTCTATGCCCACTACAAGCAGAAAACCTCCATAAACTTGGATCTGGAGCTTCTGCTCGTGGAGCCAAGGAGCTTTCTTCCAGGTGGGATGAAAAGACAGGGTTTGCCCCTGGAACTGCAAAGAAAAGGGCTGGGTGTGAGCACAGGTTAAATTAACTCTTGTCCACTTGTAGCCACAAAGAGCTTGTGGTGATAACCAGGAGGAGCATAATGCGGTAATGGACCCCAAAAATCAATATCCACCCCAACTGGAGACTGGACATGGCAGGAGAGCTCAACCAGGAGCTTTGGCTCTCACCAACACTTGAGAGGTGCTTAAGTAGCACTGAAGCCATCAGGGTGTCACAGTCCTTATGGTGAGGTGATGGAGATTCTAGTGGGTGCTACAGCCCCCTCCTCCTCAGGAGCATTCTCTCACCCAGGAGAGATGGATGTGATCTTCCTGCATGAGCTTTGTCAGTGAGAAGAGCTGGGAATATGAGTTTAAGTCCTTCAGATCATTAACATTCAGATAACAGCATCTTTGAAAAGGAAAATGATGTAGTAAAGTGAATTCTCCAAGTGCTATTTGATCTTAGATCTCAAAAAGCGTCCAAAGAAAGGGCATGAAGATGGTGAAGGGTCTGGAGGTGCCATATGAGGAGTGGCTGAGGGCACTTGGCTTGTTCAGCCTTGAGAAGAGACTGAGGGCAGAGCTCAGCGGGGGCTGCAGCTCCTCCTGAGGGGCAGCTCCGATCTCTGCTCTGGGGGAGCAGGGACAGCACCCAGGGAATGGCCTGGAGCTGTGTCAGGGCAGGCTCAGGTTGGATCTCAGGGAAAGGTTCTTCCCCCAGAGGGTGGTTGGGCACTGACCAGGCTCCCCAGGGCAGTGGGCACAGCCCCAAGGCTGCCAGAGCTCCAGGAGGGTTTGGCTGATCCTCTCAGGGACTTGATAGGACTGTTGGGGTGTCTGTGCAGGGCCAGAAGTTGGGCTGGAGGATCCTTGTGGGTCCCTTCCAGGTCAGGATAGTCCATGATTCCACGATCTTCCAGAGTGCTCAGCCAGAGCAGTAGCAACTGCATCCCCGTAAGAAGACACGTCTGGTTAAGATCATCTACAGCTTCCTCCGAAACAAGATTAAAATAGGAGCCCTCCCCCTCAAAGAGTCAGCTTTGTTTAGCAGTAAAATTGATTAATTACTGGAAGGGATAAAGAAAACAAAGTCTTCTGTTGACCCCACGGGGTCAGACCTGCTGTGGCAGAGACTCTGCAAACAACGGGTGCCTTTACCTTTCACTGCCCTCATCCCACTGCGCTGCTCTCGGGGAGAGGCTGAACAGCTTTGGACCTCCAGGGACCGTGTCCTTGCTCTTGCCTGGTTCAAGGGAGAGGAGCATCACCCAGAGTAGCTACAACATGGAGTATCAGCTGCTCAGCACGAGGGCAGGCGAGGACAGGAGCTGCAGCCGGAGCCCGTTGCTGCACGCGAGTGCTGTCGTCTCTCATCCCTCCTCCCTGGCACGCCAAGGAGAGCGGGGAATGAGACAGGACAGCTTTGATGTGACCTGGCACGGGCCAGAGATACTCAGGGCACTGTCAAAACTCTGATTGGTTTCAAGTGGCATCAGCCCCCCGAGAAATGAACGTCTCATCCGAGCCAGCTCAGCTCCGGCGCTGGACACGGGAGAAGGAACCGGCATCTGCGGAAAGGAAGGAATCCCCTTCTCCTCACACAGCTGTTTTGGGATCAGATGGGTGGAACTGCTGACTTTCCCCCTTTAGCTCTCAGGAGAGCCCAGAGCAGGGCTGATTTTCAGATGGCTGAGGTCAGCAGCGGTGAATTCCCCCAGGCAGGATGTACGGGATGCTTCCCGTCGTATTTATTGCGTGTTTTATTAGAACATCACTGCAGGATTTCTCTCCTCTTTCCTTACGCCTGCCTGTGCAGGGTCTGAGCATGATTAACCTAGAAAAGCTCCTTGCAGGGTTCAGCAAATGCAGGATACCTTCAGGAAAGCATCAGATGGGAAGTACCCCGGGAAGTGGGTGGGTGATCTGGGTGCATTGGTGTGTTGGAGCTCTGCCCTCACAGGGCACAAGGGTCGACTCATTCACTGCTGCTTGGGCAGCTCAGCTAAATCCATAGATGGAAAAATTCAATAGTTGTGTGTGAGATCATAAAATAGTCTCAAAAGAGTGAAAAACCTCCACCCTGCTACTCCTGTGGGAGCTCGGCTTCATCAGGACTCATAAAATCCCCACATGAGCCTGTGGCGGAGTGTTAATTATTTTCCTGCCTATTAGAGCCGTGTGTGTAATTGCTCAGCCCCCCCTTAGCGGGGTTAGCAAAGTGCTCTCCCAAATGGTAACTTCTTTTTTTTTTTTTCCCCTGGATTTCATCTAGACACAGTCACTCGGAGACTGGATCCAAGTTTTCTACTTAACACAGTGTCAAAAATCATTGCTCATCAGATGATCCCTTTCCCCGGGCCACTGATGCCAGAAGACTTTGCAGTGTTGCCTTGGGAGAACTCCAGGGCTTGTGAGCTGATTTGTTTCCCGTTTCTCCAGAAAATCATTCTGAATTTCGTATCTTTTCTAGGAAGATTGAGCAGCATTCTGACAGCTGAGTTCCCTCTGGGTGCAGGATTCCCAGGAATTGCTTCACTCTGGGTGAGATCCAAGGCCGGGGCTGTTCTTAGTTGCTGTTTAATGAGTTCCCAAGTTCTTTTAGTGCAAGTGCAGATCTACATAAATTAAGTATAATAATCCCTATAAGCACTTTTGTAAGGAGCAGAGGTTTGGAAGGCCCTGCCTCGTGGCACAGATTCCTATCTTCCCTTTGGGTCTGCACTTTTCCTCCCTTCTCTGTTTATTCCTGTTTTTTTACCCTGTTTTTAGCTTTTATTCCTTGTTTTTTGCTATGTCTGGGTCGGGATCTCCAGCCATGGCAAGAGGGATGGGAATAAAGGGGTCAGGTGGCTCCAGACACATCATGGCAAGGGATATATGGAAATAAAGGGGGTTGGGTGGCTCCAAATACCCCATGGCAAGAGGGATGGGAATAAAGGAGTTAGGTGACTCAGACCCTCGTGGGTGGCTCAGACACCTCCTGGGTGACTCGGACCCTCCTGGGTGACTCAGACCTTTGTAGGTGGCTCAGATCCCTCCGTGGGTGGCTCTGCCACCACCCAACTCCACACAGCTCCACCACGTGCCCTCGTGGAGAGCAAAGATGCTGCTTTTGTTTCCTCTGCAGCCCCCAGAGAGGCTGCAACGCCTGGGCTTGACTCCTTGACAAGGCTTCAGCTGCTGATCACACCCCGAAGTGCCTGCAAACATCAGCAGTGGTAAAAGCACAGATCTGATCGCGCCGGGGAAGGGCAGAGGTGCCATTTAGCAGCTCCACAGAAGCCTGTGAAGGACCAGCTTTCCTCAGACTATCGGTCCTTGGGGAACGATAGCGCATGCAATATTCAGTGGGACACGGGAAGCAACACAGAGAGACCATAAATATCTCCAGGAAAAGTCTCACTGGTGGAGATGGTGACGCTGCAGAGGATCAGAGGGTCGGGAAGGCTCTGCCAGAGCCACCGCGCCTCAAGACCTTCACTGACTCCCTCCAGCTCGTGCTTACAGTGGGAGAGACCCACGGCCCTTCCCCTCCACATGGTTGGGTCTGGGGCATCGGGAGGGTTCCCAAGCCCTGGAATCTTTGTGGGGAGTGGGAGAGGCCAGAAGGAAGTGGGCACATGGGGCAGGCAGAGGAGCCCAGCACAGCCCTAATCTCATTACAGTATTTTCCATAACATTACAGCATGGACATAATTATTACAGGATTTTCCATTACCCACTGTGTAATTGAAAACTTGCTGGGAGAAACAGTGTCAGACTCCTTAAATGAAAGTTATCCCTTTTATTCCTCAGAAACCCTCCAGTTTCTGGCTATTCCCGCTCACTCCCTCCTGGGTCCTTTTGCTGGTGTCTCCTCCCTTGCTCAGCCCTTTGGTGGCCATAAAATGTCTTCATTTCTGCATTCAGCACGGCTTAATCCCCTCCAGAGGGATTATAAAGTGCATTTTTCATGGTTGTTGTTGCCTTTGCACTGGTGGCCAGGTGGCTGTGACCATCCCAGGACTCTTCCCAGGCTGCAGCAACTCACTGGGATTATGGATAATATAGCGTGGATTGGGATGGGTTGTACAAGGCTTGGTGTTCTCCAGGTAAAACTTCTCAGCACAGGATGGTAACTGGGGTGATTTCACCTCCTGAATTTCCAGCCATGCATCCCCCACCTCAGCTCTGCTCCGCGTCCAGGCAGCGGCTCCTTCCCAGCGACCCTCTTGGAGAGGAGGGGGGAAAACTCACCCAGTGCCAAAGAATTCCAGCCGAGGGTTTTGAAGCTTGCTGAGGTCCAGGGGTGAGAAGCAAAGCCTTGCACTGGAAAGGGCTGGGCTGCTTTAATTGCAAACAGCACTACTGGCTCTGCTCCTAAATGCCTGCGCTCCCAGCCCGGCTGCAACACCCCTGGATCCAAACCTGTCCCGAGCCAGCCCAGTCTCCCAGCGACTGCTCCTGGCATCTGGAGGAGCAGCTTTGGGATGTTTCTCCTCAAGAACCAAAGCACAGGACAGAGCAGGGAAAGGCTGAGCTGTCCTTGCTCCAGGAGCGCTTGTGCCGGGCTCCTTCGGGCAAAGCGAGTTGGGCGGCCAGAGCAGGGGGGCAGGTTGGCTTTGCTCGTCAGCTCGTTAACATGTGGCGTTGATTAAGCACGAGGAAGGGCAGGGGGCTGGCAGGGAGAGCCTCTGTGTGTGTGTGATCACGGTGCAAACCATTCCCAGGGGTTGCTGCCAGGGGTAGGAGTTGCCAGACGGAGCAGAGCGGAGGGTGCTCGGCTGGCAGCGGGCACAGCCCGGCTCTCACCGTCACTTCAAGCTGCACGATGTTCTTTGTGGGCACCTTTTCCCCTCCACCAGCCTGGGGCACAGGCAGAGCGTTTGGGGGTGTTCACACAGTGGGTATGGTGATGGTGTTGGGGAATGAAACCGTCCTGGTGCCGCTGGTTTTGTGTCCCAGCTCCCAGTGCCCGGAGCGGGATCGGGAGCACCAGGATGTCTCTTGTGGTGCATTTAGAACACAGGTCTGATGAGGAGCAGCTGAGGGAGCTGGGGGGGCTCAGCCTGGAGAAAAGGAGGCTCAGGGGGGACCTTCTGGCTCTGCAACTCCCTGACAGGAGGG
>VZRE01013957.1:99583-190629 GCA_013396775.1 Cephalopterus ornatus
CCCGCGGGCGCGGAGCACCCACGGGCACCCACGGGCACCCACGGACACGGAGCATCCGCGGGCACCGCGAATTCATATGGGCAGTCGTGACACGCGCAGGCACCGGGCACACGGGGACACCCAGCACCCACGGACAGGGAGCACCCGCGGGCACACAGCACCCCGCTGGCCCCGGGCACCCACAGACAGGCCCTGGGCACCCACGGATACCCAGCACCCACGAGATCTGGGCATTCTTGGGCATCCACGGGCACCCAGCACCTGCTGGCACCAAGCATCCATAGGCACCAGAAAGCCACGGACACCAGGCACCCACAGGGAAATGCTCGTGGGCACTGGGAGTCCAGGAGCACCCGGCACCCATGAACAGATGCTGGGCACCCGCAGATGGACACTGGGCATCCAGGGGCACCGGGCACCCAGGGACACCCAGCACCCGTGGACAGGCACCAGGCACCCACGGGCACGGAGCACACACAGACAGAACCCCACGCACGCAGGGACACCCGGACACACACCCACACGTGCACAGCCAGGTGTGCACAGATGTGCACACACACACTCGTGTGCAAGCCCACACATAGGCACACACATCCTCACACAGCCAGATCCCGGGAGCTGGGCACAACTCCCCAGATCCCAGCACTTTGTGCAGTTCCCGAGGCTCCTGGCAGAGGGTTGGGGTGAGGAGTGGCCCCGCGGCTCATCCCCGCGCAGGGCTTGATGTTGACACTGGAGAGAGGAAAAGTGGGTGGAAATTATCCCGGTAGCTCCTGAAATTTGGGCTCGGGAGGGCCTGTGGGCACAAAGGGCTCAGCTTTGTGACGTGGAGAGGGGAACAACCACAGCAAGACCCACGGCTCCCTCTCGCCTCCAGGCAGGTTTGGATCCTTGTTCATGAAACCGGGGAGATGTGACTTTTGCAGGGTAGAGAGTGGGGGAGATGGGGCGTTTAAAAAGCTGGAGGCAAGAGTGATGCCAGCTGGGAATACAGCTGGGAATTCCATTGCTTGCAGGCCAAGTGGGATGTGGGTCTGTGGGACGGGACGAAGTGGGATCTGTGTGCCTGTACCCACCGGGTAACTTGGGCCATGCCTGGGAGCAGGGAGGACTTGGCAGCCCCCCGGACTCCGTCCCTCCCTCCCTCCACGTTGGCAGGGATTTTTCAAAGGAGCAGCAGGGAAGGTGCCAAATTCAGGGAGAGTTTGGTCCTAATTCCCTGGAAATCCCAGCCTACGGATTTTTTTTCCCCCTCTCCTTTCTTTTCTCTTGGCCGTGAGGATTTGCAAGGTGCCGGGTGCCCAGCCATCCTGCACTGCTTCCCAGAGGCAGGAATTCTCCCAGAAAATCCCCCTGAGCCCCCCACTCCTCCCCCTCCTCCAAGCCAGCAAAGAGCTGCCATTAGAAATCCACTCTCCGTTTAAATTTAGATGCCTGCATTATCTTGAATTTGGATTTATTAATTATTTGCATCTGGTTCCTATCAAAAAAAAGTTGAGCAATGCAGATGTCCTGATTTCGGCATCGGCTTGGGGGAGAAACACCAAATCCGCGGCGTTTCCATTGTCTCCTTAAACAATGGCCCGTCAGAAGCAGCCGGGAATTACGATCCCGATCCCATCTCAGGGGTCTGACACGAGTTAAGCATCATCCAAGTTGCATGAGCTCCTCTCCATGGGTGACTGCGGCTCATTTCCCAGCCGGAGAGATTAGTCTAATTAGCAGAGCAAATCTGGGTAAGGCAGGCTCTGGTAATTAGTAATCAGTGGGATGTTTCCATGCACTTTCTTTGCCTGAGGGGTGGAGAGGAGTTTAGAGCATGGCCCCGTTTTCTGGGAGCAGGGAGGACTTCGGAGAAGTCAAGGTGAATGGAGGCAGAGCTGCTGGCGGTGCTGGTGGCTCTCACTCCTCACATCCCATTTGCCCATCAGGACCTTCTCACCTGGGGGAGCCCAGGGGTGGAAAGCAAAGGGACAGACCCGTGTGTCCCCAAAACACCCCAGCACCCCCTTTCCCTGTAGCTGCTGTCTGGGATTGTATTCCAAGTGACAGTGGTGGCTCCTGGTGGCTCCTGGCTCTGTCTGGGATGAGTGAGCTGAAGATGGGAAGCTGGCACGCTGCTTCTCCACGGCCTGGCCGGGTGTGGAGGTGATGCCTCCCTCAGCAGGTGCTTGGTGGGGGCGGTTGTGTGTTAAGCCTTCCTCTATCCCATCCTTCACCTGGGAAAACCAAGGGAGGGAAACCAAGACGAAAACTGCTGTGGAAAGACGAAGAGGGGGATGTTTGAGACCCTTGGGTCATCACACCCGGGCTCTTCTGTGCTGCAGCAAAGGTGCAAATCTATCACAACCTCTGGGAAAACCGGGCATGAGACCCCCCAGCCCGGGACCAGAAGGTGATTCCCGCTGGGATAGGGGGATAATCCTTCCCACTCCATGATAATTAGCGTTACTGGGTTTATGTGGAAACTTCTATGATTGATGAAGGGGTGTCCCCAGCTAAAGCTGGAGCTGGAGAGACAGATTTTGTCACCGTGTTGGGAACACTTTGGTCCCGGGGTCACACTGTGGGGTTTTATCCCTCAGGAATGAGCACAGGGGTGGCTTCGCAGCTCTGGACTGGGAGCTGCTGGCAGGTGCTGGGGTGGTGAGACCCCCAGGAAGATGCCCAGCAGCTTTTTCTCCTGTTCCTTCCCTCTGGAGATCTTTAGGTGTAGCCAAGGGGAGGGAATTTGAAGTGAACTCAGGAACAGGAAAGGAGGAGGCACCACACAGGTGGGAATGTGGGGTCAGAAGGATGAGGGGCGCACCACACACCCGGCCTGCTGCTGCTTTTCCTGCTTTCCCTCTGCTCCAGCCGGGATGGGAGGTGGGATGGGGAGGGAGCTGGTGCCTGGGTGCTGCTCCCGTGGTCCCTCCTGCCCCGTGCCGGGGGCGGCGTTGGAGGTTGGGCTCAAAGGGAGTTATTTTTAAGCTCCACATCTCGGCGCAGACTGTCATTCCCATTCTCCCTACCTTCCCGGTGGGTGGGGGAGCGGGGGGGCCTCCAGCAGCTCGGCACAGCCTTGGACCCAGAAGGTCTTGGCTGCCTGGGTCTCTTTTCCCTGCCAAGGGGGGATTTGGGGGAGCTCAGCCCCCAGGGGCTTGGCCATCATGGGGTCCCTGGGGCTTGGAGGAGGTGGAGGGAGCTGTGCTGTGCTTGCTGCTTTGGGGGTGGCCCTTGGACACTCTGAGGGCTTTGCTGTGTGATTTCAAAATCAGTTTATTCCCAGAATCAGGAGAGAGGCTTTAAAGTCACAATATTTTAGGAAAAGAAGAGGGGAAAGGAGGTGCTTTCTGTTTGTTGGGCATCTCTTGGGTGTTTCTTACATCCAGGGCAGGTCCCCGGGGTGATGCCCTGCAGAGGACCCACAGGATGGGATCCTGGGTGCGGGATGGGATCATAGCCTGGAGCAGGGCAGGACAGCAATGGGAATGTTCTCCCTGGGGAGATGCTGAGTGTTAAATCCCTGCTGCATGGTGGAGGCTGTCCTGCCCCAAAGCCCTTCCCAGGTGTGAGCCAAGGAAAATAAAATGCTCCTGGAAGGATAACTGGCGAGGGGGATAAACCTGCAAGGGGAAGGCCCTCAGAGCTCCTGCCCTTGGCCCTTTTCCAGGAGGCATTTTTGCAGCTCTCCAGCCCATCTCTGAGCTGGGTGGCACCTTCTGTGGCACAGCACCAGGGTGGCACCACCAGGCAGCAGCACCGCCCCTCACCCCTCGTCCAGAGGGAGATTTTCAGGCAAAATATGATTTTTGGTAGCCTGGCACGGTGCGAATTCAAGCTGGCAGCGTGGCTGGGGCAGGGGCAGAGCATCCCCGGGACACCTGCAAGAGGGACCCTTCCAAAATTCCACTTTATCTCCACCCAGCTCCGCTGCTGTCGGATGTATTGGGATTTAATGTCAAATTTTAGGAGCGTCAGTCAGCGAAGGCGGTGGGAGAGGGTTGGGGCGGGAGGGTGGAGCCACCGAAGTGCCTTCGTGATGGGGGGGATTACAGAAATATTTGGGTTTATTTTAATGCCAGGCTTATTGCGGGGATTGGGAGCTTAACCTGGCAGCAGAGCAGCGCTCATCCCACTCGGGATGGCATTTACAGCTCCACACTGTCATTCCATACTGGCATTCCTCTCCATTGGGAATCGAAACCTCAAGGCTGGTCCCAGCTGTGGGCTGGAGGGAGGTGGCTGGGAATCCCTGCCCTGTCCCCCTGCCCTGGCAGCACCCCCGGGACCCCCATTCCTGCACTCCAAGCTGCGTCTGGTGCTGCTGCTCCGACGTTGGATGAATCCATTCCCGGGAATGCCACAGCTGCGAGGTGCAGGAGGGGATGGCAGCGCTGGGTTTTGTATTTCTTTTCTTTTTCTTTTCTTTTTTTTTTTTTTTTTTTTTTTTTTTTTTTTTTTTTTTTGTTTTTTTTTTTTTTTTTTTTTTTTTTTTTTGGAAAGGGCTTATATAACCTTAGGGATTCTATTAATAAAAATAATGGTTTTGAACTCTGGGAACAACCAGCCCCAGCAATGAGCAAGGCAATGCTCCAAGTTCAGAATGCAACAGCAGGGAGATAAGGGACAGGCATTCCTGGCAGGAATTGTGGCCGGGGGGCTGTGGAGGGGGAGAAGGGATTCCCTGCCTGAAGTCAGATCATCAGGATCTGCCTGTGCCTCCTGTCCTACATCTCCCTGTGCCCAGGGAAAAGGAGAGGAGGTGGGAAGGGGGTTGTTTCAGCCCCAGTGTGGGTCTGGACCCCGTGGGTGAGGGGTGGGTGGGCACCTCTCATCCTCCTGCACCCATTTTTAAACATCCCAGATCCCTCAGTTGAACCCCAGGCTGCATCCAGGGCAAAAGCGTGGGAAGAGCAGCCCAGGTGAACATCACCTGGACCCTAAGTGTTTGCCCAGGATGGGACCTGGGGGATGCTCGTGGCCCTCACGGCTGGGATTTGAGGGATGCTCTTTGTCCCCACAGGCAGAACCCAGGGGATGCTCGTGGTCCCCTCAGGATGCTCTTTGTTCCCACAGGCAGGAGCTGGGGGATGCTTGTGGTCCCCAGGGGATGCTCATGGTCCCTGTGGACACTGGCTTTGGCTTCACAGAGGCCTGGGGGGAAGTGTTAGAGGAGATAACAGCAGATTTGGGGTTAAAGAGGCACATCTGAGGCTCAGGCCCAAAGCAGGAGGTGACTGCTGTGTGTTCAGTGTGACTTCGGGGTCGTGAGCCCTGGGGGGGCTCATGTTCTCTCCCCAGTCAGTGCCAAGAAACCTTTGTTCTGCTCTTGTGATTTAGGGGCTCTTCCTCTTTTTAATCCCTAAACAGCCAGCAAGGCATTTAAAGGGTTTGCTATAAAATTAAGAGAGGTGAAAGAGAAGGTGGCAACTAGAGAAAGCTGGAACATAACCTAAATCAGGGCATTTGGAGGCAAAAAACCCACAGTCTTTGGGGTGTGTTCAAGTGTCCAGTTGTTTCCCTTTAATACCAAAACATTTAAAACCTCATTTTTCCATTCAGGGTGAATGTTGCTTTAGGTTTATTGTGTTTCCCCTTTTGCCATGTGGGATTATCAGCTTGTTTCCCAGAAAGGCTTAACGCTCCCCTCAGCAGTGGCCTGTGGTTTGGGCTGGTTTGTTTGGGACTTTGTTTTTTTTTTCCCCCCCTTTAAATCTCCCTTATTCAAGTTGTCACAGCTTGACAGCCTTGTGCCAGGAACACGCTGTCATCCTGAAACTCATATCTTTAATTCCTTCCCTCTGATGCTAATAACACCTTAAGATGATTAAGACTGGAAGGGGAGAAAAATGTAATATCTTATTTTTCTGGTGTTTGGATGCTGACCACTGACTCTCAGCACTTCATTCACCTCGGGGAGTAAAATTGGAGTGGTCACCCCTTTCCTCCCGGGGGGTTCTCCTTGGGTTTAGTGTCTGGATTTTAATTGATGAATTATCTGTGACTGGGTGTTGTCCAAAGGCTTTTCTCGTCAATTGGAGATGCAGCGGTGGGACAAGCCCCCTCCCACAGCATCCCTTGGCTGGGGGCCACCCTGCAGCTCTCTTCGGGATGTTCCCAAGGGCAGCATTCCCATGCTGGCACTGCCAGGAGACACGGGATTGGGCTCGGACGCTCCGTCCTGCCCCAGCCCCCGTGCCAGCCGTGGCTGGGCTCGCAGCATGGGTGACACGGATTCCTGTCACCAGGAGGTTATTTATGTCTTTTAAAGATGTTTTTGGTCTGGGACATGTTCAAGGCGTGTTTTTGGCTTCCCAGTGTCGTGGGGCACCACTTCTCCCGTGCCCAGCTGACACTTCCCTCCGGGCTGGGCACCAGCTGCTTTGCCGGCAGCTTCCACACCTTCTTGCCCCTCTAGGAAATAAAGGTGCTGGATAAAATGAAACACTGTAAATCCCTGTAAATCCCTGGATGTGGAGCTTTATGTTGGTGTGTGCAAGGGCAGGACCCTGGGGGTCAGGAGAAACGGGAGACAGCACTTAATTTGGAAAAAAACTTCTTTTGGCTTAAATTCCCTGCATGTGCTGGGTTGGTGGGTCCTGTGGTCTGATGAGTGGCTCGGGGCTGATGGGATGTTGGTTTAGGATTTTAGGTCGTGCTTGGATCACGAGTGGGGCGTGACCAGGGAGTGGCAGCCCTCGGAGGGCTCCGGGTGTGTCTGTGTCAGACCTTTGGGTTTCCACGGGCCTCAGTGTCCCCAGGGGATGAACAAACAGCCCCTTCCCTCACTCCTGTTGAGGGAAACTGGGTGGTGGCACCTTTGCAGGTGTTGCAGGACTGTGTGACCCAGGACAGGTCACGTGGGCCCCGATGCCAGCGATGGTTCTGTGCCGGATGTGGCACGGGGGGGTCCCGCTTGTCCTCACTCTCTGCACAGCCCAGGGCTTCAGAGGGATGAGTCTGGGGGCTTCGGGAGCACCACTGGAGGGGGCTCCTCAGCCCTTCACAGCAACCGAGCGGGGCGAGAGAACTGACTCGAGGCAAATGGGGAGCAAAGGGGGAGAGCAAAGCTGCTTCTCCTTGACATGGTGTAACCTGCGGGCTCGGTGTCCCTTGTCCTCCCGGCATCCCCTGCTCCCGGCGTCCCTGTGCCCCCGATGTTCCTGCCATCCCTATGCTCCCAGTGTCTCTGTAGTCCCCATATTCCCAGTATCCCCGTACTTCTCATGTTCATGGCATGACTGTGCTCCTGGTGTTCCCATGCTCCCCACGCTCCCAGCATCCCCATGCTCCTCGTGTCCCTGTGCCATTCCATGTCCCCAGTACCCTCATACTCCCAGCGTCCTGTGTTCCCCATGATCCCAGCATCCCCATGCTCCCAGTGTCCCTGTGCCCCTCTCTGCTGCCAGTACCCTCACGCTCCCGGTGTCCCAGTGTTCCCCATGTTCCCAGTGCCCTTACACTCCCGCTGTCCCTGTGCCCACTTGTGCTCCCAAGCACCCTCAGATTCCCCGTGTCCCCGTGTTCCCCATGCTCCTGCCATCCCCATACTCCCAGCATTCCAGGCACATGGACCCCCAGTGACGCCTCCTCACCTTCTCCTCCTCCCACCCCGCAGGAAGAGCGACCGAGCCGGATGAGACGATGACCGTGGAGAGCACGGAGACCAACGGGCCCATGCGGGAGCCGGAGCTGGGGGGGCCCAAGGCTCCGGTGCCCCCCGTGCCCTCGCGGCGCCGGGGCCGCCGCCTGCGGCGCAAATCCCCCCCGGAGAGCCCAGTGAAGGGGCAGCTCCGCATGCGCTCGCCGGCCGGAGCCTTCGTCATGGTGGGCATCTCGGTGGTCCTGGTGGGCATGACCATCGCCGTGGTGGGCTACTGGCCCCACCGGGGGCACAGCGGCACCGGGGCCGGTGCGGGCAATGCCAGCGTGGCCGGGGACACGAGGAGGGAGGTGGCAGCAGCGCGCCACGGGCCCCACAGCGAGAAACTGAAGCTGATCGGCCCCGTCATCATGGGCATCGGGCTCTTCATCTTCATCTGCGCCAACACGATGCTGTACGAGAACAGGGACATGGAGACCCGCCGGCTGATGCAGAAGGGGCTCTACGGCATGGCCGGGGGGCTGCCCGAGGGCGCTGGCCCCGAGGGTGGGCACTGCCAGCACGGGGATGGCCCCAAGGCCAACGCCGAGTGTGTGGAGGGCTGTTACCAGGTGGACCTGTCCTGCCAGCCCTGCTCCGGCCCCGGCAGCAAGTGGTCCGACTGCTACGGCCCCAACCGGCTCCAGGCCATGGCCGAGTTCCTGCAGCACCCGGTGGGATCCCCCGCGGCCTCCCTGCACAGCCTCCGCTCCGGCACCTCCACCGAGGCCAACCTCAGCCTCCCGTGCCGCGCCGGGGCCGAGTCCCTGCTCTGCTCGGCCGTCGGCGCCCTGGCGCTGCCCGTCATCAAGCTCAACAACTGCCTGCTGGACGCGGCGGCGCGGGGGGCTGGTGGGAGGGTGGGCCCTGCTGAGCATCCCCCCGAAACGCCACGGCCCTCCCGGGCCCCACTCTCTGTTGGCGACAGCGTCACACCCTGTGGCCAGGATTGCCGTGGCAGTGGTGGTCACACCGTCATCGACATGGACGGTGGATGCCCCGGTGCGGAGCTGGTGGCAGCAGATCTCAGCCCCGATGCGCAGCTCCACACCCCGGGACACTCCAAATCCCTGGACCTCGGCCGGCCGGGGGTGCTGCTGGTGGCCCCCATGAAGGACCGTAAGAACCGGAGCTGGCCCCGGCTGGACCACGTCAGCCTGGTGGGCTACACCAAACTGGAAAGCACTGGCGAGTCCTCGGACCAGCTGCTGGAGGCCAGCGAGCCCCCGAGCCGGGCAGAGCCCCGGCCCAGCTCCTGGGTTGTGGGCACGGAGCAGGGCACGCAGGTGTGACATCCCTGGGGACCGTGACGTCACAGTCCCTCATCCTGGCCCCCTGAGCCCACCAGCGGCCCCCAAACCCCACAGCCAGGAGGGGTTCGTTTTTAAGCAGATGCCAAGAGGAAGGTCCTGACGCGCTGCTCCTGGGGGAGGACTCGCCTGGGGTGGGATGTGCTTCCCGGTGGATGCCCTTGGCCTTACAAGCCCTTCTCCTGGTGGCTTTTCTGGAGGAGCCCCCACGTTGAGACACAACAAACTGTGGGATGGGGATGTGGGGGCAGTTGAAGCCTCACTCGCCCCTGCAGCACTTTATTTCAGTGGGGTCGGGGTGGGGGGATGTTCTGGGGGGTGGTGGCCCCTTGTCCAGTCTCAGCCCAGCGGAAAATTTGCTTGCCCAGAGCACGTAAGCCTGACAGGGCTATTAAATATTACCTGGATGCCATGCAGTCCTGCCTCACCTCCTCCTGTTCCCAAGGGATGCTCGGGGTGGGCAGCGCCAGCAGCAGCTGGTCCAGAGGATCTCCAAGACCTTGTGACCCCACCCAGGCTGTGCTGGAGAAGGGATGCTCCATAACCAGCTGGTGAATATTTGCAGGATGAGGTGATAAGCTCAAGGTTTGGTGGAGTTTTTTTTTGGAGAGGATGGATGTAAAAGGGATGCCCAGGGAGCTGCAGGCGGCGAGCGAGGGGCTGCTGCCCACCCGGAGTGCAGCAATTCCCAGAGCCTGTGTGTGGATCCAGGTTAATTGGTGCCGGTTTTTGGTGGGATGAAGGATGCAGCAGGAGGGGTGTGAAGGGGCAGTGAGGTGGGTGAGTGTCAGTGCTGGTTTTGCCAGGTCCTCTTTGATGATGCCGTGTTATTTGGTGCCCTTTGGATGCAGAACGAGAGCTGCACAGGATGAGGCTGGAGAGGTGGGAGCTGGGGGTTTATCCCATCCTCTTCTGCTCCCTCCAGCTCTGGATGGCTGAAATACGTTCTATGTGCATGAAATGTTTGGGGTTTTTTATTCCTGTCTCTGCTTTTGCCTCTCTCTGACCTGAAGTGAGCACAGAGCATCAGACCTTGCACGCTTCGGAGTCAACATCCTTCCTTCTGCAGACCAAAACATCCCAGCAGAACAGCTGGGGAATTGCCCTTTCTGGGAAAAACCCCCTCTTTTCTCAAAAAGCAACCCCCCACAGTGGGGGTTTTTCCTGCTTTACAAGGAAGAGCCGTCTCTGTCTCCCTCACAAGAAGGTCAGAACCAGCTCCCCCCGTGCAGGGGACAGAGACGGGGCCGACGGCTGCGGTTTGGGGCCGGTTGCTTCCCGGATGCAAGGATTCGCTGGGAGCGATACCAGCCCACAGCTCAGCTATTTATTTGACTGCTTAATCTCAACATTATTTAGGCACTGGTTCAGTGCAATAAACAGCAACAAGAAAAAGTCACCGGCGGGGTCTGCCCTGGAGCAGCATCCCAGGGGAAGGGCCAGGAGGTTGTTTTTGTCCGAAAATAACTTTTTATTTGGGCTCAACCAGCTGCAGCCAGAGCTCAGGCCGGGCCCTGGGCCACGATTCGGGAACCAGCAGCAAGAAATTGGAGCCTGAAGCACCGCAAGGAGCTGCACCAGGAGCTACTGGGGGGGGGTTGTTTTCATTTTTTTCCCCTTCATTTTTTGGCTGGGGCTCAGCTTGACTGTGGGAAGTTGGCTGGATCATGGGGGAACCTGCCAGGACCACGTGCCCACTACAGCATCCTCCTCCTGCCCCATCCTCCTCCTGCCCAGCTCAGCAGCATCCTCCGGGGAGGCACTTCTGAGCCACGTTGGGATTGTTTCAAAATGCAAAGCTGCTTGATTAATTAATCTGGCAGGGTGAGATGACCCGTGCCTTCTCCAGGGAGAGCATCATCTGTGCATCCCTCACCTTGAGCTCCAGCTGTGGACGCCGTTTCCAGAGAATCTGTGGGATTTTAACAGCGCTGGATTCAGAGGATGGATGCCGTGGATGCTGTCCCCACAGCGTGCTGGGAATAAACTGGCCAGGGATGGGGCTGGGTTAGAAAAAAAGTTAAAAGAGAAAGTAGAAATATCCCCCTGGATGGATCCCTTGGCTGACGCTGCTCGGCTGCAGAGGTGGGAAGTGAAACCATCCTGGAAGCCCTGGAGATCTCTCCGTGTGCAGCCTGTGAAGGGCAATGCTGGGTGGTCTGTCCTGCCCAGGAACAGGCTGGATACACTACGGATTAAATATCCAGCTGCTCTCACCCACTGGAACATCCCATCCCAGGAGGTGCCCACTGCAGGAGGAGATTCCTGCCAACAGAAGAAGCATTTTACCAGAAACACCAGCAAAGAAAATCAGAGGGTAATCCCAAATATCAACACATCCAGCCTGGCCAGGACTGACCCCGGGGTCCCTTGGGCCAGAGGATGGACACTGGAGGGGCCAGAGACCCCACTAATTGCAGTTAACCCCCACCTCAAAGGGTTGGTGCATGGCTATGGGATCAAATGTGGAAAATGGCTTTGGGGGAAACCACTGCCATAGGCTATGTGAGGGACAGGTGCCCTGGGAGGGTGCAGACCCCACTGAGAGCTGTAAGAGGGTCTCCCATGCCCAGGGACACCTCAGTAGTGCTGCAGATTTGCTGCTGGGACACCTCCACCCCCAGGGAGGGAGTGCAGGTTGCAGGGGGGGTTATTAACCCCCCTGCCCCCAGTCTCCCAAACAGCTCTTTATGGTGCATCTACAAGGAGCTGGGGCCAAGGACTGTGCGGCTCCAATGGGGCAGGGTCGCTGCCAGCCCAAGAAACGTCCTGCAAAGGGGCAAAAAGTGGGGCATGGAAAGAGAAGGGCCGTGCCAAAAAAGCATCAGCTCCAAATAGCAAAGGATCCAGACTCAAACCTGGGAGCACAACAGCCATGGGCACCCTAAATCAGCCACAGCCGGGGACGATCAGCTCCCACCCCATACCTGATGCTGCTCAGCCCTCGGGCTGGTTTGCAGCCCTTCCTGCCCTCCCTCCTCCTCCTCTCGGGGTCACAGCCGTGAGTCTGCTCGGCCGAGGAGTCCTTCCTTAAGATTTAAGGTCTGTGGGAAGGCGGGGGCTCTGCTCCTGGCTCTTGCGGTACCGCCAGGGAACGCAGAGGCTGCGGCGTTGTTTGGGGTGAGTGATGCCGCCCGTAAATCTGCCGAGGTGTTGGGAAGACGAAGTGTCGGGGACAGTGTGACCTGTGCCGGGTGACAGTGAAGCTCCTCCTGCTTAAAGATGACCCTGGTGGGTGTGGGGAGCTGAAAACCCCTGGGACCTTCTGGTAGAGTACACAGGGTGCTGCTTTTTGTTGCTTTATTTAAAAAAAACCAAGGCAATAATGTGACACAAAACGCCTCTCTGCTTTAATGAGCCAGCACCAAGCCAAGGGTGTCCATCCTGGCACTTCCCAGCTTTCAAGGGAGCCGGGATGGGGCTGGAGCTGGGGTGGGGTTGGGGGTAGTTACTTAATTTTGGGTTTTTTCTTTATTTTCTGTGGACGTGGGGGTGTCCTGCGCGGGTTCACTGGCACCCCAGGAGCTGCACGTTTCTCCTGCTGCAGAAATGGGCTGAGCAATGTGGGATGATCCCCCTGGGGCTGGTCTGGGTGGAATGGGGCGAGCCGAGCTCCAAAGCCAGAGTCCCCCCAGTGCTATCAGTTGTTGCGTGGCAGGAGCTGGAGCCCAAATCTCCAGGGCTTTGGCTTGGAGTCCATTTGGAACCACTGGGGGGCAAAAAGGGGGAAGGAAAGGAAAGGGAAAGGCAAAGGAAGGGATGCCCACAGACTTGCAGGTGTCCTTCAGTGGTGCTTTCCTGGGGGGTTGGGGATGGAGCAGGAATGAGCCTGATGCTGTGGGATGGGAGGTCACTCCCTGCCTCCGGCTCTGACTTTTCCCTTGTGCCTCAGTTCCCTCAGAGAAGGAGCCCAGAGCTGAGCTCAGTGAGTCCTACCTGGCCCGTTGCAAACGTAATTCCTCCCTTTCCACCCTATTTATCCCAGACCCTGAATCCCACTGGGCTCTCCCCGCTGGAAGTGATGGAGTCACCCCACTGCTGCAATTCCCCCTGGAGCCCTGAGAGCAGCCCTGACCTGAGGGCACAGCACCGACACCCTGGGAACACAAGTGGCTGCTGAGCCCCTGAAACGGGAGGAACAACCCAAAAATAGCCCAGGGCTGGAACAAGCTGGAGTTTGAATGGGAACTTTCTCTTCCCGGTGTGACAGCCGCTCCTCTGGGATGGAGACACGAGGAAGAACCAGGGATGGGTGATGAAGGGAAACAGCTTTTGTGGCTCCTTCCCGAAGGATGGGACCTCCAAGAGGGAGTCATTGCCTTTGGTGTGGGATCTGGGGGCTGGAGCTGGTGCGGGGCCACCCAGGAGCTGGGACTGGGCCTCCCGGGAGCTGTGGGGAGCTGCTGCTGCCTCCTGCGGGGCCGGGACAAGGGCTTGGGCTTTGGGGTTTTATTTATTTGCATCTGCATTGCCATGGTGTTTGTTTGTCTAATATTTTCCCTTGCTTGTAGCCAGGCAAAATGCCACAGCAAAGTCACCACACACACCCCCGCCTGCTGTGGCTGTCAAGGGGGTAACCCCGAGCTTGGGACACTCACCCAGAGGGGCTGGAATGGGGGAGCTTTAAGGAAAAGCCTTTCCAGGTGTGGTGGTCTCCTGGTTGATGGCCCCAGGGCTCGGTGGCTGAGTGAAGGGTGGTGGCTGAGCGTTGTCGTGGGTGTTTGCTGTCCCTGTGCTTGCCCCTGCGGGAAAATGAGCCGGGGACACAATTCCCCTGGGAATTTCGGGTAAAGCTGCAGTGTCCCCTGTGCTGGGGTTGTCCCTTCACTGGTGATGGCGACGCTCCTGCCCAGCAAAGTGTCTTGGGTGGAGATGGGCCGTGTGGGAGCAGGTCCCACTGATGTCCCTGCAGTGTGTCCGTGACAGGGACAGGCTGGGAGCCCCTTGGGGATCATTGTTAGCCCCATGTCCCCTCACCACACGAGTGTCCCAGGGCTGATGATGGTGTTCCTGCCAGGACACACTGGTGCAGGACACACCCCCACACTGCCATGGGAGCTGGGAGCTGTGGGATGGACTGGGACTGGCTTGGAGCTGCTCCCTGGGCGATGCTGAAGTGGGGACACAGCTGATGCCTCCTGCTGAGCAGGAGACTGACACCCCAAAGTGCAGCTGAGCAGAGGGATGAAGCCATTTCTTGGTTGTTTTCCCCCAGACACGCTGGTTTGGGGGCTGTGGTCCGTGCCTGGCTGTCACATCACACCAGTGCGTTGTCTGAAGGCACTGGGAGTTCCACAAGTCCCAGCTCCCCAGGACAGGGCTGTTTTTGGCATGACCCTGATGGGGTTGGACAGGGCAGGAGCCACAGCCTGTGCTGGCCCGGGGAGATAATGCGACACACTCAGCTCTGCTGCGGAGCTGGGAGTAAATTATGGGAGCAAATCACGACCCTGACACGTTACAGGAAAGCAGCTCCAATGGTGGCAGATTCCCAACTCTCCAGGGTCGGTTTCTGGGGCTCCTTTGTAATTTTGGCTTCGCAGCACGTTCAGATTTAATACTTGGAGAGGCTTGGAAGCAAAGAGGCCCGGGGCAGGGTGGGAGAGGTGATGGCTGTGTCTGGAGCGATGGGGATTCGTGGTGCTTTTAGTATCTGACGTGGGCCTTGTCCCCCTTCCCTTTCTGCCTCTTGGGGAAACTGAGGCACAGGGGGTGGTCCCACAGCAGCCCCAGGGCTGCCCCTGCCCCCAGCGCTGCTCTTCCCAGCCAGTTCCCAGTCTCCAGCAGCCCTAACTGGGCCAGCTGGCTTTTGTTCTCTGCCAGGCTGGTGGCCAAGATGCCCTGTCAGCTTTCTGCTCCGTGTTTCTGTCCCTCCTAAAGCTGCTGCAGCCAGAAAATAAAAATGAGATGGGACCAAAAAAAAAACAGATGGATGTGACATTTCCCCCCCCTGCTCAGGGCATGTTCCCTCGGGGCTGGGCAGCAGCTGCTGAGCACGAACCTCACCTGGGTGAATTCTGGATCTCAAAAGGGAGGGGTTTTATCAAGTGATGCTGCTTTAGGGAAAACTCTGGGAATCCCTTTTGGCCCTTTTTGGGGGGGCTTTGGTCTCACACATGGCCCCACTGGGATCTGCTTAAAGGGTCTGAAGGCACCAAGAGCCCAGGAAAATGCTGGTGGTGGAGCCTGGAACGGGGCTGGGAGAGCTCTGGCACTGCCACGGCTGCGTTTGGGGGGCAGTGGGTCTGGTTTAGGCTGGAAAAACCAAATTAACACAAACCCAGGCTGGGGAGAAAGATGTGGAGGCGGGTGAGAAGAAGGAAAAAAGGCTTCAGGGCCAAGGAGAGAGTTTTGTTTGAAAATTTATTGAAAAATTCAATACAAGAAGCAATACTGAACACTTAGGTCTGCCTAAACGCTACAGCAACTTTCCCTTTGATTCACTATGAAAATCCAAAATAACAGCTCCCATCACTAGTTGATCTAGAAAGATTTGCCAACTTTTAAAAGTTCCTATTTTTATAAAGAAGAGTGTAAATGCCTACCCTAGACAATTCACAATTGCCTTAAAAAAATTTTACAAAGCTCCTTCATCTTCTCAACTAAATTATTTTATTTATTTTGACTTTTTTTTTCCTTTTTTTTTTTTTTGTTTNTTTTTTTTTTTTTTTTTTTTTTACAAGTTGCACCTCTAAGGCTGGGACACTACCACCTCTTAAGGTAATTGTACAATTAGGAAAATCAGCAAACCACAGTTTATTAAAACCAGAAATCAGTCAGTCCTTTGCTAACACATCTCTGTTGGTCAGGGATTGCTATCGGGCAACCGGAGCCACCGTTCCAGTTTAATGGAGGAGAACAGGAGCTCCTTGCCTTCCTTTCTATAAAAACATTCATTCATATATAAATAGCTTCCATATAATGTATATTATACAATCAAGACAGTCTCTGGGTGAATTTGTGGAGTGGGAAGAGCTGGGAACATTCATATAAATAGACCTTACTTAGCCGGTTTGTCCCTCGAGCTGACACAGCACCGCTCAGAGCCAGGGATCTTAAATCCCACTGCGGGTGGAAGGGCTGTGGGCAGCCCCACCACGGCCCTGGATGAGGGTGGAAGAAGATTCTTCTGCTCTTAACTTTTATCTTCTTCCCACGCTGCTGCTGCTCCCGTCCAGCTCCTGGGCTCTGGCGCTGCATGTGTCGGGAGAGGGTCAGGGGGAAACCCCCCGGGGTCAGACAGCAGGTGATGGCAAAGGGCAGACGAGGCCATGACTTGTTTAAAATACTCAAGGAGAAGCAAGAACTCAGCTTGGGGGAAGTGTAGAAGCGGACAGCCTGGAAACAGCCACCCAAAATCCAGGGGAAAAGTAAAACACGAGCCCTTAAAAAGGGGACATCCGCAGCCACGGCGGGCACGTCCCTTTGGGAAGGAACCACCTCTCCTGCCAGCAGGTTTCTCACCCCCAGAAATCCCCTGCTCAGGGTGTTTTGTCCCACTCATTGTGCTCAGGGCACAGGACACCCCAAGGGAACACCCAGGGACCACGTTCCCCTCAATTCTCGTGGCAGCCAAGTGCCTTTAAGTGCTATGGACAAACTTAATTTATCACGCTGGCTCTGCCTGGCAAAGCCCAGAAACCCTCTCAGCCACTACACCATGTGCCCATTCCCTCCTCAGGTGGCTGCTGCAGGTGAGAAGGAAGGACTGAGCGGGGGAAAAAAAGCTGAATTCCCAGAAAAAGGACAGTGCCAGAGGGTGCTCAGCATGAGGGGTGTTTAAGGCAAGCGTTACCCAACTAAGTTGAGGACAGCAGGGACACAGACCTGCTCCAAGGTCTGCGTGGTAGAATAAGGAAGGAAGGGGCTGTTAGGACAGATAGAGGAAGACTCAATCTCTACACTACAGCTGTGGAGCCCAGGAATCCCTAACTCCCCAGAGCAGGATGCCCTGTGGAAGGCAGAGCATCCCAGGAGGGGACCCCGCACCCAGAGCAGCCCAGAAGCAGCTGCTGGCATGGGAAGGCTGGAGGCTGAGCAGGGGCCAGCAAAGGCTCAAGGAAAGCCAAAATCCAGCAGCTCCAGCAGAGTCTCCAATCAATACTGAAAACTTAATTAAAATTGCACCTGAATCTGAGAAGCTGCACCAGCCCTGGTGCAGTTCCAAGGCTGTTTGCAGCTCAACAGCGAGTCGTTGCAGCCTGAGCTAAATCCAGTGACTTCTGAAACACATTATTCAAATTTGAAACTGGAGAGAGCTTTTTCTTTATTGCCATTTTCTCCCCATCCTCGCCTGAGGAGCAGCAGAGCACTCCCTGCCCTCAGCTACCAATGTGCCACACACTATATATATATATATATTTTTATACATTTAAAAAAAAAAAAATCACAACCTCAAAGTGGACCAAAGTGTTCACAAGTGTCTGCGCAGACTCTTTACAATTTTTTGAATTTAAACGCTGGAAGGGCAATCCCAGGCATGATCAGAATATTCCCACAAAGCTCAGAGAGCAGCAGTGGGAGCTCAGCCCCTGGTGCAGGGGAGGGAAGCACATCCAGCCCCTGGAATCATGTTTTGGGGTCACCCCTTCCACGCTGGAGATCATCCTGGGGGTCTCTGAGCTCAGCCTAAAGCTGCAGGCACCCACCCTGCTATTTCATTCCAGCAAGGGGGTCATGAAGCCAAATCCAGACCCCCCAGGCCAGCGTGGAAGAGGGAATGTCAGCACTTCCCATGTGGTTTGGCTCTACCACGACCAGCAACACCTGACACCTCCTAAAATTCCTTGTTCAGCCTCTCCAAATAACAGCTTACAGGCCTAGGAAGGATTGTCTAAAGGAGTTTAAATTAAATGATAGTAGGATACACACCCTGGGAGATGGGTAACGTGTTCAGCTTTAAATAGCACTGAGAGGGGAGGAAAAAAACCTCAACCCACGACTTACAAAAAAAAAAAAAAAAACCCTTCCCTAATTTAAAAATCATGAACACAAACAAGTGAAAAACTATGACACTGAAAAAACTCAGTTCCTGTGAATGCTGCACAAGCCTACCTTAATAGCATCCCGAGTCCAAACACCTTAAACACACACTTCTAAGGGCTTTTTTTTAATTTAATGGCATCTAGAAAACACAAACAGGGCGGGGAGCACTCGGCAGAGACACACGGGAGGAGGGCGAGATGCTACCACAGTCCTCTTTTAAAGCTCTAAAATTCACAGTATAAGATACTTGAAGCAACTTCCAGTGTTCCTTAAATCTAGTCAGCTATTCAGATGTGTGCACAGGCTACACCACAAAACCCTACTCGGTGATCACACACCGGGGGCTGGATCCCAGCGAGGGAGGGGGAGGTGCTGCAAAGCTCCCGAGAGCTACGGGAATAATCCAGAGGCAAATCGGAAATGCTGCACGAAACTGAAGCCTTGACTCTTTTTAAACTGACTGTCCTGGCAGGAGGACCCACGGCTTTGTGAAGGCAAGTACGGATCCTGCGCTGGGAATACGCACGGAGGTGGCTTTAGCTCCCTTATCCCGGACGAGGCGGAGGGAATACGAGATAAAACAGGGGAGCCCTGGAGCCCTGCGAGGTCTTGGGGGTGGGGGCTGTGTCTGAGAGGGAATGCAAAACTGAAAACCTGTAAAAAATGTTCAGTACAGTTAGAAATATGGCAGATTTCTGTCACGATAGGTATAAAATAAAAAAAAAAAAAAACAGAAACGGAAAAAAAACCCCCAACAACAAAACAAAACCCTATATCCAATAGGATCCAGTGGAGTCTGGAAAAATCCCAATAAAATGTCAAAGCGCAACTCCTAATAAATGATATGAATGTCTCTGAGTGTCAAGTCTGAAATCCGAGGTCTTTGTGCTCCAGGTAGTTTCTTGGTAGTTTTGCTGGGTTTCTTTTTCCTGGTGGTGTGGCTGGCAGGAACGTTTCCTAGGGAGAGAGGAACAGGGTAAGTCACAGCTGCCAACAGCAGCCTCTTGGGGCAGAGAGGAACCTGCTTCCCAAAAGCAGGTGGAGAAGAGGTGAGTTACCATCCATGGCAGGTGGGAAGTGCATGAAGGGGCTCCAGGAGAGCTGGAGAGGGACTTGGGACAAGGGATGGAGGGACAGGACACAGGGAATGGCTTCCCACTGCCAGAGGGCAGGGAGAGATGGGATATTAAGAAGAAATTCCTGGCTGTGAGGGTGGGGAGGCCCTGGCACAGGTTGCCCAGAGAAGCTGTGGCTGCCCCTGGATCCCTGGAAGTGTCCAAGGCCAGACTGGACAGGGCTTGGAGCAACAGGGGCTAGTGGAAGGTGTCCCTGCCTGTCACAGGGGGTTGGGATTGCATGAGTTTTAAAGTGCTTTCCAACCCAAATCATTCCAGGATTCTCTGATCACCAGTGTGGGGTAGGATGGACTTCACAGCACTGAGGCACAGGCAGAGCTCCAGGATTCCTCAAGCAGCTCCTTCCTAAACTCATCAAAAAGAGATCTCTCCAGGCAAACTGGGATCCAGCTCAGGGTTTCCCTGGCACTGACACAGGCAGAGTTTATGTGTCCCCAACAGCTCCACGTGCTGCTGGTGCCTCAGAGGTGTCTGGGAAGGCAAAGCAGCCTCATGGCAGGAGCTGTGCAGCTTTTAACCAATTTTGCCTCATTTCCCCAGCAGGATTAGTCTGTATTTGGGCCTCCTTCATCAGCCTCACCTGATCTATCAGGACCAGCCTCAGCAGCGAACAATAATCATTTCATTGCCACTTTGACCATATTTAACCAAACCTTGTGTGCCCAGAGATCCACCCCCCTGCCCTGGGAGGCGAGCAGCCCCCATCCCTCCCTGCTGGGTGGTGTCTGTACTCACACAGCCTGGCTACTCCTCTGCAATCTCAGTCTCCTGGTGCACGACCACTTTGGTCACCGACATGTCCGGGTGCTGCTCCTTGGCCGCCTTGATCGCCTGTGCCAGGACCTGTGGGACAGCCAGGAGAGAACGGGGCAGAGCCCAGATCAGAGCGTGTCACAGGGTCACAGCATGGGTCAGAGTGTCTCAGAGCACAGCAGAGTGGGTCAGAGTGTCTCAGAGTGGGTCAGACCATGGCAGAGTGGGTCAGAGCACGGGTCAGAGCCTGGCATCAACTCTCCCCAAGGGCACAAGAGGCTTCTTCTAACTCTGGGGAGTGAAAAAAAACTTTACAGAATTATAGAATGTTAAGGGGTTGGAAAGGACCTTGAAGATCATCCAGTTCCAACCCCCTTGCCGTAGGCAGGGAGAGCTCCCATTAGAACAGGCTGCTCGAGGCCTTATCCAGCCTGGTTTTGAATACTGGTCAACCTGTGCCAGGGCCTCACCACCCTCAGAGTCAAAAATTTCTTCTTAATTTCTAACCTAAATTTCCCCTCTTTCAATTTGTACCTGTTACTCATTGTCCTATCCCTACAGCTCCTGACAGAGTCCCCCTCCAGCTTCCCAGGAGGCCCCTTCAGGTACTGGAAGGCTGCTGAGGTCTCCACACAACCTCCTCTTCTCCAGGCTGATCAGCCACTTCATAGAATCACAGAATGTCCTGAGCTGGAAGGGACCCACAAGGATCATCCATCCAACTCCTGGCCCTGCACAGACACCCCAACAATCCCACCCTGTCCCTCAGAGCCTTGTCCAAAGCCTCCTGGAGCTCTGGCAGCCTTGGGGCTGTGCCCACTGCCCTGGGGAGCCTGGTCAGTGCCCAACCACCCTCTGGGTGAAAGAACCTTTCCCTGAGATCCAACCTGACCCTGCCCAGCCCCACAGCTCTGCCCTCAGCCTCCTCCTCTCCAGCTGAACAAGCTGCTACTTGTGTGGCCCCTCCAGACCCTTCAGTGTCTTCGTGTCCCTCCTTTGGACACTCTCTAATAGCTTTACATCTTCGTGGTGCCCAAAACTGCCCTCAGGACATCAGCCACCCACTTTGGTGACTTCTGGTGCCATTACATCATTTCTAAACAGAAAAGCTGCTTTTTAAGAGTATCCCCATCTCTCCATTGGTAGAAGATGGATGAGAGCAATCAGGCAAAGCCTGTTTATTCTTCAAGCCAACGTGATGAGCACATTTCAGACACCTCAGACATTCTCTGTTGGAATTAATAAACCAGTTCTTGTCATAAGAATATTCTCCACCCCCACGATACTTGCAACTAAATTTAAATTCACAGTATAATTCTCTGATGACAAAATCATCACTTCCAACACACGCAAGAGGCCAGCGGGGCTGACTCATCACAAAGGTTTCACATAAAGCCAATGAGATTTAATGCAGGTGCTGAGTGCTCTGAAATGACTCCTGGCACTATACAGCAGCAACACTGCTTCAGAGTTATGGGAAAATTAATTCAGATCAGCCAGATGTCAAGGAAAACTTTTATTTCACATTTTTATGGACTTCTTTTTTTTTTTTTTTAAATGCCGTTGTCCAAAAAAAAATTCTGGCATCAAAATTTTGCTGCCAACACCAGTTTCAGAACAGAATTCAGCTTTGCTGGCCCAGCTGCATAATGTCAAAAAGGAATTTATTACTGATGTAGAATCACAGAATCCTGGAATGGCCTGGGTTGGAAGGGACCTTAAAGCCCATCCAGTTCCACTCCCCTGCCATGGGCAGGGACACCTTCCACTAGCCCAGGTTGCTCCAAGACCTGTCCAACCTGGCCTTGGACACTTCCAGGGATGGGAGCAGCCACAAGCTGAAAAAAACATCAGTTTGGAAGTTTTATTTTTACCCCAGTACAATTTCCCTCGGGTCAGTTTTTCAGTGCCATTTTCTTTGGACAGGCATGACTGTCTCCTTTGTGCCAGCTCTAGGAAGCTCTTCTGGATCACACCCACAACTCCTACCTGGTCATGGTCTACATCTGCATCTCCTGTGATGACAATCCTCTTCTCAATCCGTGTCTCTGAAATGCCACCTTTTACAGTCTGGAACCGAAGGAAAAGCTGCTGTTAGTGTGGAAGTGCAGAGGAACTGGAGCTCACTGGGGCTGCCTGTCTAAAAGTATCCAAAAATAGCACCACCAAACAGTCGTGTAACGGCATCAGAGTCACGGGGGAAACTGCTGCTGCTCAAAGACAAACTGTCAAATAGTCATTTTTTTATAGCTGAGCCAGGGAAGAGCTTTTCCTCACAGTTCAGCTCTTCCTGTTGCCCCACAGGACAGTCAGAGCCCACCGACTGTGCTGCAATTAATGCATAATTCAGCCTTAACGTGGGCAACCTGGGCCCCTGGTGCTTTGTTTCGGGTATTAATCATATTTTTTGAAAAGAGCTTCCAAGGGTTTTTTTTCCCCTTATTATTCAGCTCTGCCCATCTGCTCCATCAGGCCGCTGCTCGAGTTGTTGTTTTACTGGTGTTACCTTGGTGATCTGGGTGGTGGTGGTGCTGCTGGTGGTTTCCGAAGTGATGGTCTGGGCAGTCAGCAGGATTCCAGGGTCTAAATCCCCATTGCCTCCGTCTGTCTGTGGGACACAAGGACAGGCCATCAGCCCCTAAGCAGTGTGGACAGCAGCAGGGGCTCCACATCACCAGGGCAGGAAGCAATCCGAGGACAGAAGCTCTTCTCCATCATGGATCATGGGACCCAGCAAGTCGACCTGTGCCCAGGGGCACGGAGGCTGGGCAGGGCTCTGAAGGCTGGAAGTCCCTGGACTTTTAAGGCTGGAAAAGCACAGATCCACAGAATCCCCCAGGGAGGACGTGTGGCACCCCTCAGAGCAGGAGGGCTGGGATGTTCCCAAATCTGGGCACACTGCTGGCCCTGCAGTGCTGGTCATGGACCACAAAGGGAGACCAACACAGACACCGATCCCTAATTCCACGTGCCTGCATCCATGGAGATCCACAAAGCCAAGAGAACAACCTGGTTCAGGAGGTACTTGTCACCCTTCCTCCCTCCTGACGACACCTTGCACATCCCTTGCTTACTCTCTGCAGAAGCAACGAACATCCAGACGTTTGCTGAACCAGGAATAACTTTTAGAGCTGGTTCTTGGATCCCCTCCTGCCCAACTCGACCGCTCAAGGTCTCTGAAAAATCCTAAACTAAGTCATCCTGGCCAGCTCATCCTATCCTTGTCCCCACTGGGCAGCATTCCCAGCTCGGCAGAGGGACAATATCCGGAGTTACCACAAGGTGGGATCGTTTTCCACAGACCAAAGAGATCTCATGGCACGTCACATCCACTGCTCCCAGCCCCGGAGATGCACTTCCCCTTTTCATTTCCCAGCTGGAGCAAAACTCCTCTGTTCATCCACTGAAGACCAGGGCAGTGCTCACCACCACTGTTTGAACAACCCCTCTGCTTCTGCAACTGGGACAGATGCTGAGCAGTCACGGGATTCCTCCAGAATCCCAAATTAGACAAGCCTGGTCCACGGGATGTGGAAGGTGTCCCTGGCTAAAGGAAGGGGGTGGAACTGGATGGCATTTAAGGTCCCTTCCAGCCCAAACCCTTCTATGATTCTGTGATAAAACCTGTTTTAGATTGAGGATTAATTTTAACCTTAGTGATCAATATGACCTTCATACACTGGTACCACTCTATTAACTCTTCTAGTTTCCAGTCACCACATCCCCAGTCTGGTTGCCTTTTATACAAAACTTTCAGTGCTCAACTACCTTTTCAGGCTTGAAACCTAAAGGATTAACAAATAATTTATAAACCAAGTTCTGAAGAGGCATAAACAGCAAAGGAAAACAAGACAAAGACATCTCTTGCAGAAAGAAAGGCCAACTCAGGTCAACTCCATACGGTCCAAAGCCACCAGTGGCTGAAGATAAATTCTGTTTGCCATGCACATCTTGAGAAAATGATTACTCTTCAGGGATAGCAAAACCACTGCTCCTCTAAAAATACCAGATGCACCTGGAAACAGTGTCCACAGCATCAGTTACTGTGTCTTGGATGTGTGGAGAATGACAGGTGCTGCTCTCTCATCCTGGGGATTTGGAAGGAAAAAACCCCACTTCCTTGAGTTTAATTAAGCCCCCGGAAAATTAATCAGAACACGCCTTACCTGTGCAGCTTCGTAGGTGATGGTCTTTGTCTCCGTGTGGACAATGGGGACTTCTTTTGTGGGAATTTCACTTTTGACGGCGCTGGACACGTCGGAGATGGTGACAGTCTGTGTCTTCACCAGGGGGGGCTGTGAGACAGGGTTAGAAACACCTTGTGAACACCCAGTTCCCATCTCCACATCCTGACCGTGCTGCTGGCAAGGGTTCTGACACTGATCTGATAAAAGCACTGTGGGAACCACGGGCAGCCTGGGAATCTTTGGGGTTTTAGGCTCTGGATCTGCTCGGAGGGCCAAGAGAGGGAGTGAGGATTAGACAGGCAGCAAAATCCTCCAGCCCTTCCCCGCCTCTGGTGAGCCCAAACCAGGAATCAGGGGTTTAACTGGTTTGTCACAACATCACAAAGACACTGCTTCCACTGATTCTTAACTTCCTAATTACCAAAAGTTCATTGCCAGCTGCCAGGGGAAGAGAACCCTCATCTGCTGATGCCAATGTCAGGATTAACACCAACCCTGGGCACATAAAGACTTGATCACAACTGAGCAGCTTTATCCTGACTCCAAGTGCCACTGTATTATTAAAACTCCTTGTCAGATCTTTAACTTTTATTAAATCAATGTCAGATAAAACAGAAAGACAATGGAGGGGTGGGGCAGGGGGAAAGAGAAATCAATTGTCCCACCACCAGATGATTACCCAGAAGAAGACAGAGTTAGTTTTACACCCAGTGCTTTCCCAGAGGGCTCAATTTCTGCTCACCATCCCCAAACCTGCCAGGTGCCACCGTGATCGTTAGCAGGGGAATGGGCACCTGGTGAACCAAAAGCAACTTCAACACTGAAGCAGGCAAAAATACCTCCCCTGGTCCGTGGGGAGCACAAAGGGCACGAGGAAACACCTTGGACAGCGCTTCAAATTTGCTCTGCTGCACCGAGGCTCCAGCAGGAGCTGGCAAAATCCTTGAGGAACTAAAATGACAAGGGTTTGGAGTCCTTTCTGTGGGGGTGCCACAGGATGCTTTTGATCCCAGGAAAACAAAGGGCATTTGCACTGCAGTGATCGTGTTCAATGCAAAGATAAATTGAGAGGGGCTTGTATTTAATGCAGAGATAAACTGAGAGGGGCTCGTGCACACTGATTGTTGGGGGATTAACCAGGTCATTAACTCCAAGCACGAGTCTAAGCCAAGCAAAGCCAACTCCTCTCCAGGTCCGTGGCATTTGCTTGCTGCAGTGTTTGGGTTCCCACTCCAGAGGCAGCCGGGTTTGGGGGTGCAGGAGCTGGGCTCACTACCTGGAAGCAGCGAATGACCACGGGCAGCCCGTTGGGAGCATCTGAGTTGTGACACTCCCCACGGGGCTTTCTAAAGGCAAAGGTGTCTTCACCATCCTCTGCCACCTCCTCCTCCTCCTCCTCCTCCTCTCCCCAGGGCTGCTGGGGAGGTGCAGGGCTGGTGGGGGGCTCCGGCTCAGAGAGCTCTGAGTCCTTCTCCACATCCACACAAACCCCCTTTCCACATGTCAGGTCCTCCTCGCTGGCAGGGAGGCTGGGAGCTGCCTCCTCCTCCTCCTCCTCCTCCTCGCTGCTTAGGGAGGAAGCTCTGAGGAAGCTGGGAGAAGGCTCTGAGGCGGGTGGCACTGGGGTCTCACTAAAAGCTACCAACTGCTTTGAGCCCTCCCATGCAAAGCCAGAGTTAACACTGCTCCTCTCTGGCACTGCAGCCACATCCTCTTGGGAGGGAAAGTCACTCATTTTCTAAAAAGAAACGGATACACAAAAAAAGCCAGAGAGAGAAAGAGAGAAAGAGAGAAAGAGAAGCGTTAGGGAGGGCAGGAGGGCAGCAGGAGGCATCAAGGCAAAACATCGCTTTGTTATCACGTATCATCCAGCATCTCATGCAACAGTGGGGTTGGACACTGAAAAACCACGTGATGTACCCAGTGCATTTACTGACACAGCCTTCCTGGCACATTAATAATCCACTCTTCTAAATTTTAAGGAATTAATATTAAAGCAACTCCCTGCACATAAAGGAAGAGCCACCACTAAGTGCTTTTTGCCCAGTTTGGAAACAGGAATAATTTCAGCGTAGCAAGTGGGGGACTTGTGCACATCCAAAATTCCCATGTGCAACAAAACCCACCCACTACCCCAAAACCATCCCCCACTTCTGCTTTTAACTCACTGAAGTACTTTATACCGTGTCTGAAGTTGCACACGGAGAGAGAAGAACAAGCCCAGAATTTCTGTGCCCACAGAACCTGGGAATGCTCACTCACCCCTCCAAGCACCCTCCTGGCTGTTGTAATTCCAGGATAACTGACACAGACCTGTCATTGTGGCATTGGGAAAACTGTTGTAAGAATATCTACAAGTTAGGAAAGGCTGAGAGAATCAGATTCCTGCTCCCGTTCAGCTCCTCAGCAAGGTCTCACTCGTGTCTTCTGGCATCACCTCTGGGAGCCCTCGAGCCAGGAGGGAACAACAGTGACAGAAAGGAAGAGTTAAAACAGGAACAAGACAATCATCCTGTGCTGGAAATTGAGTTTCTCTCCGTGTTGACATGGAAATTTGCCTCCAAGGAAAGGCAGAATAAGCAGTTACAGGCCCCACAATTTACAGGTGTTCAAGCTGTCACATCATCCAGAACCAGGGAACAAGAGGGAAAACCCCAAGGGACGCTGCTCCCTCAATGCCATGACTATGTCTTTTCAGTAATTGACCTCATGGTTGATTTCTGGTTACTTTGTATAGAAACAGCCACATATCTGTTAATCGAAAAACAGGGATTAAATTCTCACAGAAACATGGCAAGTCCGCTTTGCCAACTGTATTCCAATTTTGGCGGTGGTGTTAAGAGGAACGGAAACTGTTGCCTCACTTTCTAATCAGAAGATTCCCCGGGCAACCAAAAAACTGTTACTTTGTGCTTAAACTGTGAGGTCTGAAGCCCGTGGGATATTTGGTGGGATGCATTTTTTACACACCAGAGGTTCTCACCCTGGCTGACCTCATCTAATGGCACAACTCGATGGTAGGGTAAGACCCAGGAGCGGCTTTATGCAGGAACAAATAGATGCTTTTTTTTTAGAGTCATTTCAAGAAATGACTCTTCCCTAATTCCTCATGGGTATTTTTCAGGAAAAGGTTCTTCCCCCAGAGGGTGGTTGGGCACTGACCAGGCTCCCCAGGGCAGTGGGCACAGCCCCAAGGCTGCCAGAGCTCCAGGAGGCTTTGGACAAGGCTCTGAGGGACAGGGTGGGATTGTTGGGGTGTCTGTGCAGGGCCTGGAGTTGGACTGGATGGTCCTTGTGGGTCCCTTCCAGCTCAGGATATTCCGTGATTCTACATCCACCCTCATTTGCCCAATACAAGATACTCCACTGCAATATTCCACAAAACAGAATAGAAATGGGGTTATCGGCATTGAACACCCATGCCTTAATCTTGTTTTAAAACCTGAATTTATACACTGCCAATATTAGGATTTTCCCCTAGTTATATATGCTAAACCTTGCAAATTACTCATGGGATGTTGGGAAGACACAGCACATCTTCTGGGGTTTAATGCAAAATGCCTTAGGAGTGGCTGGGGCACTACTCAACCAAGAGCAAGAATAACAGATAAAACAAAGCAGATTAACCAGCTACACAAACACTGAGCTATTTAAGAGACAAAAACCTGTACACAGACATATCATCTCCCCGATTCCCTTTCGGAGACAGAGAAAATAATTTGCATTTTGGAAGTATCTTGCACGACAGAGGCACAAAGGAAGGGAAAGCTGCAACGGAGCCTGTGTCAAGCATGTATATACTGGTACCAGTAGAGCCAAGTGCAGCAGCAAACATGCAAGCTGGAAAGACAGAATGAAATCCTGATAAGATCAACTGATCAGGAGCACTTTTTGCCTTGCCTTCCTATGCCACTGGTAAGAAGAATGAGCAATGGAAAGGTATCTGTTTCCAGATAAAATTATCTCTATAAAACTCCCCCCTCCGGGGAATTTCAGCATCTGTCACGAATTCTGATCTTATCAAGATTTATTTTCAATTGCAAATGCAAAGGCATCCCTACGTTTAGGGCTCAGATTTGCAGAGTTCCAAGCTCTCCTTGAGACCCAGGAAACCTGAGAGGTGCCTGGGCTGCCAACTACTCATTTCCACGGACACAACCCCAAACCAGCAAGGCCTAAATCAAGCACAAAGCAGCCAAAGACAGTGTAAATTAAACAAAGGACAGGATGCAATGCCCCAGAAGAAACAAACTGCCCCAGACACGAATGCAACTAAAGCACCACCCTCTAAATACAGATTCTTTGTGCACCTGAGGACTCGGCTGAAGCGTTGCAGTGTAAAGTGCCACACAATAATTCAGACTGGGGATAAATTAATAACAGGCTTAATTACATGGTTGATATCAGTGGCCAAAAGGATTTGGGTTTGTTTTTTTTTTTTGAAGCGTTTTTGTATAAATTTGCCTGTATTTTTTCAAGAACCTGCTGTTTTGGATCAGGATCTATTTGTACGAACCAACTGCCCTGAGCTGTCGGAGTGGGTGTTGTTTTCATGCTGCTGCCTCTCTCTGTGGAATATTCCATTATTCTCATCCCAAACCACACTCTTATCCTGCAGAAGACTTAAGGAATGCTAAAGTGGTGCCAGCTGCCAGTTAATAAAGATATTCTATAAAAATTAGTAAGCCCATGAAGTTACAGAGCTCACCAACTCCCTACAACCACCGCAGAGAACACCAAAAATCCCAGCTGGTCAGGACTTCCCAATCCCGTTCCTTTCCAGCGTGGCAATGGAATTGTGAAGGCTGTTATTAGGTTATCCCCAAACACGGACCCACAGAAGCTCACAGGCTCAGAGTGACCATCTAGGGATGCACAAGGAGATGATGTTGCTTTGGCAGCAAACCACACTCACCAGAGAACGCTCCCAGATCAACTGATGCTCAATCTCACAGCTGGCAAAGCACTTGGGTAAAAAGTATTATAAAGCAGAAAACAAGAGAGCCTTATTTTACAGTACCTGCCATTGCCTTACAGAAATGCTTTGCCTTAAAGATAGAAGTTAAAAAAGGTTTAGAAGCTGTTCAACACACCCTGGCACTGAAAATGGATGGACATTACCTATGGATTTGTGGGTTTGGATGGATTTTTTTAATTGCCATTGATCTGATCACATCCTGACCAGCCTAGTCAGACAACAGAAGGATAAAAGAGACTTTGACCGAAATTAAAAGTAATCCTAGAAAATACACAGCGTGCTAGAAGCTTCAAAATTCAAGTCCTGAGCAAGAATTCAGGATATTACACAACACAGAACAACCACCTCCCATCACTGCATCAGGGACTTGGCAACACGATACAACATCAAGATCAGCACTTAAATCATCAAAATAAGTATGATTCCTTGTTGGGCAATATGATTCCTCTGCCCACCCATCCCAGGTCCCTTTCCCAACCCTTTTTGTGGGGGATGTGTGGCCTCTTATTCCAAATTCCCCCCGCAGAGAACCAACCAGTGGCACTGCAAGAGCTGCCTCTGGCAAAGAGGGGATAACACATCGGAGTTCGTAGCTGACATCAACTTCGTGCTGCTGCTTTTTGCTTCCCTCATGCCATAAATGAAGTTAAAGCTCTGCTCTGGTGCCAGGCTCGTCCCAGGGAGCACAGCAGCCCGAGCAGCCGGCTCTGCCTTCCTGGGATCCCTCGTGACAGCACAGGATGAGCCAAATGGTTTTATCCAGAATAAATAATCTCACCAAAGGAAAGCTGGCAGTTAAAGTTAAAAATTACGCTTGATAACAGCCTCTGAACACAACCTGAGCTTCAACCAGCCAAAACCCAACCAGAGGCTCGTGTCGTGTCACGGAGCAGACAAATGGTGGTTCTTTAGGAACGTGGTTTCTTCACTTACAAAACCCACAAGGAGCATTTTTGTCCTCAGACAGAGGCTCTTGCAGCTGAGCTGTGCAGGATCTGCATCACTTCTGCCCTCAGAACAACTTCCTGCAATTGCTTTTTCCTACCATTCAGTCTCTGGAGCGGAGAGGGAGAAGGTGTTAGTGTGACATCAAGCATTTGGTAGTGGGCTGAACGTTCTGACCTCCCTGCCAACAAAGCCTGACTTAAACCAAGCTGGATTTAATCCTCAGTCAAGTTATTCTGGCCAGTTTAAAAGCTCAGAGCTGTGTGTCCCCTCTCCCCGAGAGCACCAAACCCACAGCCAGGAGTGTCCAACTGATCCAACACTCCAAAAACCATCAACCCAAGGTCTGATGGCTTCTGGTTTGAGAAAGGAATACAGAGGGTTAGTCCAAGCAATTCATTAACACAGGTTGTTAACACAGCTTTTTTTTTTTTTTGTGTTAATAAGCAGTGGAAAGGAGGGTGTGATTTGCAATAACATTTATTAATGATAAATGTACATATTTACAAAGAAAAATCTGAGAAAAAATACAAAACCGAAAAAGTGTTCCAAAAGAGAGCGTTTTAGGTAAAAAAGAAAGCGTTTTCAGTCCCCACAAAATGATCCAACGCCACCTTGTACCACTGATAGAAGATCCCAAAGGGGCCCAAACCAATGCCAGTCCTTCCCTCCAGCCTCACACACCACGACGGATGCAAACAGGGACACAAGAGGAACCACCACTGACAGGTTCTCCAGTGCCACCCACTACTAAGTACAGACCAGAGAGTTCCTGCATGAATCTATAATCCTTTTCTGGGGCTGAATTTGCCCAGAAAGCTTCCTTCCTCATTCTGTAAGTCAGAACGGGCGCCATCAACTCACGACCAGGAAAAAAGAAAACCCAATTAACCAGTGGAATAATTCTCAAGAGTGACAAATTACTGACACTGATGTGAAGTGAAAGACACTTTGCCCACATCCATCTGGAGCTGGACTCTATGCTCCTTATGGTTGCCTTCCAACTCAGGATATTCCATGATTTCCATTACCTTCCCAGGAGCCCTGTGGTACAGACACCGCAAGGCCAGCCCAGCCTCACTCCTCCAAACACAAACTACTCCCTTGGTGCCACGTTGAGGAAATCCACCTCTCCTTGTTGTTATTTCAGGAGGGAAAATAGGCAATACCAACTCTTTGGGGTCATCTCTGCACAAACTGCAAGGGAGGGGAGCTGGTCTTGGCTCAACTCCGTGCCCTGACCTGCCCACGGAGGGTCCTTGGCTCATCTTGTACTGACTCCCCCAGAGAGGCAGCACACGGCAGGAGATGCAGCCAACACCCTCATTTATCTGCTCTCTTTTAATAGTGGGAAAGAAAAAAGGGGATGTTGTTTTGCAGCAGTGAACACCTCGAGTATCACCACAAGCAGAGCCCGACACCCAGCACAGCCTCGGAGCTGAATCCAAGTTCCAAGACACCAGCAGCATTTTGCTGCTTAAAATGACTGATGTCCACCTTTTCCTAAAGCAGGAAAGCACAAGAGATTCATGTATGTTCTGGGTGGTGTTCAGAAGAGAAGGAACCAGGGTAGGAAGAGTCAGGAAGCGAGTGTGGAGCCAACCACACGAATCATGACGGAAAACACTGGAGCCCCGACAGCTCCTAAGGGGATCCCGCACCACAGCACCAGAGCGCCGAGTGACCGCACCCCACAACACTGGGAAAGCCTAATTAACATCAAAACTGCTGCCAGACTTATCCTGGTGTGCCAGAGTCACCAAAATGTCATTTTCTGCAGCAGGCCACATTGAAAAATCAGGATTTCTCATGCCAGCCGGGATGAGGTTACACGCTGCAGACAATTCCGGGATCCTGGAAGGATCCAGGAAGGGACAACTCAGTTCTCCATCCCTCACAGCCTGGCATGGCACAGGGAGTGTGAATCCCTGTTAATGGGTGCCAGTGTCAGGGCAAGCAGCCAGGGACTGCCGGTGTTCCCAGCAAGTTTGTTCCTGAGGAAAACAGGGAGCGAAGCACAGAGTTGGTTCCTTTACAAAACCCCTGAGACCTCTGCTCTTAAACAGCACTAGAGCCAGTGAGCTCTCCCTGTGCTCAGGGATCAGGGCAGGCATCCCAAAATCCCTCCTCTCAGCGCTGCATCCTGCACGGACATCAAGGGAAAAGGGTGAAACCACAGCACCAAGGTGTAAGGGACACGGAATGTGCACAACCGGGAGAGATAACGTGCAGGAACGAGACCTTACACGGAATGCCATGGACTGTCACTCTCTTTGCCTTATAAGCAAACAGGAAAAAAAGCAGAGGAGGGACTGGGAAAGGGGCTGGAACCCAGAGGGTACATCCCTGTGGCATCAGACGGATGAGGTTTCTGCTCCTGATAAGCTACAGGAATTCTCTGTCAGGAGGGATCATATCCACCTGGAGGAATATGGATAACTGGCCTCTAAACTGCCAGAGAAACAGAAAGCATTCGTTCAATTTCTTTATACTCTGCAGTGATAATTGGTATACAAATCCCAAAAATGTTCCTGAGTGTTCTCAGAGTGTAAAGTTTCCAAGGTTTTTTGCTGATGACAACCAGCCTTATCTCAAGATTAAAAAAGAGAGAGAAAGGGACCATTTGAATTAAAGAATTAAAGAATTGAGCTGAAGTGGCAGAGCCCACCTCTCATCCCTCTGGGATGAGACACCCTGAGCACTCTGATCAAATATTGCTCTGGGCAAAGAGTTTTAGAATTCAGGCCCTTTGGAATTGGGTGACAGAGCTCCAGAAACCATGGCTTTGCCAAAGCCACCCATGTGGCTTCCAAGCCCTTGTCATGGGACCGAAGAGACACACACAGGAACCTCAGCAGTGCATTCCAACAGCGAACCCGAGCAATGGCTTTGGGAAGGGAGCACCTGTTGTGTTTAAGCTGCTCTTCTCCAGGAAATATGGACAGAAAATGGACAGAGAGACACCCACACAACTCCCATCCCTTCCCTCCCCAGCCCGGTTGGGGAGATCAAACAGTCCCTGGTTTTCATGATGTCTGTTCCAATTTTGGGAAGGAGATGCAGGCAGGGAATCCCAGCCAGAAGAACCCCCCTGGCTTCTTCCATCCTGCATCTTCTGCACGTGGCACCTCACCATCTCTTCCCACCTCTCCTCTCCAGGGCCCACCTTTGTCTTCCTAAACTCCACCCCAAACCCGCTGGAATTCAAGAGCATTCCAAGGGACGCTCCAAGGATGCAGGGACACAGCCTGCTGACACTTTCCTTCACCCGGACACCTGGACAACAACCCTCTGACTCCTGCACTTCCAAGCACTGAAGGAGGAAGACTGTGTGTTAAAGGCAGTGTATTAAGAAGGGAAGAATCTTTTCCAACGAAAACTCAGCATCCTCACAAAACAAAGTCCTAAAGGCACAAACCGGTGAACTAATCAGAGCAGGGTACAAGAGGAATTGGAAAGATTCCCGTGGGATTAAAACAAAGGGTTTCACTACCAACCTAAGTTTCTGAGACAGCATTTAGAGCCTCAACCTGTACACTGAAAGCAAGAGGTGGCTCGAGTGGTCCGTGACACATCACGGACCCTCTGACCAGACAGCACATGCCATGTTTGCCTTATTCCTGCAAGCTTATCTGCTTCCTAAATAACACTGTTCACACGGATACAGATCTAGAAAGGGTTATAAATACATGTATTTATATATATTCACACATTTTAGTCCCTGTAATAAAGGTCTGCTCCTTTCTCTCCCGTGCTGCTGGAGCAGCTGCCACCACTGGTGGCACTGGGGGCTGTTCCCAGAGTAACTGTGTCCAGCCCAATCCTCCAGCAGCTGCAGGAAAACATGGATTAGTGCTGAAAGGAGATGTGAGGGGCTCAGCTCAGCCCCATCTTTACTATTTACAGAAAAGAAACCCCTCAGACACAAAGTCCCACCTTCCCTCCAGCTCACAAAGCAGCTCTGCTCAGCCCAGCCGGGCTGGAGCCTGCACAGCTCAGCCAGGAGAACTGGGATAAACAGGAGCATCATCCAGACATTTACACTGTAGGCAATAAACAACGAGCGGCATGCAAAAGGGTTTGGGTAAAGAAGTCAAAAACAACCGAGGGCTTTAACATTTAGAAGTGTGTCCTGATGTGGCCAAGCCACCACGGCAACAGAGGGGATGTTAAAGCAGCAGGTGACTCCAGCCCTGGGACCTCAGCAAACATGAGTCCGTTAGTTCCACACAAATTAAATGCAACACATCCCAAGTGCACCGAGACCATCAGATCACAAGAAACGATTGATCTATGTTGACAATAAACATCTCCTTGCAATGGGTTTTCTCCTGTAACAGTGGGTATTTTCTTGGACACAAGAATAGGGGTGGAGAGGGAAGCTGGGATGCTTTGCCAAAGGCTTCCCCCACTGGGAAAAGAAAAGTTGCCTGTCCCTGTCCCTGAGTCATCACCAAAAGCAGTGAGAACCAGCACTTTGTATTGAAATGCCAATCTGAGTTCCCTAGGAGAGGAGTGGTTATGGATTAGATCCTGATATTCCTCTCAGAGATTCAACCTCTTGTTGCCCAGAGAGGTTGTGGACTTCCCATCCCTGGAAGTGTCCAAGGCCAGGTTGGACAGCGCTTGGAGCAACCTGGGCTAGTGGAAGGTGTCCCTGCCCATGGCAGGGGGTGGGACTGGATGAGTTTTAAGGTCCCTTCCAACCCAAACCATTCCAGGATTCCATAATTCAGCAGATTACTGCAAAGCCTCTTTTGGACCAGTATCAAAGGTTCTCCAGCTTTTGAACATCTTACATTAAAAACAACAAGCTTTAAAGCAATTTTTCAGCAATTCCTACGTGAGGTCTACAGGGGCTCGGGAAGCCAGCGACTCCTCCCATCATTTCCTCTCCCCGTCTGCCCTCTCACAGCAGTCAGGAACAGGGCTCAAAGAATTTGCTTTTGCACAGCAGGAAACTTCAGAAGGGACCTGGCAATCCCAGACCACTCCTGCCAGGTCCCATCCCAGCCACACAAGGACACACAGTGGGATTAACAGGACGGTCGCAGGGTGTCCCTCCCCGGGACAGCGAACTACGGAGATCAAAGACCAGGACAAGGAAGATGCAGCAGAGGCTACGGCCAAGAAATTCAGGAGCTTTGGTCTTGAGGTTTCAACACGACCCTGTTGCCACTCAGAGAAAGAGCAGCCACCAAACAGTCAGCGCTACGACCAGGAGAAAGGACATCACAAAGGGAATGCGTGGAGAAGGAAAAATGCTAGAGTACAGCTGACACTTTTTGAGTGCTTTCTGCTCTTCAGGGATTGCAATAGAAACCTTGGGAAGAGTTTCTTCACTTGCTGGCCGGGGAAAGGCTGTCTCAGTAGGTATCTGCTGCTTTTTTAGTTTGTCTTCATCCTGTACTAACAGAGGACGTTCCCGTTTCTGCTTTCGTGGTAGAAGATCAAGAAAGACAGAGAGAGATGAACAAAAATGACAGATGGAAAGTGCCCAAAAGTGACACTTGGAGGTGTGCAAAGCATTAGGAGAGCTCTTCTCAATGTAAAATAAACTGCCCTGGGGGGCAGAGCAGCTGGTGGCCTGGGCCACACCAGCCTTGGAGCTACAGAACCACGTCCTCCCCGCAGAGCTCATCAACATCTGGATCGGGGTCATGGGTGGTTTGTGCCTGCCCTGCCAGAAATGCAGGTGCTCGAAACCTCCTGGAGTGTTTTGGAATTGGAATGGTTGAGAAAAAAGTCAGAGGCATTAGAAATAGGAATGGTGCAGTACAAAAGGTGGTCTCTGACAGCTTCCTAATCTACCCTCAACACCAGCGTTTGGCAAATCCCACGGAACAGCCAGACTGCGGAGCAGATACAAAAGGCTCTTCCAAAGTTCTGACCAGAGTATCAAAATTACTGATCGGTCTGAAAATTCTACTGGAACAAGTGTAAAATTGTTATTCTCAGAAACACCAAGTGCGGAACGGGCAGGATGGCAGTGGGAGCACTGCAAGCTCCTGGAATTTTGCTCCTGGAATTTTGCTCCGTGTTTTAGCAATTTTGTCTCTGGAGTCTGAAGGACGTTAAAAACCTGGAATGAGTAAATCAGCACATGGGACCATGCAAAGGCTCCAGCACTTCTGCTGAAGAAAGAAAAGATTGTGGGAATGTTGCTGTGCAGTAACTCTCCATCCCTTTAGTTGGGCAGCCCTGGGCAAATCCAAGTGTACTTAGGAGAGGAAAAACTTGGCTCTAAGCTCCCTCAGCTGAGCCAACCTCCTCTGGTCAGTGCGGTATTTTGGGACTGGTTCTTTGCACACCCCTAAGTGGTGAGAATTGGGGAGAAAGTAGCTGGGAGACTGGGCAGCAAAAGAAAATATAAAATGCCGGAGTAACATGATTGTTAAAACAACAAAGAAACGGAAAGAAAGACAACATAAAAAGAACAGGGAACAGTTAAACTTTCAGAATTGCTTTTCTCGCCGAATACACGGTTATATCGTTCATGCAGCTTTTTCGAACCAGCCATGCACCAAAACAAGCAAAAACTGAAGGCTGCAAAAGCTGCAGCAAGTGCCATAGACCTCTGGGTGTGAGTTATGAAACTACTTCACGTAGCCAAAAGAAAAAAATGTTATCCAGCAGCTGCTGTCGAGTTTTTGCTCGGTGCCATTGCAATAGCAAGTCTGGTTCAGAAGCACAGATCAGAGCAGCAGCTTTACCTCAAGCCCACCAACCTGTCTCTCAGAAGATAGGACAGTGACTTTCTTGACCTGGACACACAAAGCGTGTTAAGGTTCAGTTGTCTCGTAATAAAACATTCAGGAACAGCAGAAAAGCAGCCCCTGGCACAAAACCCTTTGGCCACCAGGGCAGGGTGAAGGTACCACTTTGCATGGTGAATTATCACCCTTAAATTAGCACTGTGAGTTGTCATCCTTAAATTACCATCATGGTTTTCCATCCTTAAATTACCATCATGATTTACCATCCTTCAACACGTGCAAGTGAAGGAAAACACCCTCCCTGGTCAGTGCCTGGTGAAGATGCATTTCTGGAAGTTCACAGAATGCGTCCACCTCCACCTCAGAAAGCAAGATCACTCCAGAGAGGTTCAGATTAAGAGGGACTTTCCAGAAATGCAAATCCAGGGACACTAAAGACCCACTGCAGCTTTAGGTGGGACAAGCCCACACCATCCAAGACCTCACACTGTGGTCACCTTGTCAGAAATTCTCCATAATAACCAAGGATATCGTTCTTGAACTGCAGCTGAGGAGCTTGAGAGCCCCTGCTCTGTCCCACCCACGCCCCAAAACCCACATGGCACCGTGGGCAGAGCTCTGCTGCCCAAATTCCTGTGGATTTAAGCTGAGGCTCAGCAACCACAGAGCAAAGTCTATCCATGTGTTAAACAGGGTAATCCCAAGGACAGGTTGCCCAGAGAAGCTGTGGCTGCCCCATCCCTGGAAATGCCCAAGGCCAGGCTGGATGGGGCTTGGAGCAACCTGGGCTAGTGGAAGGTGTCCCTGCCCATGGCAGGGGGTGGAACGAGATGGACTTTAAGGTCCCTTCCAACCCAAACCACTTTGGGATTCTACAGCCACCAACCCTGACTAAGTTCGATTTGGGGATCTCATTTTTCCTAAGCTGTCCTAGGTTTTCTCTACACTTTGAGGAGCCTGTAGTAAACTTGGTGTTAAACCCCTTGTAGGTGTTACAATGCTCCATCCACTGCAAGATTATTTCCTGATTAATAAGTGTTTCCCTTGCACTGGTTTGAAGATTAAACACAAGTTTATCTGCAGGGCTGTGGGCAGGAAGGAGAGAAGCTGGGCTTAAACCAGGGGAGAGACTCCAACTGCCACCACTGCAGCCAGGATGCAATTTTTCTGTTGTAATAAAAAATTGCATTTACTACTGAGTGAGAGAGTAATCAGAGACTGATTACCATGGGTGCTAACTACAGTTTTACTCACAAGTTCCAAATCTGAGTTAGGCACCACCAGTATGACACAGAGAAGGTGTCTCTTAGCCAAGAAGAAACCAGTTGGTGACAGATCTCTGCTGTTCCAACTGCGTTTCTTTGAAAAATTACCTTTTTTAAGAAATTAGCAGAGAAACTGGGTGCATGTGGCTACTAATACACAGGCCCTGCTCCTGGAAGGAGGAAGGTTCCCATCACGTATGAACAGCCCTGCTGAGGAGTCTTCCTGAAGCCTCCACAGCAGATCAGCACCTGGAGTTCCTAATGCAAGTCTAAACCCCAAGAAGAAACTGGAGAGTAAAGTGATCTTGGAAAAAATTATCCCATCCTACTCCTTCTGCACTGGGTTGCAATATTATCTCTGAAGTAATAATTCTCTTTAATTTAGGAGTTTGGGTGGGTTTTTCCCCACGTTTTGGGGAGATCCAGTCCCCCAGCCAGCCACGGGAAGTGCTCTCTAACATCACAGTGGCAGCGACACGAGGAAGAGCAGCACCAAAAGCAGGTGAGGAATCCCTACACCCTTTCCTACCCAAACAAAAAATCACGTTTTCACGATGCCTACGACTTCAACTCGCTGAGGGACCGTCCTACACGTTAAAAGGCCAGCCCTCGGAACACCACCACGCCCCGAGGTACTCACTCCATCCGCTCCCGTGGGGATCTGCCCGTTGACGTTGAGGGTCCGGAAAGGGGAGTGGGTGGACAGGCGCTTGTCCCACTCACTCGGCCGCGGCTCCGGGACGGACTCCATGAAGTTCTTCTTCAGCTCGCTGATGTTGGCGTGGTGCTTCTTGATTTCCTCCTGGGGCTTATCTAGATCCTACCAGCAAAAGGGACAGGGTGAGCGAAGGGGCGCGGGGAGGAGCCGGGACCGCCTAGGCTGCGCTTAGCAAAGCTGCGCTCAGCAGGGCCGCGGGCCGGGCTTCCCAAGTGGTGCTCACACTGCAAACACACAAAGGGAGCGTCCTCTCTCCTCTCTCCTCTCGGATTAATCGGGACAAACTGCGATCACGGAGCGGGGTCTCCTCCAGGTGACCTGCAATCTCATGGATTTTCCCCATGCGGGATATTTATTTTTTTTAGAGTTGCCAGACTGTGTTTGTTCGGGGTTATTTTTTAAACTGGGTAGAGGTTTGCTTTCTTTTCCCTCTGCAAGCCTGAATATTCCCAGGTATCAATGCAATTTGTGTTCAATAACATGTTTTCCCAATTTTTTTTTTGCTCTCTTCATACCTATTTCCCTTTAATCCTACCAGGAATTATCTCTGCTCCCAGAATATCCCCATTACCATTATTTCCCCTCCCTCTCATCTCATCCCTCCAGGAGCTACCATAGGAGGTTTTAGAAATGAAGATGAGATGATTTTTTTATTTTTTTTTTAAATCAAACTGAGAATTTCCTTTATGCTGGATCCATCAAAAAACTCCTGATGATTTTTTTTTTCATCTGGAAAAAGCCAGATTTCTACTCTGTGATGCCAGTTTACAGCATAAACACACAGACTTCAAGGCAAGTCAACTTGTTAAAAATAGTTTTTTCTTTGCAAGCAAACCAGAGTCTGTAGAAAACAAAGCCTCTGCATAAAACAGGCATAAGCCAAACAACAACTTTTCTGGACGGGGCCAAAAAGCAGCAAGAAAGGGAGAAATCAAGGTCAGTAAAAGCATCACTGGGAAATTTAACTATTTTTGTGCCTTCAGTTGTTACTCAGCCCATTAATTTTAGAAGATGGAAGAGCAAACATCCTAAAGGAGGGGCCCTCCCAAAAATCTGCATCCCTGCAGCTCACCCAGGACACAGCTAAACCCCAAATGCCTCTTTAACAACATTTACTCTTTTTGGCACAGTTCCGGGGGGGGAAAAGGCAAGTTTTGGCATCAATTCTGGATGGAAGTATAAGGCAAGTGCCTGCTGGGTAGGAAAAAAAGCAGAAATAAGTCTGCTGAGGACTCCGGGGTAAATCCCTGTCTGGGTCCAGGAACCCTACAGCTGCTGCTGGCTCAGAGAAGAGAGAAGGACCACCTTGGTTTTTCCAGCACTGTGCAGGAGCAGGGTCTGGGAGGGCTGGAGAGGAGCTAAAGCCACGAGGAGCTACGTGGAGCCAGGTCTGGAAAGCACCTCGAGGAACCAGCTCGCTCAGCGTCACCTCCTTTTCCTCCTGTTTTTCCCTTGCCGTAAGAACCTGGTGCACGTGGAGAGTTAAAAGGCTTTCAACAAAATCAACGGGCAGCTTCAGGAGGGTGAGGTCTGCTGGGGAAAACATCTGATCTGCCAAAGGCATGGGTGAAAAAAACACAAAGGGAATAAAGGGGGTGAGCTGCTGGGTGAGCCCTGTTCTAGGGGAGGGCTGGAGCACCTGCAACAGAACCAGGGAGGGAAAGGGCTGGGTGGCAGAGGCAGGTGTTGCACTAACAGGAAAAAAAGGGGTTTGGAAGCGATGACAAAGCTCTGTTTGGGGCTGGGGAGATGGAGCTGTTTGAGTCGGGTGGAAGAAGGCGACAGGCAGAGTCTTCAGAGCTCCAGCAGCAGCCCGATGTGTTCGCACCCTTCCCTCGTGGCTCAGAGCTCTACGTTGTAGCAGGTTAAAATAAAAAAAAAAATAAAAACAACAACAACAAAAAAAAACCACCCAAAAGCTGAAAAACTTTGAAAATTCCGATTAGGAGAAGGCAGTTAAGTTCACTCCACTTTTCAACAGGGAAACCCTACGAGCTGCTGGGGCTGCAAGTCTGAGTAGAAACACGTAACACAGAGTAACAAGAGCCACAAAACATCTCCCATAACACAGTGTATTAAAGAATTAAAATATATGATTGGCGTGGTCTGTTCTGAGACCGTGCTTGGGTGAAAGCAAAGGGGAAGGGCTCCCAAATTCAAAGGGAGGAGCTGTAACGTGGAGGGATGAGCTGCCTGTGACCACTGAGCCCCTACATCAGATCCACGGGGACCTGGCACCGAGCAGGATGGGACCTGGGGGGTGGTGAGGTGCTGCAAGGCAAGGAAGGGCTGAAGAAGGATGGAAACATCCCTGCAGCACCCAAAAGGATCCCTCCTGCCTGAAGCAACATGGACATTGTGGTGGCCTGAACGTCCAGAGGTGACAATTTCACTGAATCCCAGAATGGTTTGGGTTGGAAAGGACCTTGAAACTCATCCAGTTCTACCCCCTGCCATGGCCAGGGACACCTTCCACTAGCCCAGGTTGCTCCAAGCCCTGTCCAGCCTGGCCTTGGGCACTTCCAGGGATCCAGGGGCAGCCACAGCTTCTCTGGGAAACCCGTTCCAATTTCCCCTGCAGCTTATCCTGAATTTTGTATTTTCATAGACTGGCTTTTCCCCCAGGAAAATAATTTGTTTCAAGCAATGAGAAACTAGTCCCCACTACAATCTATGCCCCTGTGAGCACCCAGTGGGTCCCAGAGCAGATCTGAGCTCTGCCAATCATGTATTTTGGGTAGGTATGAGAGAATGAAAGTCAGAAGAGGTAGAAGGAAGAATGGCTGCACATCATCATGTTTACTGTCACCATGCAAAAGCATAATTAAAAAATCAAATCAAAAGGTCTTTCATGCAAGAGCATGCAAAATAAAGGCAGCAGCAGAAGAGGAAGAAGTTCAGCGCAGATGCAGAAGGTTTAGGCAAATGCAACTCAAAAAAAGCTTCAAGTTCATACAAACCTCCAACATTAAATTGCTATGCCTGATATAAATGTTTTCACCATCTAGTCTCTTTGATCTCTTCTGTGAAAATGAAAGGAAAGGGGGAAACAAAACAAAACAAAACAAAAAAAAAAAAGCACAAAAAATTAAAACGTTGGTCTTGCGGGATCGAGAAATCGGCAAATTAAAAAAGTTAACTCAAGGTCGGGTGTGCAGCGCTGAGGCAGCGTGGGGGTGGGAATTCCCACCAGGAATGGGGGTCTGGCTCATGGAGAATGGGAGATGTGATGAGTCCTTTAAAGAGACAGCTCCCGGGGGCCTCGGCTGCGGCCACAAAGAGACGGTTACTGGTTTTCCACGGAAACCTTGCACAGGTCACCACGTCACATTCCTGAGGGATGCAGGCCCACCCCAGCGTGAGGCTGTGCTACCCAGAGTAACCTTTACGAGGTCCCAATGTGCACAGTAACTATGCCTTAGCCACCTTTCCCGTCTTGGATGTCTCCCTGTCACTTAATCGATATCAAAACAACGTCCTCCTCATTTTTATTTTTTTTTTTTTGCATTTCCTGCAATGCAAACTGCACAGTTTTCTCTGGTTTCTAACTAAATTTGTTACAGAGAAGAAAAATTTCATAGATGAAGCCAAGTGTGTTTCTTTTGAATATCCAACATGCACAATTTTAGCAATTAGGCTGTGTCTATGGGACAAAAAACTACTCATTTTCCAATCAAGTATTTGGTAGTTTAAAGAAAACCAACATCCCCAACCCACGGCACAGGAAGAAACTGGAGCACTGTCTTTTTAAACATGTTACAGATGCATGAATGATATGGCAAATTTGGCTGGTGAAAGGGTAAAATGGCTAACCTTCCTCATTCTTATCAGCTCTTCCTCTTTTTCTGCAGGCTGCTGCTGTTGGGCAGTGATAAAAACAAAAAAAAAAAACAACAAAAAAAAAAGAGTCGTTGGTTCATTTAACTACGTTGAACCTAAAATAAAAAAAAAAAAAAAACAACTGCGAGCAACCTAAACTGAATGATTAGCACAAACCTGGGGCTGGGCACCATTCGTGGTGGGGGCTGTGACCTCAATGTGTGTTTTCCTCACCTACATTTAAGAAATAAATCGGTAAAAACATTTCTTGTTAGTAGATTCGTTTCAAGAAACCATTCAGTTTCCAAACACGGCTGCGTAAGAGTTGGTTTTGAGGCGCTGGGGGAACATGCAAAAAAACCAACATGCAGCCCTGGGTTAATGACACGGCAGCTCCCGGCGCTCTGTTAGTCAACAGCACGTGAAATAATTCCTTCAGCTCGAGAATTATTCGTATTTGAAACCAGTGCTCTGCAGTGCTTCTGAAGAAGGGCTTCCCACTTGCATTAAAAGCTTGGCCGGGCAATGTTTTCAAATGTCATTTGCAGCTGGATCTCCCAGTGAAATCCCAGCAAAGCAACATGCTCCAGTTAACACAGACCTTCTCAAAAACAGAAATTATGGGTTATATGCACAGGTATTACGTTGGCAGAGGCAGTGACAGCAGGCTCAGCTACAAAACCAAGCCTGACATCACTAATTAAGTTCTTTCCTGTCCATAAGTAGAGAGCCAAGATTGTCTTAACACTCTCAAGGAAGTATTTTAGGGAAATTGCATTGCCAAGTACTCTGAAGGCAAAAGCATCAGTGGGTGTTAAAAGAAGTGATGCAGCTACATCAGAGAAACAGGGTAAATTTGGCACGTTCAAATCCACAATTTCCTCCCACATCTATATTTGAAGGGGAAAAAAAAAAAATCCAGTGTTTAAGCATTTAAGAAAAAAACCTGTGATAAGTGAGATGGGATGAGTAAAATTTCCTCGTTCTCAGTGTAACACGAGGGAGGAGGAGCAGCCAGGCAGGAACTCTGTGCTCCAATTCCAACCCCACAGTGCCAGCCTGAGGATCCCCTTCAGCACTGTCATTTAAAAATTTACTGCTCACACAGGCCGTGGAATTTTTTGAAGCAACTGTCCTTTCTTCACCTCCACCTCCCAACCTTAATTAATAGGGATTTCCCCTGGAGGTGTCACACAAGACCCACTGTGTGATATGTTATAGGAAACGTGGCTCCAGCAATGCTGAGAGCAGCTAAATTTTGGGGTGATGTGAAAATCGTGTCTCAAGGCAAACACCTCTGCTGCACCACTGCAAGGCTTCAGTCAATAAGATCTGCAGAATATTAAGGACACTGTAATATCAACATCAATTTTCCACATTATTCTGACTTATTAGAACAACACACACAAATCAACCCCGGAAAAGGCCTCAGACATTTGTAGAAAGATCAAATAATGGTTAAAAAAAATGGCATTTCAACAATAAACCCCCCAAGGTCTCACCAGTGCCATTGTCAGCTAAAGTTTTAGTCCAGTGTGCAGCACTGTTGTTACCAGCTCTCCCAGCCAAAGCCTATCAATGTGAAAAACATCCCAGTGCTGGGCTGCAGCCAGATCCATATCACTGATTTCACTGGAATTGCCTCCTGCTGTCATACCAGGAATCAAGGGGCACAGCCTGGCCATGGGTGAGCCCTAAACCCCAACCCCACGAGCACGTGCAGCTCTTGGCAGCGGTTTTTTAAACCATCTTAAGGCTGCACTTCGTTTGACTGCAGCCACCAAAACTTGGGAGTGTCTCCTCTTCCACAAGGAAATGTCAGGGCTGGGATTTCCCCGGCACCCAGACCCCCGTGCCTGCTCCCACCTGATGCCTGGGAGAGGGATAAACCCCTCATCCCCCAGGAGCTGCTGCTCTGGGGTGGCTTCTAGAGCGATACTCCGGCTCTTCCAAAGAGACTCAGGTCCGACCTACCTTGGATGCATCAGCCGGCTCTGCCTTGGCTTTCTCTGGTGGGAATTCCTCACGTCTCACATCAGCTTTTGCCGTTTCCTTCCCTGTTTTAGATGTGGCCACGTCCTTCACGTCAGGCTTAGCTGGGGCTGGCTCTGCAGGGTGGCTCTGAGCGATGGCCGGGGCCGAGGTGGGCCGGGGACTCCGCTCCGGGGTTATCACGGCCACTGCTGAGGAAGGGGGACACACAGGGACAAGGTTCAGAGCAGGTAATGTTCCAAAGCTCTAGGCAAAGTCTTTCCAAATTACAGTGCTGTCATTTAAAAAGAAAGGGAGGAGGAGGAGGAGGAGGAGGAGGAGGAAAAAAAGGGAAACGAAATAAAGATGTTGAGCGAAGCAGCTTGTGCGTTTAGTACGGGAGAGTTGAGATTATTTTCCTTATGGTTTAAATAAAATCAAATAAAGCCCCACACCAGATGGTTTACAAAAAGCAAGCTTGCACCCTGCAGAGAAGCCACACCAGAAAGGCAAATCTGGAATTTGACATCGTGCCACAGATTTCTGGGTCCTTCACACACAACTGACATGGACTCCACTCCAGTGCAACCACAAAACAGACACAGCGTGGGGAGTTCTGGGCTTGTGGGCACCTCCTCAACCAGAAACAGATGGTTTCTGGAAGGGAAACCCAGGCTTTCTCCCCCCTCCCCAATCTTTTAGGCAACTCAAATGAAAAAATAATCAACAAGCATCGCTCTAGAAAACTTCACAGCAACTTCCAGGTGGGATTCAAAGCAGGCTGGGCTGTGTGTCCCGGGGGGTATCTCCGAGGCAGCATGGTGGGAAGATACCCAGCACCCCCAGGTCAGTGACAGTGCAGGAATGAACAGCATGCTGCCAAAAAATCACCTTTCCAGAGGATGACAGTCTTAAAACACAAGCACTAGCCCCACACAAAACCAACTGCCTATTCCTTTCCTTCAATTCTTGATTTCCCAGACAGTTCCTGATCCCTGAAAGGCCCAACTCCAACAAAATATTCAAGTCAATACTGTGTGACAAAGCCAGCCCCAATTAATTCCCTGTCTGTACCTATAGATAGGATAAGCTACTTGGTTCTCCTGATGTTGGGTTTTATGGATGTTCCACTAAAAATATACCCAAAATAGTATCTTTGACGTGGTCCCACATTCCCAAAGTCACAGTTTGCAGCAGGGTCACGCTGTGCAACCCATCCCATCCAACACTGGTGTTCCAGTTACAGACACTAGAAAATTTGCTGTTGAAAAAGAAATTGTGATTTCAAGCAACTCCTTAGTAAGAATTCCTGTTTCACTGAAAAGGTCACTGCATCTCATCTGTGTGTAAATAAAACATGAGAGAATAAAGCATCCACATCACCAAAAAACACACGAGATGGTGGGGGGTGGGGGGAAGAAGCTGATTTTCCAGAGACTGGAATTACACTTTCAAGACAAACTCCTGGACGCACCCCAAACCCCACCCCACCCCCAAGGGCTCCATCCTCTCCCTGCTCCTCAGCACAGCAGCTCATTTCTGTGACCCAGACACTGTGTTATCCTTTCAGAAAGACAATCGGTGCCGCGTCCCGGTGTATTTATGCCATGGAAGCGGTGACAGCCGCTGGGAAGGTTGTACAGAGGTGGGATGGCAGGGACAGTCGGGATGAGGAGGATGCTGGGAGAGCAAAGCCGTCATCGCGGTGGTACCTGGCTCCTTCGGGACTGGCTCTAGTTCTCTCACCACCATCATTTTTTCTTCCTCCTCCTCCTCCTCCTCCTCCTCTTCAATTGGGCTTATCTCAATACTGCCAAGATCACGTTTGGCTAAAAAAGTTATGGATGTGTTAAAATGCCACCTCAAAGAGGAAGTAGCAAAGGAAATACTGCCACCAGTAAATCCGCACGGCCACCTCTCCTGCTCCTCTCCCAGGGCATCAAGGCATGCAGGAAAAATGATAACAGACACCATCCTTTGCCATCCAACAGTGAGTTCTGGGTTGCCTAGAACTGTATTTTAGTTAATTTTCCTGATTAACTACTTCAGGGTATTTTGACACATGATTTAAACACAGTAGAAAGCACTGCCCCAAAATAAAAGATATAAAATGTAGGTTGGAACTGGATGATCTTTAAGGTCCCTTCCAACCCAAACCATTCCATGATTCATTCTATGATTGATCACCATCACCCCACTGACAGTCCCTGCTGGGAACAGGAGAGTCAGGAGGAGGAAAAGTGTAGGAGATGGATACGAAGGGGCAGCTGCATCAGGAGAGCCCAAGCTGTGCTCAGGTCTGACACTGGCTGATGTCCACTCTGCCGCTGCCCATCCCATGGAACATCCTCCAGTGTTTTCCATACTAACCAAGAAAACATGAAGTTCTCAGTTACCTCCCTCCATGGCTTCAATCTCCTCTCTCTGCAACAACTAATCAACTCTATTTTAATTACGATTAAAATGGATCTAACTGCAGCAGCGATGTTGCTCTGACACCCTTCCCCAGCTAGGGAAGCAGCACTCCCTAGTGAAGAAATAAAGTGGAATGTAGGTGACCTCCAGCAGTCCTGGATCTCATAACCTGATTTTCAGGCACTGCACGTTCCTTCAGCTCAGGGGAGCAAAGCTTCCAAGAGGGAACAGGAAGGGAGGAGCGTTAGGAGGCCACTGCACACTCACTTCCACACACAGCCAAGCCACGGCACCCGCTCACCTCACCCAGGGCACTCCTGGAAAGCAGCACACGGCAAAGCCAGGGGGGATTTTAGTGGCCACAAACACCACCACAGGCAGTGCAACCTGTGTCCTACAGCACTGCATCACTTCACCCCAGCAGTGACAGCACAGCAGCCACCAAACGCCGCTGCGGCTGTACCTGACCGCGGCGGCACCGGCTCCGGGAACTTTGGCTTGGCAACAGGAACCTTAAACACCTCTACCTTCTCCTCCTCCTCTTCCTCCTCTGCAATGGGTTTCATTTCAAAAGTTTCAAGAGTGTGTTTGGCTAGAAAGAGGTTTGCAGGTGTTAATGGGGGTTGGGGACCCGCGCGGACACACGACGGTCACCACGGCAAAGAGCGAGGAGATCCCTCTCAGCAGCTGGGAAGAGGTTTGCAAACCAGGCAGCTCAACAGTCATTTTCCACCATGGAATTGTGCACCAGCCTTTCTGGTGCTGCCATACCCAACAGTGCATTGGACAAGAGGGGAAAAGAACAACAGAAATAAGCTTTGCAGGCTCCTTGCCCAGGCGGGGAGACGTGGGGACACGTGTGGAACGAGGATGGGCTCTGCCTGCAGCGTCCTGAGGGACAGGGGTGCTGGCTGGCAAAATCCAGGCAAAACACATCCAGATAAAAACCTACATAAAAACTAGCAGCTTTAATCAAATGTACTTGAGTGATCCCTTTCCAATCTACCCTGCTGCCTGGAATTCCTCACCCTGCTTTTACAGCATCGGGCTTTCCCCACCGGCCAATGCTGAGTAGGGAGGATCAAGGTATGACCACGGTGGGGGGAAGTCCGACACACTTCATGAAAGCTGCATCTAGATACTACAAAACCAGTGATGCAGTCAAAAGCACATCGTAAAAAATTCCAGGTGGAAGGAGGGAAGCAGAGCGGTACCCACAGCATTTGCATACGAATTATTTCCAGCCCTAACACACCACAGGCGGTCGCCATCCAAGTGATGAAGGCTGCAAATATTTGACAACACTGTGCTGTGAAACACTTATTAGCATTCAAATGTGCTGTTGTACCTACACCCCTCTTAAGGACATTAATATTTATTAATATTTATTAATATTTATTAATAGTACCTCTCTTAAGAGAAATATAAGCTCCACAGACTAAAAGGGGTGGCATTTCTCAAATGCTGAAAAAAAGATCCCAGAATAGACTTTAAAAAAAAAAGGTCCCCGAACAGACTTAAAAAATGGCAAGAAGGTCCCAGGATGAAGAATTTCAGAAGCTTCACAAGAAGTTTCAAGATCAGACTTTAAAGTTGCCTAATTCACGCACACAAAACTACTCAAATCTAATAAGAGTTCTCAAGTACCATCACATCCTGAACTTATTCCCACCTCCCCACAAGAATTACAAGGTGCAAATTTAAGGCGTCTCCCAGAGCTAGGCTGTGTCTCCTCTCACTGCAGAATTCTTCTTGCAAAGAAATGAAAAGAGAAAGCCGCCAGATTCGGTGAAACTTGGAATTGTCAGGAACAGGCACGCAGAGGACAGGAAAGGCACTGCAGAGAGTTGTAGCCACCACCACAGCTATACCTGGCTTCTCTCGGATCTGATCCGCAGGTTTTGGTTCAGGAACCTCAACCACCACCACCTCCTTCTGCTTCTCTTCCTCTACGGTCCTGAACTCAACTTTCTGAGTCGCACGTTTAGCTGAGGAAACGGGGCACACGTTAAGGACCCGCCCGGCACAGGCGACACTGCAACCGCCACAGGGGCCGCACATCCCCGGCCTGCTCCTTTCCAAGCCCTGACATCCAGGTGTGGGACTGCAGCTGGGATTTCTCTGCCCGTCTGGGGTCATCATGGCATGGCCAAGTGGTAACCAACAGCCCCGGTCCCCTCGTCCCCGTGCATCGTGCCTGGGGAATCTCGCACGCCCGGACTGCTGGCAAGCTGGAATTTGGCTTTGCTGCTGAATGGAGCTCGGACTAAGCAGCCTCTCCCCTCTGGATTCGAGGTATAAAGCCCAGGTTTGGAGTGTCACTGAGCCCAGGAGCAGGGACAGCCTGGCTGCTGCTGGTCACAGGGTGCTGGGACAACTCTGGGCTGCAGCACAACCTCGGGGCTCAAAGCAGTGCAGTCCCTGCTCCATCAGGGATGCTCCCGTTTCCCTGGATCCTTTCAGTGCACAGGGATGCTTCCTTTTCCCTGGATCCTCTCAGTGAACAGGGATGCTCCTCTTTCCCTGGATGCTCACAGTGCACAGGGATGCTCCTCTTTCCCTAGACTCTCTCAGTGCACAGAGATGCTCCCCCTTTCCTAAATCCTCACGGTGGATAGGGATGCTCTCCTTTCCCTGGATCCTCTCAGTGCACAGGGATACTCTCCTTTCCCTGGATCCTTCTGGTGCAAAGGGATGCTCTCCTTTCCCTGGATCCTCTCAGAGTAATGGGATGCTCCTCTTTCCCTGGATCTTCATGATGCACAGGGATGCTGCCCTTTCCCTGGATCCTCATGGTGCAAGGAGATGTTCCCCTCTCCCTGGTTACTCATGGTGCAAAGGGATGCTCCCCTTTCCTAGGATCTTAGTACCCAGTAATCCAGAACAAGTGGAGTGAACTTAAGCACTCTCCTTTCCATGTCTCACCTCCTCTAGCCTGAAGCTATCCATCTCTTTTAAAAATGTGGGATAAGCCCACCCGACTGACATTCCAACCTAAGCATCGCTTTAAGGAACACTGAAAAAGTTTCAGTTGTGGCAAAAAATCACCCCCTCAAGGAAAACTACGGAATTTAAGAAGTTGTGCTAAACAAAACAAATAGCTTAACTCCTGATTTTCTAAAGGAAAATGCTTTGAGAGTGAATGAGGAAATATCTTTACAACCAGAACTTTGCCGTGAGCCTTCAGCACCCACTTACACCCTTTTTGTCAGTGAGTTCTGCCGGGACTACGCTCAGTTTGCATTTTTATGTTGGGTCTGGCTGAGTTGGAGCTCATTTTCCCACAGCAGCCCTCACAGTGCTGTGATTTTAAGATAAGGATACCACCCGGGAGAGGCAGTAAGCAAATAAGTACCGAACAATGTCGGAGAGCAGAACGATCACAGGGAATTTCTGTTGTAATTATGCTGAAGGGACAAAGGGTGGATTTTGTGTAAATTATCTGCGTTGCGATGACGTCATTTTGATCTTTGCAGGGGGAATTTTTGTGTCGGTTGGTTGGGTTTGGTTTTTTTCTTTTTTCGCAAAGGTGGCGTGACGTTTGAACGGTAACCCTTAAACACGCGACTCGCGGAGGCGAGGGGTGAAACCAGGAGCTGGGGGCGGGGATTGAGGCGTTATTTCAGCATCCTGGCGCGGGGCTGGGGGGTGAACTCACCTCCATCCAGGCTCCTGGAGGCCCGTTTGCTGGCCGTGCGCTCGAACTGGGGCGCGGGCCGGTCGATCAGGGCGCTCGCCTGCCGCGTCTGCGCCTGCGTCCGCCCGCTGTAGCGGAACTTGGAGCCCAGCGCCAGGAACCTGCTCTTCGGGATGGCCTCGGTGGAAGTCAGCCTGAAAAAACACGCCCATGGTTTAAAAACCCGTACCTCCAGGTCAAGCAAGTGGCAAACCCTGCAAATCTCGGCGCGGTTGAGGAGGGTAAGGAATAGATCTGAAAATCCGCATCGCCCATTTCAAACTATTTTGTGATATTTGGCGGATTTCCCCCCGCCCGCCCAAGAAAGGAAATGAAGGATTCTCGTTCTTTTTGCACCATCATCTTGGAAAAAAATACGTACGGCTTCTTTGGGCTGTGCTGCACTGGAGTCTCCCTACAAATTGGGAAATCCCAACTTGGCGTTTCCCAACAAATCTCCTCAATTTCTAACACCAAATGCTTCGAAATGAATGCTCCTTCGTGGCTGTGGCATTTCTACCAGGAAAGCTCCCCAGATCCAGAGAGCTCAGTGTGCTTCAGAGCAGAAACACCTTCTGAAGAATCCAAGAGATCACTTTGAGTTGGACTTAGCTCAAATCCCACTAAACCTGAGCTGTTCTGGTTTAAGTGCCACTCACCAGACTTTATTTTTTAAGGAGTTTCATTTTCTACGGATGTATTGGGAAGGAAGAGTGTAGGGGGGGAGGTAAAGAGGAATTAAAATAGAAATTAAAGAAGTCTCTTGCCAATAAGTCTCACATCTACATCAGCCAAAGTTCTCTGTCTTATGTATCTTACGAAGCAGAACCTGCTTAAAAATGTACTGCAAAACCAACACTTACTGTCCCTGCAACCATTTCACTCCAATTGTTCCCAGCCCTAAGGAACACTGGAGGAACTAAGCAACACTGCTCATTTTCAGCAGTTACACTAAGGCATTAGTTACTCAAAGTTCAGACAACCCACCTGAAGAAGGTGTGATGTTCCACACATACTTTCCACAGCTTCTTCGCTGCCCGGTAACTTGGAAGCTTGAAGCCAATTGTACTTTCATACTGTTCTTGCTGTGGAAAACATGAGTTATTTAGGTATAGCAAGGAATAAATACAGCAGGAGCTCAGTCCCCAGCCCATTGCTGTGTTCTGCTGCGGCACAAACTGCTGAACTCACTGCAGGGTGTGCAGGAGGAGCTCAGGTCAGAGGAAAGGCAGGCTTTGGCCACAAGCCTGGGCATCTCTCAGGATGCACTGGGATTTACAGAGGAACATGCTGTGGATTGATTTTCCAGCCAGTCAGCCTCATTTACACCCCCATCATACTGCCCAGCTGCGGGATGGAGTCAAACATTGACCTCCCTGCACGGCTGGGTCGAGGCAGTGGAAGCAGGAGGAGGAAAGAGGCAGATCCCCATTGTAGCCTCTCTCCCTGATGTGGCCAGGCTGCTCCAGGGATCTCCCCATTCATGAAGCAGCACCAGTGCACCCATCCCCTGCCTCCTGCCCTTAGGTGAAAAGCTAATTCGAATTTTTAATTACTTCCTTTTNAGGTCGAGGCAGTGGAAGCAGGAGGAGGAAGAAGAGGAGGAAAGAGGCAGATCCCCATTTTAGCCTCTCTCCCTGATGTGGCCAGGCTGCTCCAGGGATCTCCCCATTCATGAAGCAGCACCAGTGCACCCATCCCCTGCCTCCTGCCCTTAGGTGAAAAGCTAATTCGAATTTTTAATTACTTCCTTTTAATAAAAGCAACACAAAGAGCCTTTGTTTTGCCTTGTGTCCAAAAAAAAAAAAAAAGGGAGTTAGTCCTTAGTCCTTTCCCAGTTTCAGCTGTCAACTTCCCAGCCGTTTCCCTGGATGCTGGGAATACCCCGCCGTGCCGGGAGGTGGTGCTGGATGACACGCTGTTAAACCGTCACCAGCTGGGCTGTAGCTCCAGCTCAACTCCAAGCCGAGATCAGACACCCTGATACGGAATGCTCATGCAGGGAAAAGGCCGTTCCCTCCCCGCTCCGTTTCAGTGACACACACACGGTGACAATCACAAGGCAATGAAAGGTGACACGGTGACAATCACGAGGCAATGAAAGGTGACAGGAGCCAGGACTCACCTCCCCCGGCCGAATCTTTATGAAGAAGCTGCTGCGTTTGTAGGAAATCTTCAGGACTTTGGGCCACGGGAAGCGGTTGATTCTCAGTTTATCTTTGTAAACAAGAAGGCCACTGGAACAGACTCCCAGAGTGATGTCCACTCCTTCCAAGTCCTGGGAAAGCAGGATTTAAGCAGTGTCAGGGTCATCAGTTTCAGGTCAACATCTGTCTTCCAAATCACCCCTTTGGTCTTGCCCCAAATTCACCTCCCCACCCTCCAGACTCCAGCTCCCAGCTCCAGGGCCAGGCTGGCTTTTCCTTCACGTTTCTCCTCACAACCTCCTCTTTCCTGCTGATCTTTCCTCCACTGCTAGTTGCCCAAAGGGCTTATCAAGAGTCCATCCTGCATTTCCCCACATGGCAGGTCAGAGCCATAAATTCAAAGTTCCTCAGAGCGAGGACTCATCTACATCAGGAGCTTTGGAAAGCTTCCCGGGATATATAAATAATTAGTAACCAGGAAGAATCACTTCTCCTGCAGGAATGCTTGAGGCGTTGCTGTTCTGTGTCTGTATTTCCACACTTCCTCTACCTTTCAAAAGGAGCTTCCTGAAACAGGTAAACTTGCTCCTGCAAGGGAAGGATAATCAAATGACAAAACCCACAGGCAGAGGTTGGTTCTCACCTTGGCTTGGTGAAGGTCGACTCCATACATAGACAGCTTTTTTGCATTCTCAAGAAATTCCAGGTCTGCTTGGGCTGGAGTCATGGACCTGGGGAAAGAGAGAAAGGGCTTGGTATTCCCCAAACTGTTGCTTTTAGGAGAGGACAAATCAGACTTCATGAAACCCATTAGATTTTCTTTTGCTTTCAATACAAACAGATTTGTGCTCAGGTGATGAATTATTAAATCTCTCTGAATGCCCATATTGGTGCTTCGAGACATTCCCATAACACAGATGCATTTTATTCCTGTGGAGCTGCACAGGCACTAGAGAAGAAAGCAAGGAAGAGCAGTGAAGGGGGCAAAACTTGATTCAGCAGAAGAAACCCCAACTGAGCCGCAGGCAAAGGGTGACAGGTCCTGTCCCCCAAGACCTGCTGCCTCCAGACCTCCCCAAACCCAGCTATTGTTCTCCAAGCCAAACACATGGACAGCTGAGACCACTCAGCAGCGGTTCCAACCGGGGGACCAGATGAATGAGGGGTTTTCTGGGAACAGATGGTGCCCTGTCTGCAGGAGGGGCACAACTTAACAGAGACATCCTGATAATGGCCTCCATTATCAACGGTATTGAAGTGCCCTTGTTAATAAGTTTCTGGTGTGTGAGGTACATTAACAGCTCTGTTGGGAGAGAATTCAGCTGCATACATTTCATTTTCTTCCCTCCTTTGATGTCTTCCTCACTGAGGCCTCCCATACATCTTGTGTGTGATGTAAATAGAGGTTGTGCTGGTTGGAGACAGGGCAGACAAAGACAACTGTAAGGAGAGTCCTGCAGGAAAGACTCAGGAGCTGTCGCTACCTCCACATGTGCCTCGTGCTTTGCAAATCCAGCAGCAAGAGCTGGAGAGTGGTTTAGCAGAGATTTCCCTGGAAGTGTTCAAAAAACACGTGGGTGTGGCACCTGGGAACATGGTTTAGTTGTGGGCTTGGCTGTGCAGGGGGAATGGTTGGACTCAATGGTCTTCGAGGTCTTTTCCAGTCTTAATGATTCCATGGCTCTGATTCCCACTGAAAACCCTCTGACAGTTTAATGTTCGCAGAATACAGACCAGAAATTAAACTGGGACGTTTTGCTTCCTCCTGCACACGCAGACAGATGAAATATAACTACATCTTATACCTTGAAGTCTCCTTCTAATGAGGCCATGAATAATTCATCACCCTGATCCAGCCACTTCCAGCACAGCAGCGGCCTTTGACTCCGAGTCATGAAGCTTGTCACTGGCCTGGTACTTATTTTCCCCTCATTTCCTCTCCTCTCAGTGCAAATGGAGGGGAATCAATTTAAAGTATTGATTTGGAGGGTTGAGTGAGGTGTTAATTGTAGCTCTGGCCACAGCCAGGAGCCCACGTCCACCCTTCCCACTGCACTCCAGTTTTCAGTTCCCCTCTGCCTCTGAGAAGGTCTTGTCTTTGCTCTGTTCTTGTCACGGCACCAACCAGCAGCTTTTCACAGGGCAAGGGGCTGCTGGTTGAAAGTACCACCAAGCGGTGTTATGGATTTGGGGGGTTTTCCCCTCCGAAATCCCAGTGTATCCCTGTGAGGGCACAGAAGCTGCTGCCCCTCCCCACAGCTCCTGCCACCCAACTCTTGAGAGCATCAAGGAAAATAAGCTCAAAATAAGTTGAAGGACAGGTTTGGTTACTGTCACCCTTCAGTGTGGTATCAGGGGGACTCCCAGGAGTTGTTCAACCCTCCCTGAACAAGACACACCTGCCCAGGTCACGGCTGCACTGGGGAACACTTCACTGCAGGTTTGTAACTCTTGGATCACCTGGAATCCTTCCACATTGGGAACTGAAAGGTGGCAGCAGAAAACCCCAAACATGCTGTAATGTACTGTGTACACGCAGAGAGACAGAACCCAACTACAATCCAAAATTACATGAATCCCAAACGAAGGGCAAGGTTAAAACAAGTAAATTTTGTAATTTCACATTTTTTTTCTGTGGAAAAAAAGCACTTGTTTATAAACAATTTCAAGACTTTGTATCTGCTTTCTTCCACGCATGAAAAAAAGAATTCCAGCTTTCTAGAAAGATTTTTTTTCAAAAGCATTAGAAGTTTTTTTTAAAAGCTGATGTTCATGGAGTCATCACAGAGTCACAGAATGGTCTGGATATGAAGAGAAGTCGAAGATCAACCAGTTCCAATCCCCTGCCATGGGCAGGGACACCTTCCACTAGCCCAGGCTGCTCCATCCCCCTCCAACCTGGCCTTGGACACTTCCAGGGATGGAGCAGAAACAGCTTCTCTGTAGCTCAGTACCTGCAACGTTCTCAGGAGCTGCCAATTCACACCTTCCTACTAAAGCTTCCATTGCCAACACAAAATTGGTGGAGCAGGAAACCAAAAACACACCAGAGAGGTGGAGGAAACACCAGAAAACCCCAATATTGCCCTTATTTCAGGCTGCTGTGCACAAACAAGCCCCTGCGGCCACCACACCTTACCTGTACGTTTTATGAAGCTCCACAACCTTCTCTTCGAGCTCTTTTGTCTGGTTTGGGGCCAGTTTGAACTCAGTGATGTACTCTGGGCCGTGGAGATCGGGATCATAGTCCCCCAGCTCCGACTGGACCGTGTAGGAGCCCAGCAGGGCCAGGGTTGCAAAGGAGCAGGGCAGCCGCCCTGTGAGGATGTCCTGTCTGAGCTGAAGACACAGGTAATACCTGGGGGCAAAAAGGAAAATATGAATCACAGAGAAATTTATTAACTTGAGGATCAGTCTCTTTTTTTTTTTTATGCCACTGATGAAGGAGCACGGTGCTCGTTCCCAATTTCTACCTGTATTTTTAACTCATGCCCAAGGTAAACAGCGTGGAGCTCTGGGGGACTTAAGGTCACCTCCACTCTGCAAAGGCACTAGAAAATCTTGGGTTTAGATAAAAATGTACTTTTCTCTACAAACACACCCATGCCAGGCCTGTACATGACATTGCTTTACCCAGGTGGACTCCAGTGGAGAGCAGGAGCATCCACACATCCACTGGGAACAAACCAAACCCCCTCCAAACGGGGAAGACATTTGATCTCCTCACCGAAGGAGCCAGATATTAAACATTTCTATTCCATATTCACTGCTCTGCTGAGAGAGCTCCTGGCTGGCAGCAGATTCCCAGGGAACTCACCTGGTTATATCCTCTGTCAGCTGGGCAGGATCTGGAGGATAAAACTTGACATTGAAGGTAAAATCCCAGGGGCCTCCTGCAATGACAAAGGAGAGGTTGAGAGAAGTCAACACACCAGAACAGCTTTGTGAGAGTCTGTTGTTATTAAAAAAGCTGGGAATATCCAACCTGATCTTCAACAATTCACCCGGCAGATGTAGCACTGATTTTATACTGCTCACTCGCACAGCTGGATGCAGCTTAACATCTGTCTAAGATATGGTTTTATTTATAGGATACAAGCAGGTGGAAAAAAAGTAGGGCAGGGAAATACACATAAATAAACCACTACTTGTGGCAAAAATGAAATGCATTGCTGAGAAGCTCAAAGACTCCCATGTTCTTTCATTGATTGAAAAGGGATTCATGAAGAGAGGGCAGGGGTGGGCTGTAAGTTAATGAATTAGGATTGGTTTATCACTCAAGCCAATTTTCAAATTTCAAGAGGGGATGTGCTAAGTCACTTCTCAGCCTAATGCACTGGGGTCAGGTGGTCAGACACAGGTTAAACTCAGCCCAACACAAGAATCAATCTCTGGATGAAGCCAGCAAGCACCAGGGTAGGAAGAGCTTTGCAAGTCCAGACCTAAATGTTTAATACTTAATGTTTAATACTTAATGGTTAAAATAATGTTTGCTGCAAGCCTTGTGCAGCACCATTACAGGCATTAACTGGAGTCAGAATGCACATAATCACACTAGAACTGGCATTATGAGTGGTCTGGCCAGCCTAGGTGCCACAGCTGAAGGGGTTACTCTCTCTTTTCCTTGAAAATAATCCCATTTCCCAGCAGAAAATAGTCCTGACCGGGTGATTTTCATAGTTACATCTCCCCCCTGCTGTGGCCCTTTAACACCAGCTCAAAATAAGATTTCTTTCAGAAAGAGAAGATCTGCCCCTGCGCTTCACCCAGAGGTTTATCCCAATCTCACACAGGGAAGAGGGGGCACATGGAGCATCCCTGGATTTACTTCTTATGCAACGCCATAACTGGGATTAAACACGAGGCATGTTGTTTTCATCACACACAGTTCAAAACAAGCGGTTCCAAGAGGTCATTTTAGGGAGCAGAGGTTATCTAAAGCAACACACATCAGGGTACACATATTCATACCCACATTCAACCTATTTTCCAGTAAAATCTAATAATCTGCCATTTAACCCCTCTCAGGGGATCAGATTCCATAAGAGGCTGCCGCTCATCACATTTACTAGATGAATTTTATGGATGGAGCAGCTCCTGCCCTTCAAACACATCCTGCTACGGATTCCAAGAGAAGTTGGTAAGACCAGGAGCTTTCCCTGCTCCACAGCCCTGGGATGTTTCCCCCCCTCTAATCTGGATTTAGTGACACACTTTGTCCTGTGCCTCCCGCCCAAAGCATCAGTAAAACAGTGTTTTACTCTCATAAAACAGCATTATACTTCCCAAACCCAGTATTTTACTTCCAAAAAACCAGTGGTTTATATCCAAAACCCAGTAGTTTACTTCCCAAACCCAGTATTTTACTTCCAAAGCAGTCTGACTTGCCCCCAAGAGAAAACAAAAGCCTCTGAAATGTTTTTAATTTTGACACTGCCCCTCATCTTGAAGTAATTCAGTGCTAGCAGACCTTAAAATACCACTCTGGAGAGCATCTGGTGATAGTATTCGAGCCATTTATCATTCCAGTACCCCTGTTTGGACCCCAAAACAGCCTCAGAGTCCATCAAACCCTGCTCCAGCACACAATTCTGCTCGGGCTCTCCCAATCTCCTTCGGGAGTTCAGTGTTGCTTTGCTTCAGGCAAACACACCCCAAGCCGTGTTTTGCCAAGGAAACGACATTTTTTCCTAAATCCAGAGCATCCCTAAGTCCTTAAGAAGGAGAGAAAGGACGCAGAGACTGCTTGAACTTGTGCTGATCCCTGCCAGCCACCCTCACTTGACCTCTCCCCATCCCTGGGCCCCCTCCAAGGCCATGTTATTTAGGGAAGAGGGGAGAAACCACCCCCCCCTCCTCAGATGATAAATTCAATCTACTTACCATGAACCTGCTTTTTTATTTCTTTGGCAGGATCCAGCCACGTCTGTAAGAGGATAAAAACATTCACAGTTTAACAGACATTCCAGAAACGCCACAGAAAGCTGCAAATTGCTAAAAATACAGCAAAAAAAGACAATATTTGACACTCAGGCAGCCATGGAAACCGGAGAGACACTGCATTTTTCACTACTTTTACTCCAGGCTGTGGTCTCGGGGGTGTATTTCCAATCATTCATCTACCAGGTACTCGTAGGGCAGGCAGGAGGAAGGGGGAAAAAAGGCAGGATATCGGGGCTGCAGCTACAGCCAGGTCACAGCCATGTGAGGGGCACTTGTACAACACCTTTTTTTTCCCTCCAGAACCTTTAAATATAGGCAAATAGGATGTTTACATTCATTTTAAGCACCCTGTCTCCTCACTTAGCCTACTCAGATCAAAGATCACCAAGACTTTCTATTATTAGCTCTGGTTTTCAACGACCTAATCAGTGAAATATGAGTGAAAACACCCAATTACCACCAAAGGCTGGAATCTTCCACTGGAGTGTGACATAAACTTCATTTCTTTTAACTATGACTCAAGTTTCTACTAATTATCTCCGCTACAAATTTAGAAATGTATCTTTTTTTTTTTTCCCTCTCCCCTCTGTAATTTGGGGGTTTGTGGGATGATGGTGCAACATAAGCCACAAAAAACAACTCCTGCTTTTCTCCACGGTCTGAGCCTTTCCCTTTTGGAGAGGTCAGGGTCTGCCCCACTGCGGGGGATGGCACAGGGTTAATGACCCTCCTGCAGAGGCTACATTTAACCACCTTCTTCATTTTCACCAGCCCTGAGAAGGATTTAGACGTCCAGGTCTCCCGAGGTGAAGGAATTAACTCATTGAATCCCCCGAGCTAATCTCTCCCGGCCAGAAGGACACGTAACTTCATGGCAGGGAGACAGCCGTACTTACATTTAATCTCCTCTTTTTATGTGCCTGTCCCTCTAACCTATAAAAGTGGGGGTAAAAGAAAAAAAAACCAAACATTTTGGAAAGGCAGAGGGGCCACTTGCTGTCTTTTTTAGGGCCACAGCTTTGAGCTGAGCATCTCCATGGCCCGGGCTGGTGCCACGACTGCTCGTTACTGGGTTGGGCAGCCCAGGGTGCAGTCATGCATCCCACCCCGCCTGATCCAGCAGACAATGATGGGAACAGCAATTAACAGCACTTTTATCCCACTGGGTCATGAATCAGTGGGAAACAATCCTCCCTTTCAGAGCAGTGAGCTCCTTGCTGCTCCAGCCGCTGTCACAACCTCCTAATCCCGCTGTCACCCTGGGCTACGCCCATGTGGGTAAATATCCCTCCTCAGAAGGTTAATTCCCAAAATATCAAGGTGGAAAATGCCACATGCAAGCCTTCCCTGGCCAGGAATACACACATGTAGCTCTGCCTGCCCCACACAGCTGCAGGTGAGGTGCAGGAGCTCATCCTTGGATTCCTACTAACATCATTTCTTCCTGTGAATCAGTAACTCCGTGTGAGGTCTTGTTTGAGGTTACAGCAGGAGAGAGACGGAGCTTCAGACTTCAAAGTTCCATGAAACACAACTAGCAAGATTCCCAAAAAACCCTCCAAAAATGGTGTTTTCCCCCATCAGAGCAAATCAGACCAGGTTACTCCACGCTGGAGCTGAGCAACCCATGGACAGAGGCTTCACCTTCCTCAGCTCCCGGCTCTGGGACACGGATGTGACAAAACAATCTCTTTTCAGTCCCTAGAGTTAAAAAGCTGCACAACCTCTCAGCCCTTGTTAGCTGGGGGAAGGAGGTGCTTCTGCTTCTGGAAGAGTCGATGCTGAAAGCCTGGACAGGTGAAGAGCAAGTCCAGGGCTCTGGGAGATCGTGGAATAATTAAGGTCGGAAAAGCCCTTTAAGATCAAATCCAACCATTAGCCCAGCACTGTCAGGTCCACCACTAACCCGTGTCCCTGAGCACATCTGCATACTTTTTGAACACTTTCAAGGGCTCTTTTTGCTCTTAATTGGATCTAAAAGTACACCTACCCTTCCCTCTGCAAGAACAAACTCCCAGGGCAAAAAAACATCCAGGAAAAAAAAAAACATACATGGAACCAGATTTCACGCACAAGAAGATAGCAAGACACCAGAGACAGTAAAACCAACCCGAGTGGGAGCTCTGCCTGCCTCAAACAGTGACAGGGTGTCATTTTGCCTGTGCATTAAGCATTATAAAGTATTTGATGGCAAATGTCTGTCAGCCCCATAACTTGCCATGGGTGTGAATGGTGCAGGTGAAGCAGTGCAATATTCAGAATATGGACCCACACGACTGGTCTAAAGGACACAGAACGGGGCCCTTCATTTCAATTTAGCTTTTGGCTTCGTGAAACAAACATTGAGTAACTGCTGAGTTAAAGGGTAACCAAGCGGTTTAAAAGATAAGACACTGCCTGAGTCAAACCAAACAAAGACCTTAAACTGAAACCACGAACAGGAGTTTTGGTATGGAGTCATTTGTGTTCTGCAGGGCAAAGCCTGAACTCCAAACGGCTCTGGGTGGCCCTAACCAAACCTTCCCAGTGCTGACACCAGTGCCAGGGCAGCCTGACTTCTTCAGCTGCAGTTCTGTAGCTTAACGGCAGCAAACAACTTAATTTGCAGCAAACTAATATAACAAATTCTCTCCAGGTGAAGACCCAAGTTCACAAGGATTCTATCATTCTATGATTCATGCAGCTTTTTTAATAAAACCCACACTCCTGTAGTCACTTATTCACCATTTCTGCCTCTGTGATGAACCCCAAACCATCTTCAGGGAGGACATCAAAAGCAGTTTTAAGGGGAGCTTGTGCCCCACCTCCTGCCCTGAGGAGATGATCCTTTGGAAGAGCTGAATCCCCCCGGGGCCAGACCACCCTGGAACAGCAGCTGCTTACCCTGGAGGTTGGTGTGTCCCATATGGCCAAACCAAAGTAGTCTTCTTCCAGCAGATTGAGGTGGTCACAGACTTTTTTAAGGAGCTCCTGTCCCTTGGCATGTTTCTGCAAATAGACAAAGAAATCCTGTTGGACAGGCTGGCTTTGGCCTGTTCTCACTCACAGGAGAGGGGAGGAAGGGAATGGCACCAAACCACACTGTAAGGGGGGAAAAAAGCCCTGAGTAGCTCCCAATCACAATTCCTGGCTGTTTCAGAGCAAGGACTCCTTACAGGAAAGGGCATCAGGCATAAGAATTCAGTGGAGAGGCAACAGGAACGCAGTGGGTCTCTCTCTTCTGACCAGCTCTGTGCCTGAAGCCCCCCCGAAGCTGAACTTCCCAAGAGAGCTCAGTAAACACCAAGGATCTGTACAGGTTCTCCCTGCCAAGGTACATCTAGAACCTCAATATCTCCTGGATCCAGGCTGTCAGACTTGGTGTGGATCAAAAGGTGAACCTGGCTGTTACCACTGCCATAGTCATTCACTTCGGGGACAATCTGGTTCAGAAAAAAAAACCCAGCAGCTCGGAACCAGAGCTCATAATTTTTGGTGGCCTTTCCATCACCCCGGTCTGCTGACAAAAACCACCTTCTCCTGTTTGCCTGCTGCACCCAGAGCTGCTCAGCACTTCTTGCCTCCAGAGATACACTTTGAGCATTCCTATTTCCTCTTTTTTTTCCCCCCCAAAATCCTGCAGGAGTGAACTGGTCCTAGGAACAGATACCCTTTTAGTCCAAAAGCATGAAGGAAAACATCCCTGAGGCATAAAACTATGGCAACCAGAAGCAGCTCATTCCATTGGAGGCTTTGTTAGAAGAAAGTGCCGTTCCAGTGATGCAAAATCAGCTTCACTAATGCCTTGCTGGTGCCCACAGCTCTCCTGTCACTCATCTCTGCATGGCAACTGCTCCAAGACCCCTGCCTGGTTTTATTCCTTGGCTTTATTCCAGCCTTTCAGCTGTCAGGTCCTTTGTGCACACGTTGTGACTCTATAGGTAACATAATGTATGTGTTAGCCTGGGTATCCCTCAAGGAATTGGCACTGATCTAGGAATGAAAAGTCTTCCAGGGGCTGTCAGTTGGAAAGGATGCCTGAAAGCACTAATTCTCCTTGCATAAAGGCATTTGTGCTGCTCTTTGCCTACACCTTTGCAGCTCCTGCCCAATTAAATCTTAATAAACTCCCAAAACGCCAGAGTAGGATTATAGGGGTGTTAAAGCCCAGGGTGCCTGCCAAGTTAAGAGGGTCTCACTGACACAGTGCCCCCTCCTAATCCTCTCTGCAGTGCCCACCATGATCCTCTGGACCTACAGAGACACTTCTCATGTCCTGCTCAGGTCAGGACCCCCCACACCACCAACCGTGTCCGTGCCAGTGTCCAAAGGCATCACAAACTCACACACAGAGCCGTGGCAAGCTGTCACCAGGATTTGGGGGGTGAACAGGTCCCTTTTTTGGGCGGGGGGCGGGGCTGCACACAATATCCCTGGCCCAGGGGAAGGAGTTTGGGGCAGGATGCTCCGAGCTGATCCCAGGCAATGCCAGCAGGGCCATCGTTACACAAACACCCCGCACTGACCTACTTGCCCAGGATCACCCAAGGTGACTGTTCCCACAAGGAACCCTGTGCCCAGATACCCTCTCCTGGCCCATTTACCAGCAGACTGAGGGAAAACAAGCTGGTGGAACTATGCTCCAGTGGTACCAGATTATTAATATTCCAGACAAGTACTTCGATACTAAAATAGGGATTTCTGCTCGCTTTTTATTGCCCTGACAGCACCACAGCCCTGTGAGAGAATGCACAGAAGAAAGCAGAAGAAAAGCTCTCAGATGAAGGGGTTTGCAGTGCTCTAAGTCAACATAATAATTTTAAATTGTTTACTGCAAACATATTCAACTGCGGGCTAAACACAGAGTGTTTTTCTTTATATCCAAGCACCAGCAGCCTGAGAGGTGAAGGGACCTTGGGGAACTAGAAAAGCACAAATCAATTCGGCAGCCCATTTTATTCAAAGGAAAGGGGGCAAAAGATATTTAGACCGTCCCAACTTACCCCAAAAACCTAAACCCTGGTCTGGGATACCAATGAGAAAGATGATGAACAGCAAGTGAGATAAAGTTTGGGTTTGGTTTCGTTTTTTTTTTTAAAAATCCTTCCTACCTTTACAAAGCAAGACACCCTGGAATTGTAGAACAATAAAAAATAAAGATTCCTAGTACCCAGAGGCTTTTACAACACACTAAATAAGTTGTTATAGCTTACAGCAGGCTTGTTCTGCAGTAAAGCCTGTCATGTAATTCCCTGGCAGCACATTAGGCCCCTATTAAATCGTGTTTGTGGTGATTTTTCGAGAGGAGCAGAAGGGAGAGGGGAGAGAGGAGAAGCTGAACCAAACCCCACAAGTACTTACATCCACAGCACACTCAAAAATGGTGTCATCCAGCAAGACCACTTTGCAGTACATGTTTCTGTGTCTTTTCACAGCTTTCTGGGCAGCTTTCAAATCCTTGTCTGCTTTGGTCTCCGGAGCCTCTGGTTTAGGCTCCGGCTTGGCACACTCTTCCTTGGCTTCTCCTTCTTCCTTGTCCTCGGGGTCTTTGCCCTCTGGCTCCTGCTCGTCCCTCCTCTCCTCCTGTGCAGGCTGAAACACCCCCCCAACACCCCAATTTAGAGGTGTCAAACAAACAAACAAAGCATCACACCAAACAAGCACTGCAAGGCTGGGGCCTCACCCAAAATTCGTCATCTGACTTCAACCTGTAACCCAGGACCTGGAGCAGCAGCTGGGGTGAGCAAGGGAATGATATTAATTTTTAAAGCCCTTCCAAGTCATTTTCAAGTCTTCATTTAATAAAGGATGTAATAAAAAAGAAATAAGGGATGATTAAAAAAATCAAGGCAGATTATATCCTGCCAGTCTTCGTGGTGAGAAAGACGGCACCTTTTGGACTGGGAAGGTTTTTGCCTCCCAGGAGAGACACCCAGTGCTCCCAGTACCAACCTGGGCCATGGGCTCTGCTCCAGTGCACCCACCCTCTACTTGGCAAAGGAGAATGGTTTTAAACTCAAAGAGGAGAGATTTGGATGGGATATTGGGGAGAAATCCTTCCCTGTGAGGGTGGGGAGGCCCTGGCACAGGTTGCCCAGAGAAACTGTGGCTGCCCCATCCCTGGAATGTTCAAGGCCAGGTCAGACAGGGCTTGGAGCAACCTGGGCTAGTGGAAGGTGTCCCTGCCCATTCCAACCCAAACCATTCCATGACTCTGTGGCAGCAGTGGCACTAAAAGGCGTGGTCAGGGCTAAGATTTCCTGGCCAACTGAGCCGACCAAGCAGCTCCCTGCCACCAAAAAGGGAAGGCAGCCCTCACACCACTGTCCCTTTGCCTACAGAAGCACTTTGTGAGCCAGTTTAATTCACTGAAATAGCAGAAAGAGATGCAGTCTGGGGGCAGGAGGAGGAAGGAAGCTGGGTTTTTTTTTTCCCCTCTGCCATCTCAGCAGGTTAAGCGAGTTCACAGGAGGCTCTGACGAGCACTGGAAGGGCTGGATCCAGCAGGAGCACAGCTGCAGCAGGGGAAGAGCAAAACCTTGTCTGTTCAAGCCATCACATCTCATGAAATCACACCCAGGCACAAGAGCACGGAGGTATTTAAAAACTAAATAATGTCCACAAGCTGCTGACTTCTGTTCCAGCAGAACTGGGACAATCGGGAGCAGGGAATCAGTCAAAGCTCCTAATGCCTGTCGGTCAGCATTTATCAAACTGCAGCACCTCACAACTGCTGTCACAGCAGAAATATCTGCAGAGTGTCACAGTTCAGAAAGCCACTGACTGGGATCTAAAATAAGAACTGGGGGGGGAAAAAAAAAAAAAGGCACAAGCGCTCCATCTGAAGCGATCAGCCCGTGAAGGAAGGTTAGGGTGAACACTCACATGTGCTCAGAAGCAGTAAAACAAAGTTAAATGGAGGAAGAAATCATGTATTTAGAATCCCAGAATGGGTTGGGTTGGGAGGAGTCTTAAGGATCATCCAGTTCTACCCTCTGCCATAGGCAGGGACACCTTTCACTAGACCAGGTTGCTCCAAGCTCTGTCCAACCTGACTTTAAACACTTCCAGTGATGATTTGCTCTTGAAACTACAACTTCTGGGCTGAAATTGCAAGAAAATTTCCAGTTCCTCCTCGTCCGGCTAATCCCAACCCTCAGAGAACATGAGCAGAGACCATCCCATGCTTCTCACAGGCTCAGAAATTTGGGAAAAGAAAGACAAATGTGTTACAGACTACCTTCTCTACAGCTTTGTAATTTAAAGGAGGTGGATTTCAAATTATTGCCTACTGGCAACGCTCGAACTTGTATTGCTTCAAAATTCAGTGTTTGTGGGTACCTGACAGTGCTCTGGAGCCACTCAGAACTGAAGGCAGTGGGTGAGAAATCCAGATTTCCCCCTGCATGTTCTGTGACTCCAGCAACACACCCAGGTTGGCTGGGCTGCAAGAAATCCCCAGCTGAGGAAAAGGGACACCTTTCTCCAAGTCCAGGCACAAGGAACAGCAGAGCTGCCGTTACCTAAGGAGTAAGAGAGGGCACCCAACACCCCCAAACCAACAACCAACTGCAGCTCCATGAATATTCCCCGTGGATGTGCCTGCTTCTATCTCTACTTTAAATTTTAAAACTTTACATATTTTTCATGAAAAATGACCCTGGCTGGGAAGAGCAGACACCAGACAGCTACCAGGAGCTGGGCTCAGCCCACGAGCCTGCAGAAATCCCTGTCTACGTGATGCATAAGCAGAAAATATTTGTATTTGGCAGGCTCAGCACCAGCCCAGACTGAGCAGATGACCAAGTCCTGAAATGCTGTGCTTGCTCTCCTTGAAGTTGAAGAAACCTTTCCCTAAATCCATGTCCTCCACCTCAGGCCACTGACCTGCCCTTATCCTGCTCACACCAAGGAGATCCCAACTGGTTTTGGACCCTCTGAATGTGGACCCTCGTTCTGAGGTGACATCCCAACCTCAGCAGAGCGAGGACTCGTCACAGGGCATTTTAAGTTACGCTGTGAAGTGCTGAGCACAATTCCCAGAGCAGGTACTTGGCAGGACAGAGTGATGCAGGGAGAAGAGTGGGAAGGACACAATGGGACACAGGGAGCTGACATCTCATGAGCTTTTCTGGTCAAGCTCGCCAGCCTGGGATATGAAGTTCCTATAGTTTTGGCTACAAAGACACATTTTTAGGAGAGCAGGGAGCCCATCCCACAGGATGGGGTGTTTTACCTGTGTTTCTGCACTGCTCAAGGAATGGAGGTCCAGTGATGGGTCGGTTTTGAGCTCGGGCTCAGGAGCTGCGATTGGCGCTTTCACCAGGATGTCTTCATCAGGGCTGGCTCCTGACCCTGCGCCTTTCTGGTCACCTCCTGCCTCTTTAGGACCATCAGTGTCTTTTTCCTCTTCAGACACCTGAGACTTGGGCCTCCTGAGGAAGGAGGAGAAGAGGCGGGACAGGCCCCGGCCCTCGGAGGTGCGACGTTCCTTCTTGCTTTGCTCCTCGTGCGTGGGGGTGTCTCCGTTGGAGGCCTTCTGCTTCTGCCCCTGCCCCTCTGACGTGGGCTGAGCCCCTTCCTCCAGGGAAGCCTCTTGCTTCTGTGTTTCAGCAGCTCCTTCCTCCTCCTTGGCTTGCTGCTGGTCCGAGCTGTCGGCGTCCGCCACTGGGCTCTTCTCTGTTGTCATGGTGGTGCTGCAAGAGAGGAGCAGGAGGGCTCAGTCAAGAGCTGGTTTCCAACATTTGAGTCTGGCTGAGCTGCTCAAGCCAAGCCACGAGCACAGACACGCCACGTTCACCAGTCACACCACCCTGCCACAGAGTCACAGAACGTTCTGAGTTGGAAGGGACCCACAAGGATCGAGTCCAGCTCTTCAGTGAACGGCCTGTACGAGGACTGAACCCCTGCCAACTCTAGCCTGCAGAGTCAGTAAGAGCAAAACCTTTCCTTTTGCTGTGCTTTGCTTTGCTAGAAACATCTCTACTGATGTTTGCCCCCCACCCTTTGGACAATGCTGAGACTTGGGGCTGTTCAGCCTGGAGAAGAAAAGGCTCTGGGGAGACCTTGGAGCCCCCTCCAGGGCCTAAAGGGGCTCCAGGAGAGCTGGAGAGGGATTTGGGACAAGGGATGGAGGGACAGGACACAGGGAATGGCTTCCCACTAACACAAGGCAAGGTTGGATGGGATATAATTCCTCCCTGTGAGGGTGGGGAGGCCCTGGCACAGGTTGCCCAGAGAAGCTGTGGCTGCCCCATCCCTGGAAGTGTCCAAGGCCAGGTTGGATGGGGCTTGGAACAACCCGGGCTGGTGGAAGGTGTCCCTGCCCATGGCAGAGGGTGGCACTGAGTGAGCTTTAAGGTCCCTTCCAACCCAAACCAGTCTGTGATTCTGTGATCTAAACACACCAAACCACGCTGATGGGGACAGGATTCATTGGTGTTGACCAACTACGTTGATCTGCACAAGACCTGTCCAGTGGAGCCAAGCAGGCTTTGGGATTCATGGAATCTCTGGATTGCACACAGCAAAAACGTAAAATGAAAAGGTTTCCAAACAACACCCATAATGCAGAGCAGATTTCCTCAGAGCCTGTGCTATTAAACTGATGCAATGTTTACTTCAACTTTAGCCTGGGCTGTTGACACAAAAAGATGGAAATCACATGAGAAGAATATCTATTTAAGGTATAAAGAGGACCCAAAATAATCATGCTTTAGAGGGGATAGAACTAATCTTTGTGCGTTGCATCACATGTATCTGCAGCAATAAATTGCCACTGCTTACACTGAGCAAATAGCATATAATCCAATATGCCTCAATCCCCAGCCCGAGCCTCGGCGTACAAACATTTGCTCAAAATACAGACCTAAAATTAGGAAACGTTTCGAGATGTCACCCTCCTACGTATTATTGCATTCATCAATTTTAATTTAACTCATGCTGTTAGAACCAGAGTGCTGGAAGGACAAAAGCCACTCCCCCACTGCCATGCTCTCCAAAGGACTCTTCCCTTCCATTTAATGCAAACACTTAATATTACTCCTAACGTTTTGGTTAAACCAGGGCAGCATCAGAGACCTTCCCTGAATTTGTTCCTCCAGCAACACAAATTTCCTGAGGTTACAAGGTTTGGTTTGAGGTTTTGGTGGTTTTAGTTCTTTTCAGGGAGGGCTTTTGGAAAAGCAGGGATGAAACTCACTGAGTCTCTCTTCCCACTGGTCCTCCCATCTGGTGGTAGATTTAGGACAGGTTCTCTGGATCCTTTGAAACTGTATCAGGGTAGGGTCAGGTTGGATGTCAGGAAAAGGTTCTTCCCCCAGAGGGTGGTTGGGCACTGACCAGGCTCCCCAGGGCAGTGGGCACAGCCCCAAGGCTGCCAGAGCTCCAGGAGGGTTTGGACAAGGCTCTGAGGACAGGGTGGGATTGTTGGGGTGTCATGTGCAGAGCCAGGGGTTGAACTGGATGATCTTTGTGGGTCCCTTCCAACTCAGAATACTCTATTATGCTATGAAACCTCTTCACTTCTCCCACAGTCCGCTGCCAGGGATGCTGCTGGCCCCGTTAGCAACACTCTGCAGAGTCCCCCCAGCCACCATGCAGCCAATTCCTGCTCTCAACAGCTCTCCAAGAACTCCTGGAGATGCCACAAGGCAGTGGAGGGGGCAAGGACTATCAAAACCCCATCAGTGAGCCCACAATGCAGGACAGACTCGCCACAGCCAACTCCCAGGGCAAAGCTCCCAATGTCATGGCACGCACGAATCGGGAGGGATGCTCTGCAAGCCTGTCCCACCAGGATCACACGCCAACAGCGAGCTCCCTCTGGCACCAGCTGCCAGAGCAGCCTGCTTTGTAGTTGCTTCCCACTGTGTTTGTTTTGAATAAACACGTTTGTAGGAATAGTTATCAAAACACACAACGTCGGACGCGCGTCGCTCCTCAGACTAGAAAGGCAGAACCGGGGCTTTGGAGATGAGGACGGTGGGGAGGGCACAGCTCTTATCAGCCAGAGGAAACCAGAGCAACAGTCCACAAAGGAACACTTCCTCTGGACGTACTTTTCTCTCCTTAAATTCTGGAACAAGGACTGTTTACTTGTTTACATTTCAAAGCCGCAGTCACGGACCTTTCCCGATGTAGGGAGCTGGGTGAGAAAACAGCTCCTTGTCTTAAACATCTCTTTGTCTTTCCTCCATCCCTCGGGATTCCAGGCTGCAGCTCAGCCAGATCCCCTCGGCAGGGCTGGGGATGAGGAGATGGGCACGTAGGAGCCCTGCCCTTCCCAATAAACATTTCATAGCTGCCAGCACCAATAACTCACAGGGTGTAGCAAACATCCTGCTGCAAGACCCAAGTGAGCTGCTCCGGCCCAGGCTCAAGGCTGGATCCCTCCCCTGGAAGTTTTGTGCTCAGAAATGGTTTTCCCCACGCTCTCCCTCAAAAGCAAAGAGATCTGTAAGCAAGTAACGTAACTGAGAGGCTGCCCATGGCAACGGGGGCAAAGGAGATGGTCTTTAAGGTGCCTTCCAAGCCAAACCAGGCTGTGATTCTGTGATTATCCAGGATAAAAAGCACTTTGGCTGCACTTGCCAAGCGGTGCTTTGTTTCCATCCCAGCCCACAGCAGAGCTGACACGAAGAGCAAGGTTCCCACTCCACTGCTCTTCAACCCATCCTTTGGCGAAAGCACAACCCACAGCCAAACCACAAGCAGGTTTCTGTTTAAATTCAATTTTTCTTCCTTCACTACCCCACGAGGCAATTCTGCCGAGCCTGCAGGTGCCTGGGGAGCTCCCTGGATGCTGGAGGAGGATGCTCTGCTCTTGTAGGAGCACTCAAGCGGTGCTGCTCACCTCCTGCTCTGAGCTGCCACGCTTGTAAATACTGCATTTGGGGTTTTTTTTTTTTTTGGTAGAGGCTGAAGCTTTGATGCCAGACAGCCTGTAAAAGGCAGGCTCTACACAATTCTGGTGTAGAGAAGGTGTTTAACGGTACAGAAATAAGGAAACCGCAACAAAACTCAGATATGATCCTAGAGAGAGATTTCACAGTGAAAAATCTCACCAGAAAATACGTATTTATATTTAAGCATTTTTAAGTTTAACAACATCCTCCAGACAAGAAGGCTTTGGCAACCTGAAGAAAAGGGAGTTAAACGCTCCCAGAGAAGCAAAAAGGCTTCGCCCCACTGGGGACACTTGTAACCAACCACAGGCTGACCTCGCACCAACCCCTTCACCTGCCAGAGGAGGATCTGGACCTCCTTGGGAATGTTGGAAGAGGCTTTGGCAACACATCTCCTCTCCAAAGGCATCAGCTCAATGAAACAGGAATGTTGAGACGTGTCTGTCAGCCTCTCCTACCTGTCACTGCTCCGGTGTCTGTTACTTAGGCACACAAATAAGTGTAGTGACAATACCTGAAGAAGGGCAAAGTTAATTAGAAATTAGGAAGAAATTCTTCCCTGTGAGGATGGTGAGGCCCTGGCACAGGTTGCCCAGAGAAGCTGTGGCTGCCCCTGGATCCCTGGAAGTGTCCAAGGCCAGGTTGGACAAATTTGGAGCAACCTGGGCTAGTGGAAGGTGTCCCTGCCCATGGCAAGGGGGTGGAAGGAGAAGGTCTTTAAGGTCCCTTCCAACCCAAACCAGTCCGTGATTCTGTGATAAAAAAATCTAACTTAGCCCTGCTTCCAAGCGTGGAGAAACGATTTATGGCTCATGCCATAGCTTACTTAGTTCCCAGTGGTTTAGTCTTTCAGAGAGAGAAGAAAAAAGGACTGTCCACGGGGAAGGTTCAGTTCTTGGAAACCCAAACTGTCTTGCAGCGATGCCCAACACCAGATAAGGGTGATCACACTGCTGGGACAAATTGTCTTGACCTTCCTACCCAAAAATGCGTGGCTTCTCAGAACGCTGCTGCTCCAGCAAGAGCTGGAGACAATGATAAGAGAAAAATTTCTGCTAAAAATAGGCAAAAATCAAATAGTTTCAGCAACAGCGTGGTGTGTTGGTTTTTTTTTCAAATATGTTCCTTCCCATTTCATAATGTGTGTGAAAAGCAAACAATTCACCAGAGAAACTACGCAGAACATTGCTCAAAATAGACAGCACAGCCTGAAAATTCAGTTTAGTCAAGACCTGGTGCGTGTGCAACAAACCTGAGGGTGGGAGAGGAGGAAAACTGCAGCCGCCCCCAGCAGGACTCGCCCCACGCGCGTGTGAGTTACGTGTCCTACACGTGATTTTTACTACAGTTAAAAGAACATTTCAAGGCCAGGTTGGACAGGGCTTGGAGCAACCTGGACTAGTGGAAGGTGTCCCTGCCCGTGGCAGGGGAGTGGAATGAGGTGGGCTTTAAGGTCCTTTCCAATCCAAACCATTCTGGGATTCTACGACCATAGCAGAAAGCTGTTTGTTAGGGGAGTTTAAATAATACAAGAAATTCAGATGCAATAAAATAAGCCCCTCAATAAGGAATTCAAACAAGCTTAAAATATTTTAGAGCACCAGAACTGTTCGGAACTTATTTAATATATTTTATTAGAGGAATAATTAGCGCTGGCATTTATAACCCCTGCTAGAATTAACGTGCACGATCTTTCTGTGCCGATACTTTGGGCCCTGAACAAAAGAGATGCTGTCACTCAGCCTGACCTGGAGGGTAACAGGAGACTCCAGGAGCCTCATTGAACAGGGGGAAAAATAAACCACCCAACACAACACAGATGGCACGTTACAACTGCCCGGATTTAATTCTCACCAGAGCAGCCCTGGTAATCTACTGCACGTCGGCAGCCCCGTGCCCCTCTCCCATCTCCTGCTCTTCTACAGCTTTCCTATTTAAATGAGGGCAAAAATAGTAGCTCACCATCTGCTGAAAGCAAATCATTTATGTCAAATTGAAGACTGGGCTTATAAAATGACCTGACTAAATGGAGCAGTAAGTGCATTACAACCGAAGGGAGCTGAGAGCTCCTCCCCTGTATCCTCAAAAATCCTCCTGGATGCTACAGAATATGGAAATTCATGGGCTTTGCTCATTGGTAAAGTGCTGAAATTTAAATGAAAACATGTACTTGTCACTGGAGCCTTGTCTACTGCGATGGGTTTGGAAAGGCTGCCCCATGTGGGACCTGCTAGGAAAACTCACTTGATCTGGGAGCAGTTGGACCCAGAGCAGAGCCATGGGGAAGGCACATGCACCAGGCTGCCAGGAAAATAAAGCTCCTGGACTATCCCATCATATTCCAACACAAGAGTTTGCTAAAAAGACTAAGAAAACCACTAGTTTAATAGGAGTGTTGTTTCCTATTCTGTAGTCAGCAGCAACTCTTGGAGGCTCCCATTCCCTCTTCAGCAGAGGTCAGAGCAAAAACAAGGATTGGTCTCAAACACACGGTGCCTGATGGACCTTCCTCTGCAAAACCAAGTCTGCAAATCCCCTGTCCACTCCAAAACCCCCAGGAGGACACAGGGGGCTCAGCCTGGCAGGCAGCAGCCGCTCCAAAAACCCTCCTCAGGCAGAGGAGAGGTATCTGCAGGGAGGGAGGGATCCATCCAGATCCGTCCCCACCCCACAGGCAGCTCAGCACCTGCGTAGTACAGATAAATATTCCGGGGGCTGCTCCCTCCACCAGCCTCCCACGGGGGCAGGGAGCACAGAAACACGGCAGGGGCCAAAAATCTGTGCAGAGAAAAGCAGCGGGAACGGTGCTCGGAGCACCAGGAGCGAGCGGTGCTGCATCACAGGGGAGCACATCCTAGGATGGGCTCCCTCCCTGGAGGTCACTCCATCACAGGGAAGCAAATCCAAGGAAGGGCTCCATCCCAGCAGGTCGCTCCATCACAGCCACTCCAAACTCCGTGTGTGGAAGGAAAACCCACGGTGGGGATGACAGCAAAGCAGAGATGACAATGCCACCAGGGCTCTCCCCCAGCAGCACACCCCTTGCTAAAGCAACAGTTCACCACAAAACAAGCAATAGATCTCCATCAGCTGAACAGGAGGATTTTTTCCATGAATTATTCATAGGGAGGTGGTTTTTTTTTTTTCCCCACTGCCTGAACACAGATGTGTTTACTTACACTGTGCCTCATTTACACTCAAGGTTTAACATAACAGGGCTCATTTTCTTCCCTTGCAGTTTTCCAAGCGCAGGGGTAAAGCTTTTTTTTTTTCCCTGCTTTTGTCGTTCTCCCTTTGGTTGTTTCCAAACCAAAAGCTATAATTAGAAGCCAAGAGGGACCTGCACACTCCTTTGATAAAGAGCTGCCTGCTAGATAAATACCACCCCTGCACACACACACACACACACAGAGGCACCTGACAGGACGTACCGCTGCTGCACCGAGAGCCAGAGGGATGTTTGATGCTAAAAGCTCTTAACAGGCTTCACCACCGACTGCTCCAGCTCACACACGAGGGCTGTTCCTCCCCTGCGGGCCGGGGACATCGTGTTTAACCACTTCATTTGTTACTGCAAGGCTGCAAAGCGATTTTCATTCACCCCAGTGCCTCAAACACATCTGCCCCACCCCGGTCCAACGCCCCAAATTCATTAAAAATAACCGTAATCACACGGTTATTTGGATGTGATGAGCTGAGAAATGCGCAGTATTTAAACTATTTAAGGGAACCACTTACAAGAAGGACTGGTGTGGCCGGAGCCACGTTACGCTCATCCTCCACCGAGCCCAGGTGAAAGCTGGCTGAAAGCATCCCCAGCCCCAGCTTTAAGCTGGGCTTACTGCTTCAAAATTGCCACTGAATATCACAGAATCATAGAATAGTTTGGGTTATCCAGTTCCATGTCCCTACCATGGGCAGGGACACCTTCCACCAGCCCAGGCTGTTCCAACCTGGCCTTGGACACTTCCAGGGATGGGGCAGCCACAGCTTCTCCGGGCAACCTGTGCCAGGGCCTCCCCACCCTCACAGGGAAGGATTTCTCCCCAGTATCCTATCTATCTCTGCCCTCTGGCAGTGGGAAGCCATTCCCCTTGTCCTGTCCCTCCATCCCTTGTCCCCAGTCCCTCTCCAGCTCTCCTGGAGCCCCTTTAGGCCCTGCAAGGGGCTCTCAGGTGTCTCCCTGAAGCCTTCTCTTCTCCAGGTGAACACCCCCAGCTCTCCCAGTCTGTCAAGGACACTTAAACAAGTTAACAGTACGTTACCCTAAGCTGATTTCCAGACCTTTTCTCCTGTAAATCAGCCACTGCTCCTCCTCCTCCAAACACCAACACTCCAAAAATAATTCAATGCAAAGAGAACTCATTCTCCCCAGCAAGAGCCTGCAGTGAGGGAAACCCCCAGGACGTGCTGCCTAACCCCGTGCTGCCAGGGTCTGCCCAGAGGCACAGCAATGTGGTTTTGTTGCTGTTTTAATGAGTTTTAAGGAGTTGTACCAGAAGCCAGGCTGAGCTGATCTACCTGGTTTGCTTTTCCATACTCACTGCAACCATCAAACAGTGGAGACAAGGGGACTAAAATTACCTTTACAGTAATTATCAGTTTGAACATTGCACTTTAAAGTTTAATGACCCCCACCTAGGAGTGCAGGAAGGCACTGGCCAGCTGCAGATTATCCACTAAATCCCTCAATTCTTGGTTTTCTGGACAAGTCCCAGACTCCAGATCAACATGCGGACGGTGAAGCTGGAGACCTCCTCAGCATCCACCAGCCTGGAACAACCCAGATTCAGCACAGCCGCAGCCTCTGGAGACACAGCTGGGGCAGCAAAAGCTCCAAAGAGCCCAGGAATAATGAGTCAGCGAGCAGGGAGGGTTTGGGGAGGCTGAGTTTCACTGGGTGGGTACAAACCACCGCAGGTATCAGCACCCAGCAGCCTGTGCTGCTCCCGAGCTGGGGGAAGGCTTTGTCTCAGGAAGGACCACCCTTTTCTGAAGTCTCCTCTTCTTTCAGGGCTCAGTATCACACGCAACACACAGACAAGGAGAAATCCATTCCCACCACAAACCTTGGGCTGTAAACTCCCAGTATCACAGAAAGAACTCAACCTCCAACCATTTGAGAACTCACAAGACCAGGCAGCTTGGCTTAAGAGCCCAATGAGAGCTAATTGAAGTCCCCAGCAAAACCAGCAGAGCCTGTGGAAGCACAAGGCCCACCAGGTCTTTCCCAGGTGGCTGCAGCAATGGGAAATGCAAACTGGGATGCTGCTGACCTTGCCTCAGACTGGCAACAGCAAAGCATCTTCTGTGGGCACCATGTACAGGGTGACAGCTCCTCCAGAAAGCTCCCCTCTCTTTTATTTTCCCTTTTAAATAGTGCATGTGATGAGTTAATTCCCAACTCTGCACCATTCCCAGAAAATCATCCCATGGGGACGATCCCACTGTGCTTCTGCCTGTGCCCAAGGAGAGCAGGTAAACATCCAGCAGCATTTAAACCTGGTTCCATGTTCCCAACAGAGATGGTCCACAGGCAGCAAACCAGTCACTCCACTGTCTTCCCAAACACGGGAGTCAGAAGCTGTTTTTAAAGCCTAAAGGTACTGACTCTGTTTGATTGGGACAAACTCCAGTGCCACCAGCACCCCAGAAGGATGTTGCCCCAATGAATGCAGGGCTATGTCCCACAAAAGGGCACTGAGTGTCCCAGGCACGTACTCGGACACTTCACACCACCTCCACAGGGATGATTTGCTTCCCAATTTTCCTGCTCGTGATGCTCAGTGACCCCAAAGTCACCCTTCCCCTTGGGGTGGCTTCACAAGCTGGAGAGCAAAGGAGAAGATGGTTCCTGGAAAATCACAGCGGGTTTTGCAATGCCTCTCACACAGAGGACGTTCCCCAGCAGCCCTTCAGGGATCCTGAACTGCAGTGACACCCTCCCAGAGTCAAATGAGCAATGGGAGAGCAGTGTCAGGATTAGAGACACATCCTCAGCAGTTCCCCATCCCAGGACAAACTCATTCTCTTGGCACAGCCAGGGAGAAGCCCTCAGTGAGCACAGCTTCCTAATATTTCCATTACACAACGTTCACTGTCCCAGATTTGGTGCAATTTGGCCCGTTTCGCACATGCGAAAGCACCTCAGGGATGCCTGAAGGTTCTGCCCTGCTTTCAGCACCTCACACACACCTCTCCTCCACTTCTACACAACAAGATGCCACAGCATCATCCCAAACCAGCCAAGAGCCGGTGATGGTACTGAGTGGGGAGACACCAAACCATGGGGTGACACAACTGTCACCTCCCAGAGGCTGCACCTCGGGGGATAAAAATCCTCCCATCCCCAATAGGCACCAAACTGGAGGGAGTGTGGAGCAGCAATTAAATATGTTCTGTGCTCAGCAGCCAACGACAGACACATGGCAGGACAGGTCAGTCCTGTCACCTCCCGGAGCTGCTCTTTTCAGCAGCAGAATCCCTCACTCAGAACTCGCCCTCCAGCCTTTTCCACCCGTTCTGTCTGTTTGTTTTTTCCACCCAGCAGTGAAATCAGGCAGCTTTAGTTTTTAATCCCCTTAATTAGGGGTGTGCAGCAGCCTTCATTCCTTAATTACATCCATTGACACATCTGATGCAACACATTTACAAACAACCATTTTCGCTGGAGATGGCTTTGAATCAAAAATTGCCGTCATTCCCACACTGGCTGCGCTGTGTCACCAGCGGGGAGAAGACACAACACGACGTTCCGGATGCTTTAACAAGACACACAGCTTGGGAATGCCATTTTCATTAAATAATCACCTGTTTCTTTGGCAGGATTTAGGCGACTCCGGCATGGAGAAACCCCTGGCAGTCAGGGGCAGCGGACTGGGAGCGCAGCTATCGGAAGTTTACAGCAAAAAAAAGAGACCATTTCAGGCAATCCTCTCACTATTGTCCCACGGGATCAACGGGTGATATTTCAGTGCCTAACCCGGTGATTTTGGTCCATCTCCATTCCAAAGCCCTGCGAACGGGGTGCTTCATTTCAGTCGCTCAGCTGCCGGGAATCCCTTTGATCCTCCGGGAGAGCAAACACCCAGCGAGCACTTTATCACCCCCACTTCTGCTGCAGAACCGAACTAATGACGCTGACACCTCCTGCCTGCCCACAGAGCCATGGCAGAGTTATCCCACAGGGAGCCTGTGCTCACTCCTGCTTTGAATTACTGCCCCGGATCCCATCCGGAGGCACTAATGGCTCCCCAGGACACGGCAGCTGAGCTCCAGCCTGGCCTATCAGCAGTAGGAAAGAGTGAGCAGGATATTAAATACCATCTTGGGGGGAAGGGTGAGCACAGATTTTAAAAAATGGGATGGAAGGTAAGATGGTATTGTGAGGTTTCTTTCAGTGCTGGAGACCCAAGTGAGGATCCGTGTTGGCGCCCACAGCACCCTCCGTTCAGCTCCAGCAGCAGCCCAGGGTCGCTGCCATCATTTGCATGGAGGAAATGTGCACAAACATCGCTTTCTTCAGAGTACAGAGAGGAAAAGGAAGTTGTGTTCACGCTCAGCACTGCAGGGAGGGGTCAGAAACACACTTTGCACCCACATCCAGGGGCTGTTTGCTCATATTTTCGGTTGCCGCCCTCCTTTCTGCGCTGGATGGGTTGGTGTGGGAGGGTGGTGTGGGTTGTGATTTCACTGAACAAACACCAGCAATGCCACGTTTCACCAGCTCTCAGGAGGTATTTTTTACTTCTTCAACGCCCACCTTCGCCGCCCAGCACACCAGGACACTGTTAGTGCTGAGACTCACACTGGTGCTCCTGGATGATCCTCGGGTTTGTGAGCAAGACACTGCAGCACCTTCCCCTCCAGCTACACTTAATCCTGCTGATCCGAACAGCTCCACAGACAACATGCACTAAAAGGATGCCTCCCACCCTCTGGTCCAGCTGCACTACACCTCTCTGCCTTCCACCACGCCTCGATCCCCTCCTGCCTTCTCTCCCCAGTCCCAGAGGCTGCCCAGGATCCCCACCCGCTCACACCCTTCCCTCCAATCTTCTCCCTTTCATCCTCCATTAAACACCACACTGGGAGAAGCTTAACATCCCTGAGGGCACTAAAGGGAGCCTGGGCATGGAGACAGGTGGACATGAGAACCTGGGGCAGCACTTGGAAGTTGTGAACTGGCTTTCTCCACTCCCACCAGTGCCGACACACACCTGCCATGGCACAGCCAGGACACTGCTGGCCACCAACCAGCCGAGAAGACAACAGCAAACACCTCCCAACTGTTTAAACACTGCAGTATTTGAATATAAGTGAAAAGCCATTAAAGACCAAGCACTTCCTTTAGCAGGGATAAAGCATATGCAGAAAACAGCAGCTGGTTTAAATATCTCCCTGTTAAAATAAATCATAGCTGAGGATAGTGGTGCTTTCTGGATAAGCTACTGGCCTTGTGTACACAATAAAGCATCCCATTGATACTTATTTTATGAGTTAGGTCTCAAAATAATCCTTACTCTATTGAAAGTGTGTGCCTGTGTGCGTGCAAACTCTCTCCCCGACAATATAACGGCGGGAGGAGCAACTGCATGTTTTTTTGGAGAAGCTTTGCTTATTTTTCCCTTTTTTATATTTAAATCCCAGTTGTGCAATTGCCTCATGCACAGCTGAAGCCTCATTGAGCCCAACAGTGCTTCATCCAGCTGAAAGCTCTGCAGACTCACAGGGTCTTGGGTTATTTATCAAGTACCAAAACCAAGAGAAAATTACGAATAAACCATATCACCCTCAGTATTTTGGACTCAAAACCTACTGGTCTTGCCCAGCACCCAGGACTGAAGACTAAATGGAGAGAGAGCCCCAGCTAAAATTGTGCTGCTGAAGGGCTGCACGGTCCCACAGTCGCAATTCCAGACAAGTGAGCCGCTCTTTTCACCGCGCTGCTGACAGCAGGAGCCACACAACAATATTGCTGAAATCCACATTCATGCAGCACAAGGGAATAAAATGCCACACAAATCCTCTTTTCTGCAAGCTCCGGTGATATCATTGTTCGGGTTAAAACTGCCATGAGAAGACCCTTCAAACGAGGCCAGGGGGAAAGAGTGGAGAGAGCAAAAAGCATCGGTGAGCTCACCCAGGCGCCCCGGCCAGGCGGCTCCTGCCAAACCAGCTCTTTGCTCCTCCAGTAAATACATTCTTAAACCACCTCCTCTGCACTTCCTTCAGGTTCTGTTTCTACATACACGAGCTAAAGGTAAATGGTCGCCTGTTCCTCTGTAAGATGAAAATAATGAACGTGCACACGAGGTCTGAGCGGACTCAGCTCGCTCCGAGGCACCTCCTCGAGGGTGCAAGCTGTGAGCAGGGCATGTGGGAAACCAGAGCAGAGAAAATGCCGCACCAGCTGCAGAAAGCAGGTTGGTTTTTGCAGCCCTCGCAGTGGCAAAAGGTGTGGTTTAAGAATAAAAAGCAAAAACAAGACAGAAACAAATGCAACGAGCTGGTCTCCGTTCAGGACGCCACTGCACAGCCCGAGCTCGCTCCAGCTCCCCAACTAAACAAGCCGCAAAAACTCTTTTGAAGTGAACTCCAACTCCAAAACAAGCACATTTCATTCTCTTAGTCCCAAGCATGGGAGATGCTCAAAAAATATCTGGCCTTACCAGGTTGTGCCCCCTCTTCAGCACCCAGGGAAGGAGGAGAGGACCTGCCCTGCTCCGCTCCGCACACTCCAGGTCGCTGCCTTTGCTCTGGAGCGCCTGCGTTGAGCGCGGACCTCGCTCGCGCCGCCCGTCACTGCCATGTGGATTTGCTGCTTCCCAGGAGTTTTACCTGCTGACATTACAACTGCAAGCCTGTTTGGTTTATTTAACCATGCTCCTGCTCTTAAGCTACCATCCAATTACTGCTCCCAATTACTCGGCGCTCAAGAGCCGACATTAATTACAGAGTACCCTGCGCACGAGGCTGCTGCCGGCTGCGCTGCGCGGAGCTTCAAACCTGCTGGCATCCAGGACCAGCCTCTCCTCCGGGAGAAGAAACACATATTCCTGGTCTCGGTGGTGGGATAACAGCCCTGAGCGTGAAGAGGGGAGGTTTGGTGAAACAGCAGAAGGTCACTGCAGCCTCACCGCCCAGATCTCTGCAGCCCCTGGGATCCCCCCTGCATCCACAACACTGAATATCTGTTTTCTCCTTTGGGATTCAACGAAACACAGCAGCAGTTCAGGACCAGGGTTGTTAACTCGGGGGATGTGGGTCACCCATCAGTAACAGCAGCCAGCGCTGCATAAGTGCCTGTGAGTGTTAAGTGCCTTTGGAAAACCACTCAAAAACAGGAGGATGGAGACCCCAAACTCCCCAGGACACAGAAAAAATACCTGAAAACCACTGCCCTCCAAGAACAGGTCACTTTATACCATGACTTGAGCTTTTCAGTCATTAACACCGGACCTGGGAGGTTAAGACCCAAAACAACACCCTGTGGCAGAGCCCAGGGACACGGGAGCACGGCGTGAGCCTTCGGGAACGGCACAGAACGACCCTCTGCAGCTGGCAGAGCCTTCACAGACACACTGGCATCTGCAGGCAGCAGTGCAAGAAGTCATTTTGCAACTCACATTGCTCAGATTTAATAATCCCCCTGGTGAAAGACATCCTTCTGTAGGACTTCGAGAAAGATCCCGTAAACTCTGGCCTCTTCTTTTCCTTTCCACAAATAGACCTCTATTGCACAATGCAGTGCCACTGTGTGAAACAGCGACATACCAGAAGGAAATAGCAACTTTACCACGATTATCTACTCATTTTTTATCAAATATTAGATTTTTCTTGCTCAAAGTGTGCATTTTAATCAGCGTGCTACAGTGCACTTTCACAGGGCTTCACCAACGGCACTGCAGAACTCAGTCTTGACAACAGCAGGGAAGAGACTTCTACATACAAGAGAAAAAATAAAAAGGTGAGTAACTCCAGCAGGGCTTGGAGGTCCCACTGGAGCATCAAGAGGGAACATTGAGGTGGCACGAACTGCTCCCATAAGGGATGTGCCTGCACAGGGACATGTCCCATGCCTGGAACTGCATCGCTCGGGTCCTGTGGGGCAGCAGAACGTGCCTCTCTAACCCACAATGTATTTCATATTAAGGGCAGCAATTAACTCAATTAGCGGTCACCCAGCGAGCTGCTACTTTACAGAAGTTCATTTTAGGCAGCAAACCCAACTTCCAGCACGGTTTGAAGCAGGAGGATGCTGCACAAGCACAAACATGCTGGTGCCATTGGGAAATGGGGAACGGCTGCAGAGGCTCCTGCTGCAGGTGGCTGATCCCAAACGCTGCATTAATGCCAGATGGGTGGATCTCGGATTTCAGATGAAACACACACATCCCCCCTTACAGTGATTCAACCCAAAAACACAGTCCTCCTACTAAACTGCAAGTGCCACATCCATTTTTCCCCCCAGTAATTGCAGCTCACATATATGAACGCTGCAAAAGCCATAAGGGACTGTGCCGGGTACCACACTGGCTCATTACTTGTGTGACAAATTATCAACTTGAAAATCAAATATCTGCACAGCTCCAAGCTGAATTTTTTTCCAATTTGCATTTTTTTCCAATTTGCATTTAAAAAAAAAATTATAATTCACTGCTTGGAGCAGCAAAGACATATTTTTCTTTAAAACACAGCAACAAATTTCAAGCCTATTTCCCAAAGCACCATCAAAGAGCTCATTGCTGCCGATACCAAGAGGTCTGGATCTTTTTGTGTCCGGAAATCAACCCTTAATTTTAAGCTTTGTGCAAAGCCTGGGGATCTCCCAGGTTGTTTTCAACAAACTTGCCCCATCCTGAGCTCTGCTGACTCATCCCCAGACACCTCTGCCTCACAGCACCTGAACTGCTGCACCCATGAAACAACACCTTGTGACTAGGCAAAACCACGGTCCATGGGTGGGAAAGCAAGGCAAGGAAATTAACTTGGAAAAACAGACAAAAACTGCATGTTCCCCAGCTGCTGTTTCTCTGGAAATGTGGAACTGAGCGACTGCTGGGTTTGGCTGAAGCTCAGCATCGTGGGGTGCAGCCAAAATCCCAAATGCTGTTGCTCCATTAGCAAAGCTCTGATGATGTTTTCCAACAGAGAGGCTTGTGATTTTCCCTCTCCACTTGTTTTCTGTAAATGTCTCAAAATATTTTCTCAGGGAGTGTTTCTGCTGATGGGGATCGGGGGAAAAACAGGAGCAGACTCTTGAGGTAACACAGGAACAACCCACCCACAAACCTCCTGCTTCAAGAGGTGTACAGCTGCAGCTCCACTTGATGCCTTCTCCTCCCACCCAGCTCGAAAATTTATTAGAACAGGTGTTTTTAATTAAAAAACAAGTGTTCTTCACTTAAACCAAGATGTTTTTCTAATGGCAAAGCTCAAGTGCCACAAGAGTTACAATTAATCAAACCTTAGTTTCACTAAGTTCACCACTCCTCGGTTTTCTGCCACAGTCAGAGGCTTCAGAAGGTTAAACTGTTTCCAAAACAAGCACAATCTAGCTACAATTTTCCAGTTTATTTTACAGTTAATACATCAAAAGGGCAGAGTTCTTTGTTTCTTTGCAATGGTATTTTCAAAGGCCGAGGCAGGAGCCGCACAGGACTGAGGGCTTTCCGCATCTGCTCCTACCACAGGAGTGATTTACAACCGTTTGTGCTGAGAAATCATGAGAAATGGTTCATGTGCAACCACTCCCCCCAGCAGCATCGGCCCAGCAAGCAGAGTAACCAGGTTGGCACCTCAACGAGACACCGATGAGCTCTGTGCACATCTTGCAACCTACGGGGTACTGGCACCTCTCCCCTCACCTGTGTTTGCAGGGAACCTTAGCACTGGCACAGATGCAGCTCAGATACTTCAGAATGGTATAAAAAGGTTTAATTCCACCGTATTTGCACATATTGTATCTACTGCAATGTATGTGCACCCCCAGATCGCTGGCCTGTGCCGGGATTAGAACGGTGTGGATCAAACCCCACCTGTGTAATAATCACACTGGAGAGTCCAGCTCAACTACAAAAAGAAACAAACCTGCACGAAAAGCGTCACACTGGAATACCAAATTCCCCTGTAATTGCAAGGCTCCTTTCTTTGCCCAGCTCATCCCTCACGTCCATTATCTACTCCCATTCCTGCCTCCGGAGGCGCGCGGGCACGGAGCGCTGACGGATCCAGTACCCCCCCACAGCTCTCCCTCTCGATTCATCATGCAAGGGGAACTCCTTTTTTAATAAACCACATCCCTGCAAAAGGAATATCAGCATTTGTCATCACCAGGGCACATGAAGAGAGTCAATCATCATTTTTAAATAAGCCAAGAGCAGCGGCCGCAAAATATGAACCACTAACGCTGTCCCTGCCACTGTTGGTTTTCCCTCTGATGGGTGTTTGCAGGTGGGAGCAAGAGCACCTGAACCAGGAGGAGGAATATTTCTATACTGGTGCCCCAAAACCGAGGGGACGGGAGACACCAGCTACTCAAAGCACCCCGCTTCAGAGCAAAATAAAATAGGAAAAGGATTTGCTCCAGTGTGCAAGAGCGAGGGGAAAAGGTCATTTTCTGACACGAACACACTCAGACACTGCGAGTCCCTTCAGTTCTTGTTATCAAGGGGATATTCAAAGCTCAGTGAGGATCTCAAACCTCGCTGCAGAGAGAGGCATCCCGCACAAGGATGGGCACGACTGCTGCTCTGAGCTCACCAGGCAACCCCAGCTTTATTCCACCATTTCCTGGGGGAGGGAAGGGAAGTGCAGAGACAGGCGGGAGCAAACAAACTGATGCAGCCGCCTATAAACAAAGGAAGTGTTTTTTTGAAGGAGGCATCGAGGTGGACAGGATGGAAATAACAGAAGCAGCAGTTACAACAAAAACAACAACAAAAAGCTCCAGGAGAAGTCTGAAGAAACTACTTCCTCCAACAACACACGCTGGAGGTATCAGAGGAATTCAGCACGTGGCCATTTCCCTGCTATCGCCAGCACACCCTTCCCATGTTGATGGAGTTGCTCCCACTGCAGATAAACCCCCTTCTCCAGGGTCTACCCCATGCCTGTCCCCTACAATATTAAATTACTGTTCAGAACCCCCTGGAGAATGAAGCCAGCTCATCTGTGTGATTAAGTCAGCCAACCCATGTGTCTGCAAGAGCTCTTTTCCATCACATTTAAACACGCAGGAGGGGCCTGGCTGCACATGAAAACCCACAGAAAAGCAACATATCTTTACCCCGCATTTTTCCCTCCCCAAAATACTTCCTATTCCTAGTTGTTTCCCCCTCTCCAAGAAAGCACAGGAGTCCTTAAACCTTTTTGACTAGAGCTATGTACAAACGCTCAAAACGGGCATTTTCTTTGCAGCTCCCCAGGCCCTAAACGCTTCCAACTTCTCCTAGATCAAAGATATCCCAGCAGCTGGACCAGGCAGCCCACACCAGGTTTATCACGTTGCTATTTGATGTGCTTATTCACCAAGACTCTCAGGAGCTGCTCACCACACACACTCACTTTCAAGTTGGCAGTGGGAGATAAAAGAGCAGCGATATCGGCATCGGCCACCGGCACCAATCCCAGGAGGGATGGAGGGACGTGGATGCAGTGCTGCTACTCCCTGGGATGGAGGGACATCCCTGCAAGGGATGGAGGAACACCAGGGAAGTGCCTGGTACTCATCCCACCTGGTTGCTCACTGCTCAAATTTTAATACTGGCCACCGAATCCTAAAAACTCTGTTTTCCTGCACGGAATGTGCCCCTTCCCTCCAACAAGCAGCTTGGAAACACATCCTCTGCCTTCTGCCTGTGTCAGGGCATGTTTGGAAGATAAACGGCCTTTTTATTACCTCTGCACACTTACACACACTCACACAGGAGAAAGAGATGCTGGTTAGGTGACTTTTTCTTTTTAACTTCACACCAACAACCCCCACACAATTTTAACCCACAACTTCCATCTTGCCTGTCAACCACTGCCAGCCAACAGTCGTAAAACAGGTACTTACGACAGAAAACTTTGGCCTAAGGCTGGATTTCAAGACTTCTCAGACAAAATGAGCAGCTGAGTTTTCATTTACATGAAGAACAGGAAGAGCTCCCTGGTCCAGGGAGGATGGCAGCTCATCACTGCTCTTTTCCAAGGGGCTGCATCCCTGGAGGGTTCCACCAGCTCGTGTCTGATGTGCAGGTCGAGGTGACACTGCCTGGATATGTGTCTTCACAAGCAGGACTAGAACACCATGTGCACACAGAACACAAAATTTAAAGGACAGACCAGTTTTTGTTTGGGGATTCAAGGGGGTATTTTTTGGTCAGACTGCAAAATGCCACCCTGAGCTGCCTCTGCACCTCTTACATTCTATCACATTGGTTGTAGAACCCCCTCACCCTTTGTTTCAGGAACTGGAAGGCAGCAGCAAGGCAGGGCTGCAGGACAAATATTTCCTGGCTCGGGCAGCTAAACTGGACCTGAAAGATCTTTACCCTTCCATGAACCAGCCCCTGCCCAATGACAAATGACTCCTAAAACTCCCCAGGAATGGTCACCAGCAGCATGTTTCTCATTTCCCGAGTGCCTGGCTCGAGGCACCGCGGGCAGCTCACGGAGGCAGAATCCGGGGCTGGAATATGAAACGTTCCATCGTGCTCTATGTCAAAGGGATAAAAACCCAACCACTCTTTCAAGCTGTCCCGGGGCATCCAGCCCCATCTCACCAGAGAATTGCAAAGACCAGCTCATGCTTTTGATCCATTTGCACACAGGCACCGCAGATGAAGCCGGGCGGGAATTATTAATCCCGTCTTCGGAGCAGAGTTTGAATAGCGGGGAATAAAATACAGCCCGAGGCCCTGGACATAATGGGATGGGACTGTCCCCACTTACATCCAGCTCGCTCTTACGTTCAGTGATACATAAGCCCCGGGGTGGGGGGAAAAGTCCATATGGAATCACGCTCCGAGCCCACTCCAGCATGGGAAGGCGAGAGATGCTGCGGGACCAGCAGCAGCACGCGCCATCTTCCACCTCCAAGGGTTTGGCTCTGCAATTCTACTATAAAGCCGTGTGAGCAGCTTAGTTATTTATTTAACTAAAAGCTTTTAATTATCTCTCTCACACACGCACGGTACGTGGGGCGGGGAAGGGGGGGAATAATCAGCCTACAACCGGTGACCCGTGGGTTCAAAGGAATTGCGGTTTTCACAGAAAGAGCTAACTAGCCCAATTCTTCTCCTGCTGCTTCCAAACCGTGTTCCCATTCCCAAGCTCCAGCCATGGTGTGTTTGCTGCAGTTACAACCCGGGCTGAGCTGATCCCCTGTGAGAAGGACTCGGTTCGGGCAGAGCGAAGCTCCTCCCCAGGTCTGGGCTCCAAGGTTTCCTCAGGAGGGTTATTCCATGGTGTGACCCTCTTGGGAAGCCAGGCTGACATCCCATGGCTCTCACGCTCACCAGCAGATGGACTGGGATGCTCCCCAAAAACGCACGTGTGGGAGGGAAGCACCCAACGTCGGAGCTCTCCCACCACCCACAAGGAGAAACGCCCCCCGGAGCTGCTCTTCTTCCCGCAGCTTTCAGGCTCTCCACTGAGATCAGGGAGGTACAACATCCTCGGTCCCCTCCAAAAGCACCAGAGTTCAACTGCTGTGAGACTTCATAAATTATAAATTACAACCCACTGCTGTGGATGTTTGCTCTGAGCACAGCAGCTAAAGCAGGCTGGCATGGGAATTTGTTTAAAAAGCCCGGATCAGAAACGCAGCAGGGTCTGCAGGAGCGTGCCCTGGAAGAGTACAATTGCCTGAACACACCCCCCCAAGCCCACACAATTTTCCTCTCTGTGGAACTGCTTCAAAAAAAAAAAAAAAAAAANCCATAAAAAAAAAACAAAAAAAAAAAAAAAAAAAAAAAAAAGAGATTTAGTTCATCTACGTGGACAAATTAAAAGCATTTGCTTTTAATACACAATGTGAGGGGAATTACACAAGCAAAAATTCACATAAACAGAAAAACAAGCGTAAACAAACGACTGAACGTAAAGAAACTAATAATATTAATCTGGATTAAGTACAAGCCATGAACATTCCTACCTAATCCATCCGATGGGCAGAGACAAATCCCTCCTATGCAGCATCCTACAGTTCTTTGCCACTTAAGGAACCACAATACTGATCAAAACAGTAGTAGATGAGACATATAAAGGGAAATCTTTACGTACAGCCCTCTGCTTAATCTACACAGGATTACAGCAAAAGCCAAGCATCAAGAAAGCAGAACAATCATTGCAAAAGGTCCTCGGGCCCAGGGCGCAATTTCCACTCCCGACGCAAAGCTCTCCGGAGCTTCCCCAGAGAGATGCAGGACAGCAACAAAACACAGCTTGGAGCCTGAACAACCCGAGCAGCTGCCATTTCTTAACGCTCCAGGAAAGTTGCACGGGGCGAGCCACGGGTGGGGAGAAGCCAGGAGTTTAAAAGCAAGAAGTCAGGTCTATGGTAGGAAATGATTTGCACCCATGGGGCTGCTGCAGGGCCCTCAGACTCCCCCCTATTAAAGCAACACCTCTGATCCATCACATCTTATTCCCAGGGATGTCAAAGCAGCTCCAGCAAGTCCAGGTAGTGAGGCACATGAACACAGCCCCGCTCCAGCTCCCCACTGCAGCCCCGCACATGCCTCCATCCACAGTGCAATGGGATGCTCCCATTGGGAGCAGGGATCCCTCACCTGGACATCTGGGGAGAGTCAGAGCTTTCCCACCCACCACAGGCACAGGATCTCTGAGAACCACTGACTTCTCAGGCTTTTTCCAAGAAATAGGTGCAGTATGGCAGAAGGGGGCTAAAAAAACCCACTCTGCAGTGGAACAGGCACTGACACAGTTCTCCCAGACGAAGAGGCTCTCAGCACACACTCCTCACTGGAGAACACAAGGAAAGGTGTTTGAGGAGAAACTCCTGAACACATGCTATGGACACACAGCCAACACCTCCACTGAACCGTCCCGAGGATGAACAGCAGGAGGTTCACTTGCTGACCCCAAAAATCCAAGATTCCTTTTTGATGCTCAACAACTCCTGATGAAAAACACAGCACAGAGCCACTGCCTTCAATCAGCAACCAACCCTCTGTACACATAACTTTATTCCAGCACATTACACACCACATTCACATCACCATCATCCTGCCATCAACATATCAAAGCACACAGAGCATCCCAACATCCCTGCGAGCGACCCCGGCACAGCAACACTTTGATGGCTAATGAATGAATTTGTAGGGGTTGGTTGGTTGCTCACTAGAGAAGCCACATCCCCACCTCCCATCCATTCAAATATCTGCTCAGCAAGCAGTAAATGGGGCGTCGGGAGAGACATGTTTTACCACTTTCTGAAAATCGAACGCTGTCAAGTGAAAAATCCCGTGGCCGCTCGTGCGGAGCGCGGGCAGTCGGCAGGGAGATGCCAGAGCCAGGAGCTGTAGGTTTGGAGCATCACTTGTCTGAAGCATTTTTTTTTTTTTTAAGGCTTTGGGAACATACTGTGTCTGGAAACAGGCCGAGAAGAGTCCTACCTCCTCGGGAGTTTCGCTTTCCCCGCGAACGCTTTGCGCCTGATAATCTTATTTGTTTTAAATTGCAGTCGTGAGATCAGACGAAAACACAGGTAATTTCCATTCTCCTAACCTAAACTGATACAGGAAATAACGAATGCGTTTATGTTAGGGGAAAAATAATCATCCTTCTCTCTGTTTCATAAGGCTCTAATTGAGTTTTCAAGGTAAGAGGTGCTATGTTTATCCTGATATTTACCTTCCACAGCAGATTATGTTTGTCCATGGGAATCCTAGAAAATCCTCACCTTCTTTACTAAGGCCATGGCAGCAGAGATATGCAAAGGACCCCACTGCCATTTGCATCACACCCAACGCTCCAAATCAACATAGCTGAAGATGCCAGGGGCTGGCACGATGTAAAATAATATAAACATCAAGTGTGTCAGCACCACTGACATGAGACACACACAGCGAGCAGGACAGCCCTTAACAACCACCACAACACTGCAGGAAAAGCTTCAAGTCATTAAAAATACAGTTGGACCAGCCATTAAAAAAAAGGAAAAAAACCTACTTTGGACCTCCTCAAAGCAAGCCTCTGAAGCGAAGGGAGCAGCAACACACGAGTCAGGTTATTGTGAAAGGAATGCACTGCACAGCACCAGGGCAGGGACAGCAGCTGGGGCAGAGCCCCTCTGCATCCCCCATCCAGATTCAGAGTGTTCTCCACCCCCTGAGACCTTACAGGGATTATTTTTACATTCAGCAACTCAACTGTGAGCGAGAATGATCGCTAATTCAAAGACCATCCCTCCAGACCTACCAAATGAAGGCAGATGAGACCCAGTGTGTTTTGAAGCCTTAAAATACTAAATAGAAAGAGCAAGGTAAGGCAAAAATTGAGCTTGTGGTGCTGCTCAGAAACAAGATTTTCATGGAATAGTTTGCGTTGGAAAGGACCTATTTTGCTTTGCTTCTCCAGTACCTTAATTAAATTATAACACACAGAATTACAACCGAACCAGCACAACACCTGCCTCAGGACTTGGACCATCTCAAAGACATTTTCTCTTTGCTGACAAACATTCAATTCTTGAATAAGCATTTACACACCCCCAGCTGTCGGGAGGGCTGTCGGCCCCTGCCCAAAACCAGCCCCCCCACCCCACACACAGCCCTCTCGGCGCACAAAGGGGGAGCAAGTTCCGTTTCCCCAAGAAACACGGAAGCGAGGGCCCGGGACACTTGCAGCCACGGCACTCACAGAGGTGATCAAGGTGGATTTTAACTCGTTCCAGACCCTTCGGAGTTGTTTTCATTGCGAACAACATCCCCGCTGGAGACGGGAAATAAAAATACGCCTTGGCGGAAAATCCAGTTAGCTGGAGAGTGTCCCTTCCCAGCGGGCTGAGGGGTTTTCCTGAGCTGGAATTCAGAGGGAAGCGGGATGCACGGCCGGGAAAGAGCCTTCACCTGGCCGGTGGTGCCAGACCACAGCACCCACGTTTGTCCCACGGGTGGGTGAGCAGGTCCCCACGGGTTTATGGACCCCGGAGCAATTCCCCGACAGCCCTTCCCCGCCATGTCTCCTTCCTCCTCCTCCTCCTGCACAATGGACTCTGGGCAGAGCTGGGGACCCCGGCTCGGCCACGGCAGCCCCTGGGCACCCCCTGCCCCAGTGACTGAGTGCCAGCTCCCCTGTGCTGTGTCCTCATCCTGCTATCCCTGTTTCCTGGCTCCTGCAGGATCTGTGTCGGGCTGAGCCTCAGCCTTTCGGCTTCCAGTTCTCCATGACACACGGAGGGAGCGCTCACACGAGCCATGCACACACACACACAGAGTGCAAACACGGATACAGGGTGCACCCACAGAGTGCAAACACACACACACAGAGTGCAAACCTGCCGTGCAAACACACACACACACACCACGCAAAGACACACGTACAACCGTGCAAACACC